>VXAA01004205.1:31907-49594 GCA_013399115.1 Anseranas semipalmata
TTTTTAAGGGTTAATTTTTTTTTTTTTTTTTAAATTTTTTTTTTTTTTTTTTTTTTTTTTCTGGAGTTAGACTAAAATGTGCATGTTTATCTAAGAAAGTCCTCATAACATTCAGAAGTTTCTTCTATCTCAAGCTCATCACTAAAAAATCAGTTTAAAATGCTGCAAATGATCTCACATTCTTACAAAATACTGATATGGGAATGTGTACATGTGAACAACAGTGACCCATTGCCACAAAAAAAAAAAGTTACTGGAAGAGGAAACTGGAACTGTACAAATAGCAGTGTATGTAATAAAGGGGAAGCACCAAGCAAAGGAAGATCACCATCGCAGAGTTTTCAAGACAACTGTATCACAACTACCAAATAGAGTGTGTGACAGTGAACTAGATCTCAAGGGAAAAAATAAAAGAAGATCTGACACTTCTTTTGGCAGGCTAGTAAATGTCATAATGGGAATGATCAAGAAAGGGGATAAAAAGGCAAGCAGTAAGTGCAAGTAGAACAATATGGGAATATCTGTCTCTGGTTAAGTATCTCACCATTGCAACTTGGCTGAAGACAGCGAACCTGTTGTTTTGTCTGCAAGTCTGTCTGAATTATCTCCGCAATTAAGGAATACCTGGAGTGAACTTCTTAAAAGTATCCCCACTAGAACAGACACCTTCATAACTGTGACATTTAGACAATGAGATTACTTAATAAAGTGTCATCCCTGTTTATATAAAAAGTCCTCTTAGTAGTGTGAATCCCTTCTTCAGTAAAGTGGGAAATATTTTGTTGTTGACTTCAGTAACATAAAGAGCTATATTTTCTTTATTTCAGTGTATTTTATCAGCACATAAGTATATGTTTCCAAGATTATGCAAGCAAGATATCAACTGATTAAACTGACTGCATTTTCTTTTTCTGATAGACATATATACAGATGAAATATTTGTGCTATTTCTTCACAGGTATTTTCTTGGAGTTCTTTAACCATTGTTTACTGTGATTATATACAGTAATAACAGAGAAACATGAACTGAAGAATATATTACAGCTAATGAAGACTCAGTTAACCTCAACTGTCTGCTAACCAAAACTGTATCTGTGAGTTTAACAGAGGGTACATGAGATTTTTATTTATTTATTTATTTATTTATTTTGGAGGGGGGTAGTATAAAAGTAGTATATATTTCAAATCTGTAAAATAATGGTTTCAGCTGGAAAATAAATGCAGGGTTTATTAGCAGAGAGAGAAAAAGAAATGTAGTGTGACAGTTTAAGTATCATTTTCTTAGAAAACCAGATAAAACACATGAAAGAAGACACACAGAAATAGTACTATACCGTAGGGTTATTGAATAGACTTTAAGATGTACATTGTGTTGTAGGGAAAAAAAAATAAATGTTCTGTTCCTGCTTAAAGCAAGAACTCAGTTCACAGTAAAGTTTTGCTAACACATTTTTATTTTCCTTCTTTATTATTCTTTGGAGTTTGAACTTAAAAGAGGGACAGACAAATAACCTTTTGGATCCTATAAATCTTCTAACAGGAACCCCCAGAAGAGTTTGTGTTCCTTGCACATGTCTACATTGCAGACTGAACAGGCTGCAAATAAATTGTTCCAAGAATGCAAAACAAATTAGTTGTTTCATCAGAGAGCAATTGTACCACAGCTCAGTGCAGTTTAATGCCCTCTTCAGAGAATGAGAGTTGATACAGAGTGTGATGGCTGATAAAGCTATTAAACCTGTTTATTCCAGTTCTTCTAATGAGTTTTGTATTCTCCATAACAAAGGTGAAGCTAGGCAGTAGGGATTCACCTTGTCTTGCCTCATACACTCCAGATTAGGAGCATCCCTTTAAAGAGAGGAAAGTATTGTACCTTCACTGAGATGCTTAAAGAAGCTTGTGAATGACAGGGTGAAGCAGCAGTCAGTGAAATAGAAAGGAGATGCCTACAGCAGGGGCAGAAAGTGGCAGATGAAGGGTTATCTTGCAACAGACTCATAATCAAGTCCCACAGTGATCCAGGAAGAGTTTGGAAGGGTTTTATCAGCTCAAGAAGTCACTAGAACCTGGCTAGTTTGAGAAAGGACCTACTTTGCAAAGTGAGCAAAATGGAGATTTCCTTTCAAACCTTCTACTTAAACTATGTCATACCCAGCAGTTTTTGTTTTCTTTGCATATACCTGTGATGGACAAATCCCTATAATTACATTCCCTAAAATAATTGTATTCTGTTTATATGGCAAAGGTTTTGGCAGTGGGGTGACTGCAGAGGTGGCCTCTGTGAGAAAAGTCCAGAAGCTGCCCCATGTTAGATGAGAGCCAGTTCCAGCAAGCTCCAAAGGGGACTCACTGCTGGCCAAAACTGAGCCTATTAGCTCCTCTGTGAGAGCAGATTAAAAAAAAAAAAAAAAAAGAAAAAAAAAAAAAAAAAAAAAAAGGAAAAAACAAACAAACAAAAACATGCTGCTCAACAGTAGCTGGGAGAGAGGAGTGAGAAAATGTAGAGAGAAACAGCCCTGCATACACCAAGGTCAGTGATGAAGGAGGGGGAAGAGGTGCTTCAGGCACTGGAGCAGAAGTTCACCTGCAGCATGTGGAGAGGCCCATGGACAAGCTGTCCCCCTGCAGCCCCTGTAGTGTACCATAGCAGAGCAGACATCCACTGTGCTGCCTGTGGAAGAGCCCATGGAGGAGCAGGTAAACATGGGCTGAAGGAGGCTGCAGCCCATGGGGAGCCCATGCAGAAGCAGACTCGGGGCTGGACCTGCACCTGTGGATAGGAGCCCACAGTGGATCAGGAGGTCTGGCAGGACCTGCCACCTGTTGGGGACCCATGCTGGAGCAGTCCACTCCTGAAGGACTGCACGCCCGGTATCGTCCAGTATGACAGCAGTTCTTGAAGAGCTGCAGTCTGTGGGAAGCCCATGTAGGATCAATTTGGGAAGGACTGCATCCCATGGGAGGGACCCTATGTTAGAGCAGGGGAAGAGAGTGAAGATGAAGGAGTGACAGAGATGAAGTGTTATGGACAGATTGCAACTACCATTCTGCGACACACAAAGTTTATGAATTCCTTAATTTTCTTTGCTTGCATATACAGCTATGGTTCACTTACTAAACTCTCAAACCACACATTTTTCTCACCTTTGCCCTTCCAATTACCTCTCCCTTGTCCTTCTGGGGGGATTGAGTGAGTGACTGGGTGGGTGGTTACCTGTCAGCTGGAATGAACCCACCACAATTATGCAGAGATTTTTTGTTTCAACAGTTGAGCTGCATCTGATCCCAAACAGAAATGTGTCTTCTGCAAATCCAGCATTGTCAAAGTTACAGAAAACAAGCCCTGAAACATCAGTCCTTTGTTGCAAGTGTACAATAGTTATGACATATGCTGAGTATGGTGGCATCCAATGCTACTGAAGAAGAAAATGTCTATCTAGTGTGTGTACAAAAAATCCAACTTTCCCTGAAAACATGTCACCTTCCTGCAGGGGAGCTATGCAGGCTGACAGCTCCATGTGGGCCAGGGCACTGGGAGTGATGGGGGTTCCCTGGTGTCCATCAGAGCAGAGCCTGGCAGCCAGGGCCTATCCCACTGCCCCAGCCAGAAGCAGGGCAGCTGGGGGTATCAGGGCAGCCCTGGGCTTCAGGCACCTCCCTGGGGACGGGGACAAGCTGAGGCTGAGCTGGGACACAGATACACGGGTGGGTGAGGCCCAGGGTCAGATCCAGCCCCACGATGTCCATTCAGGACAGTGGGGATGGAGCAAGGGCCAGGTGCTGCCAGGGCCACAAGGTGTCAGGGCTGCAGCTGGAGCCAGGCCTTGGTGAACAACAGCAAACAGCAGACAAGGGCCAGGGTTGGTGTGGCCAGGGACACCCTTTCCCGCCATGCTGCCCGGGGAACCTCTCCCAGGATCATCATCAGCAAGGGTCTGGCCCAAAACCCCTGCAGCCAAACCCTTATGGTGAGGAACATATGTCTTGTGTCCTGAGAGATTATATGCTACTCTGGGCCTCCTTAAGCCTTTGCTGGTAAGCTTGTACCAGAATTTTGTGTTGTATTCCTGATGTACAATAACTGAATCAGTCTCAATCACTTAATGGGAATGTTTAAAAAATAATTGGATCAGGTAAACTGATGTAGGGCAGATCACAATCTTTATTAGAGTTTTTACATCAAAGGGTATAACAGAAAAAATATGTATTTTTTTAAACTGAAATTGGTATTATTTCTGTCTAGCGAATGATCACAACTTGAAGAAATCTTCTTCTGTGTCCAGTCATACCAACAGAACATCCTGCAGCCCCACCAAGTCATATTTCCCTCATCCATTTCAAGCAGAGTCAGCCACACTGGTGTAGGGGATTAGAATCACTGTCTGAGACAGGTCAGTTGATTGTATATATTAAAAAGTGCTTGCATGAACTGTATATTGGTGTGAGCGATGACTTCTCATGGAGAGGCATGTTGTCATGAGAAGACAGAACACCAACAAAGCTATCTATTTATATTATCCATACACATTCAAGATGTCTATCTACTGTTTAAATAGTGAATGCTGCCTCCATTTTTGCACTATTCCCTATAATAAGTAATAGTGAATACACATATTCAAAAACAACAGCTATGTTGAAACACCAGAAAACTTAGTATATATTTAACAATTTTAATGTATGTATGCATATAATTTTCTAAAGAAAACAGGGAATTCTGCTGCCACTGAAGGCAATTACACTTCATACTTCCCTGAGAACAGAATGTGTTTTTTTACTTGATGGTTTGGTTTCTCATCGGAGCTACTCATTGTAATTTATTAGGAGTATTTTTGCTTTTTTTGAAGAACAGAAATGAAAGTATGAAGTCCAGAAATAAAAGATTAAAAAGATGACATCAGCCTTTCAATTGATGAGCTGATCTGCATACTGAGGCAAAGTAATTCATTTCCGCAGAGTAAAGAAGGATCAGGGGGCATGAAGTTGAGGTTTACAAAAGCTTAATATAATAGTATGAATACAAATTCATTTCTGAGTAGAGGGAAACTACCAAAATTAATGAATTAAGAGTGTTAAGGCTAAGTAAGTAATCTGGAACATAGTTTCCTACATAAAGTTAAAAAACAATTAATATTAATTAACAGGAACTTCTGAAGTATCATACTTTGCTCAGATTTGCTCAATTTTCCCTGGGAAGTACCTCCTAATCATTTGTATTTTAACTTATCTTTGAAGAGACAAGATTCATCTGAAAGTTTATCATAAAAATAGTTTTAAGTTCTTGAATACCATAGATTAGTGTATTACAAACTCTTGAAGATGTGGAAGGACCCTTACACAAATCCTCACTGGGGTTTGGTTTAAGCAAAAGATTTAAAGTTCTTTGCAAGCTCATCCGAGACTAGGCTTTTATTACCCTGAAAAGTCTATGAAGATTTGAGTTATGAGAAAAGACATAAATCTCACAAACACTTGAGAAAATCTAATACAGAAAAAATAATGTTCAACACACTATGTTTAGAAATTGATGTTTTATCTGAGCAGATTGCTTTCCAGCTTATCTAGTGTCACACAGGATCAAGACTTGGTCATTCCATATATAACCACAAAAATGTATGTTTCATTGCAAAGATTAAAAATTATTCTGAATTTGAGATGAAACCCCAATAACAAGGATAAGCACAAGGGAACTTCTGTCAGAAAAGTGGAAGAATAGAAAGATAAGAGATGAAATGTGATGTTGCATTTTTGAAATTTGTTTAAACTAGAGTAGCTGTATATAAAAATAAAAATGAATATATTTATGGAGGAAGATATCAGTTTGGACATGGGATTCTAGCAGCTATACTTTACAATGAACATATGGCAACTGAAGAGGCAGTTAGCAAGGGATGTTGTTAGATGAGCAACATCTACAATGGGAAAGAATGAAAAAAATGTCAAAGAGAGAGGGTAGCAAAGCATAGGAAAAAAAGTAACCTCACTAACTACAGAAGATAAAGAGTAGCAAGTGATAATGATGATGATGAAAAGGATTTGCTGGATGGGGGATGTTGAAGAAAAGAAGGAATTGAGCAAAACATAGACCAAAGAGAATGCAGTAGCTGATGAAGGCTGTATGAAGTCTGAAGAACCTGTGGAAATTTTTATTTTCAGTAGATGACTTTCAAGTTCCTCTGGTGCTATAAGGAGCATAGCTTTCAGCAAGTCCACAGACAAGTTAATTTCCCAAATAGTGACCAGAGGCACATTTCTGCAGAAAGGGTGAAGGTAAAAGATTGGAGTGGCTTGGGGCATTTGAAGCAGTCTTGCTACATTGCTTTTAACAGTAAAGAGTTGATTTAGAGTTATATGATACAGTACCTGTGTTTTTTTGATTGTTAAAAGGTAGATGCATAAGGCATCCAGATCAAACTATCATCAATCAATAAGAATATCTTTTTGAAACTATTCCATGACTCCTCCTTCAGTCCTCATCTATCTCTCACATATCCATTGTGCTTTTGTTCTTTTATGGAAAGGCCTCTTTGTCATAATTCTTACTGATGATGACAATCTCTGAACCAAATTCCAGAGACCTAAATACTCAGTATGAGTAGCGGTAGGGAACAAAACAGCATTTCCAAATATAATTTTATGTCTTCTACAATTCTCTTCCATCATCTCTACTGCTTTCTTATTTGTTAGTGTTCTTCATCATTCTTCATGTGAATTCCTTCAGTCAGCAGGTGGATACAGCCTGAAGGAGGCTTCTACACATAGATAGCCCACACAGGAGCAGACTCTGGGCTGAAACTGCAGCCCATGGAGAGGAGATTATGGTGGAACAGGTGATCTGGTGGGAGCTGCTGCACAGGGGGGACCCATGCTGGAACAGTCTGCTCCTGAAGATGGACCCTGTTGTACAGAACCATATCGGTGCAGTTCTTGAAGAGCTGCAGCCTGTGGGAAGCCCACATAGGATCAGTTCAGGAAAGACGGCATATGTTGGACCCCGTGCTGGAACAGGAGAAGAGAGACTGACCGCAACCCCCACTCCCCTGCATCACTCGGGGGGAGGAGGTAGAAAGGGGTGGGTGGGGGAGAAGGTGTTTTTGGTTTGCTTTTAGTTCTCACTGATCTAATCTGTTATCAACAGGCAATGAATTACATTAATCTCTCTTATTCTGAGTCTGTTTTGTGCATGAAGGTAACTGGTGAGTGATCTCCCTGTCCTTACCTCAACACTTGAGCTTTTTTCATGATATTTTCTCACTCTGTCCTTTTGAGGAGGGGGAGTGAGAGAACAGGGTTGTGTTACTTAGCTGCCCATTGTTGTTAAACCACCACACACACGAACATCTTCATTTTCATTGCTACTCAGACTCTATTTCCCTAATGTGAAATGTATTTAAAGACTTCTGTTGAATGTCTAAATCAGGTATCTAAAGGCAAGATACAGTAGGTTATATTGTCACTGTATTTTGCCTTAATGAAAGAGAAGGACAAACATGTAGCCAACAGTGCTGTTGTAATCAGGTAATTTGAGAAGGATATGTAAGTATTTAATGCCTCTCCTAAGCAGTTCTAAACTTTGCCATATCATGTATTATGAAAGTGAAAGAAATTGTATAAAGCTTAGTAATGAGCTTTTTCATCATTTATTTTTAGAATAATTTCCAAGAGGAAAAGAAGTCAGGAAAGTACTAGAATGAGAGCTAATTAAACACAGTTGTGTCTAATTAGGGTCAGCACCATAAAGATGAATTGGTTGATTTACGTGCCTCATAAGTGGGCAAAATATGCATAGGTTTAATTAATCTGAAGTAAAGTTGGGCAAAGGGTGATAAATTTCCTTTACGTCTTTATTATTATTATTATTTTATATATATATATATTTATCTTGCATAAGAGATTTAAAATATTCTTACAAAAATTGTATGTTACAAAACTTGACCTTTTGAAAATAGCACTAAAACTGGAAGCTGTATGTTGTAATATACTTCATTTCAACTGCCTCTGAATCATACATAGGAGAAACCTATTCCTCATTCTTCTGCTTTCCAGTTCAGTTCACTTTTTTTCCAGCTCATAGATGTATTTCCTCTCCCTTTCCAACAAAAACTTCAGGGAAACTGTCTCAGTGAAAACCTTTTTTCCTTGGTTTGGTTGAGATCTATTGAAAATGCTCCACCCAGCTCTTCAGGAGAAGAGATGAAGAGTGGTAGTAAAAGTCAATCTGTTTATATATTATTTTGATAAATTCTTGCTTTAAAGCTAGATAGCAGAAATACACCCAATCTTCTGCAAGTGTGTACCTGCACTAATGACCTTCTGTCTCTACCAGCCAAAGAATAAGAAGGGGAGTTTGCCCTCTGTGCTTGCATTTAAATCAAATCCTATACGTAGGAGCTGCTGAAAGGAGTGCCTTGCCTAGAGCAGTCTGTGTGACCAGCTGTGTCAGTGTCCTCACCGCTGGTTGAACCTGCAAAGGAGAAAGCACAGCCTCATCACCCATCCTCGGCAGAGACCCCAGGTCCCCCGACATTGGGCTGGCCTCCAGCAGCCATGCAGGAGGGGTCCTGGGCAGGCGGGGCTGGAAGAGGCAGTCACTCTTAACACCCCTTAACATCAATATTTACAAACAAGTCACAACTCTGGAATTTTGTCAGTAAGAGGGAAAAGTTACTATTGCAAAGGTATTGAAATGAAATGAAAGTTGCCACACCAGCATTGCCAGTGGTCGGCGAAGGTTTTTCTCCCCTCTTCTGAACCTAGATGTGAAACAAATACTATGCAATAAAGATGTATCTGTACTCAAAATTGTACAAGTGGCTGTAATAGCTGGACAAAACTTAGCTCATAGTATTCTCAATGTGTTGATGATTCTTTCTTTTCTTACTTTTGCAAGTCTGTGGAGATTAGGCAATAAAATCAGTAGTGTTACAATGTTCTTTCCTAACAGAGCTGTGTGTGCCATTTGCAATATAAAGTAGTTCTGATAAAATTATTGCATTTTTCACTGCTGGGGGGGGAATATTTTACATTTTTGCACTCTGTGGAGTATTAATCTGTGGAAAAAATGATATCAAAACTAAACAGTATATTATTTGCTGCATAAAGCTTATATAAAATTATGTATTCCCCTCACCCTCACCCCCCAATATTAACATTTCATTTGATGAAATCCAGTCTAATCCAGGAAGTGCTGAATAATGTGCACATAGTTCTTCTGATTTTCTTAATTATTTATTACATGGTTTCAGAACAACTGTCTTAAATTATATAAAATCAGAACTACCATTAGTCTATTCATTTCAGTTCCATTCACTGCTATTCATTTTCAAAATGAGAAACGTAATGTGTTGAGATCTACATTCCTAATAAGCTGAACACTTACAGACAAGATGATATAGTAAGAATAAAGTGAGTCTCAGCAACCAAAAGGAATAGGAGAATAGGCTGAAGTTAATGTTGATAGAATTCTGAATCGGTGGAAGTTTATATATCCTCTTTCTTCTACCCTAATAGTAACTTCTACAGAAACTGAGCCTCTTAGGGCTCAAATTATTTTTTGGTCACATTAACTGAAAACCACTTGTGATAAGCTTCTCTGCATGTCTCCTAACAGACCAAATAGCCCTGATAATGGCTGATGATTCAAAGATGTATAATGTTCCCTGTTAATCTGGGAAATAAATAAACAAATAAATAAAAGATTCCTATCTTGAAGTCTGCAGTGGCAAAGAATAATGATTATTGTTCACATTTCTGATAACAGTAAATGTAATTTCTTAAAATGAGGCAAAGCACAATTAGTTCACTACATTATAGGTAGAAATGAATAAATTAATTAATTGAAATTTATAAAACCAGAATTTAATGGGGGAAAAAATCCCAAATGCTTTTCATTAACATTAGAAAATACACACAGGTCATTTTCTGTTCTAAAACTCCTGCCTCTGTATGAATTGGGATGGTAGTTCACTTCTAGTTCTTGGTTAGAAATGTTCTTTAGTTCTTTTAGCTCCGTTATGAACTGAGAATCTAGTGCAAACAATACTCCTCTTTCAGTCGTTCATCACTTTCTCACCAGCAAACTTTTTGATCACCCTCTAATGGTTCCTAAACCTACATATATATGGAGAACAAGTCCTACAAGGAGCAGCTGAGGGAGCTGGGGTTATTTAGCCTGCAGAAGAGGAGCCTCAGGGGTGACCTTATTGCTCTCTACAGGTACCTTAAAGGAGGCTGTAGTGAGGTGGGGATTGGTCTCTTCTCCCACATGTCCGGTGAAAGGACAAGGGGGAATGGGCTAAAGGTGCACCAGGGGAGGTTTAGGTTGGATATTAGGAAAAATTTCTTTACTGAAAGGGTTGTTAGACATTGGAACAGGCTGCCCAAGGAAGTGGTCGAGTCACCATCCCTGGATGTATTTAAAAGACGTTTAGATGTAGAGCTTAACGACATGGTCTAGTGGAGGGCTTGTTAGTGTTAGGTCATAGGTTGGACTAGGTGATCTTGAAGGTCTCTTCCAACCTAAAGGATTCTGTTATTCTGTGATTCTATATATATGATGGCATAAAAACAGCAAGTCATATATTAATAAAATAAATATCCTGTGACTCAACATCCTAATTGTATTACTATTGTGTTATTACTAAAAGATTATAAGAACTCTTTCCCCCAGTAGATTTCCACCTTCAGTTCTGCACAAGATGTTACTTCTTTCCCAACAACTGACTAATGTTACCTACGTTTCTTTTATCTCAATAGCATTTCATGAATTTGTTTTCTTCTATATTACCTGTGCTAGGACTTAATTTCAAACAGTGGGAGTTTTGAAGCATTGTGGGCTGACCCAAACTAGCAACTGAACACCCACCAGACATTTGATCCCCCTCCCCACACCTGTCTCCCCCAGGGGATGGAAGAGAGAATCAGAAGAGCAGAAGTACAGAAAAAATGTGGGTCAAGATAAGCTCGCTTTAATAGCTGAAATAGAGGAAAAAGCAAACAAACAAGAGATGCAAAAGCAATTGCTCACCACCTCCTACAAGCAGGCCAATGCCCAGACAGTCTCCGATCAGTGGCTACAGTCACAACTATAAAACACAGTACCATACAGGCTGCTGTGAAGAAAACTATCTCCATTCCAGCCAGACCCAATACATAAGGGAATGCTTGTATCAGCTGTGTGGATTATATACCTGAAAGTATTACACATACAAATAAATACTGAACTCAGTCCACAACAGGAAATCCATAGGAGAAATAGCAGTAATACATACACATGCTGCATGGTATATTTGCAGAACTATGCTATCACTTACAAAAATTCTCAGACCTTAACAACCCTCTTCATTCATCAGTCCCAAAGCACTTTACGTAGCATGCAAGTAATAAAATGAAACCTCAGCTGACAATCAACCTGACACACAATGATGAAGATTACTCACAGAGCTTTCTGAGTCACACAGCAGTAAAAAGAGCAGAAGTCCTGAACAGGCACTATCTATCATGAACGTGTCTGCATTAAAGATTTAGTTTAGATTACCAGTAGGCTTTTGAAGCAAATCTCTTTGCTGTCCGTCTCTATTAAAACTATTTCAATTCATTGTGGAGAAATGTCTTAGCAGAGGAACTGGATTTCTTTTAGAGGAAACCGTTGTAGAAGATGTGCTGCATGTGTGCACCTCATATGCTTCAGGTGCAAATGGGCTTTCAGTCCATAGGGCCAAATCGAAGATACTCTGCAACAAAACACATTGAAATGTATTTAGTGTGATGATTGTATCCTCCATACTGATTTTGCTCTACAGATCCAATTCTTTTGTACCACACTAATTTCACAAGTAGCCATAGACTACGTCACTTACAAGAATGACACACTACTAACTTACAGTCTTAAAATTATTTCTAGAACTCTCTCTCTTTCAGACATGACCACTTAACACAAACTCACACCTCCTTGTTTTCGTGAACTGAGGACAGCAAAAGGTTAAAAATACTTTTAGTTCCTACAGTGAATATTTTATCGGAACACAGATACTATAAAATAGAATTAGATGAATAGGGATAACTCTTTTATTGAAAACATTACATATGAAACTTTCCTTTTCCCACTGTACCATTGCAATGACTTTGCAAAATTTTTTTCTTCTATTCCTTTTTACACTCTAGCAATTTCCAGTAGCTTGCTGAGCTGAACAAACTTCACAGAATTCCCCTTTTTGTTTTGTAGGAAAGTTTCTTTCCTGTTACCTTTGAGGTATGTCTTTCATCTGTTCTCTAATTGTAGATGGAATCCTGCTCTCTTTCACTTACAGTTTTCTTTCTCTGGTACTTCAGGTATCCCTTCCCAAACACATATATGCACATTTGTAAATGCAAAATTTGAACATGATCAGTTACTTTTGAGGATAAGGAAATTTCCTCTTTCCTCCAGACTTTATCACTACACCAGAATAAACTGGTCAGGACAGGGTAAAAGGAAACCTTTTGAATTGCTGCACAATTCAGTGTTTTGATTTGCTTTACTTGGTTAAGAAAATACAATATTTATACTGTAAATAGAAGCTTGCAAATTAAATGACTCTTTTATGCTTCTTGAGAAGACTCAGATAAAAGACTGATTTCAACACAGTTGACCTTAACTTGAGTAAATTAGAGAAAGGTGAATAGCACAAATGAAAACTTGTTAAATAGAAAGAAAAACAAGTTATCACTGTTTCTAACAAACTTATCTATTTACAATAGATCTGAGAAAACTGTAGGAGTATTTAAATGAAATCACTCATATCTTTTAAACTCTCTGAAATGTTAAGACTTTATTTTAGCTTCTAGCTACATTACAGTCAGTGGCAGTGTAATTATCATCATTAAACAATACCTTTTTTGAACTCCAAAAATGTATAGCAGTACAAAGTCATGAATAATATGATGACAGGCATTAACTATCTGATGGCCATACTCCTTAAAATCATGGCTAATTGCTAATTAGTATTTCAGTGGAATTCAGTACATGAGAAAGGTCACGAGTCATGGAGTTCAGACAATTTTATGCTCAGTGTTTCATGGCATTAAGGCATTCTGTCTTTCTGACTCCTCAGTCTTCATACGTATTCAAAAAAAACTTCTCATATTTGTCAAAATTTCTAGTGTTAAGGTCATTGTGCAATAAACCTTTTGGAAGTGTCAGGGTCCTGCGGGCACCACCAGGTCTCACCGCTTATGTGTTGTGGTTTAACCTTGGCAGGCAGCCCCACATAGCTGGTCACTCATTGTCCCCAGGTGGGATGGGGGAGAGAATTGGAAAAGTAAAAGTGCAAACACTCATGGGTGGAGATAAAGACAGTTTACTAGGGAAAGCAAAAGCTGCATGCACAAGCAAAGCAAAATAAGGAATTCATTCACTACTTCCCATTGGCAGGCAGATGTTCAGCCATTTCCAGGAAAGCAGAGNCCCCTAGCTTTTATTGCTGAGCATGACATCATATGGTGTGGAATGTCCCTTTGGTCAGTTTGGGTCAGCTGTCCTGGCTGTAACCCCTGCCAACTTCTGATGCACCCCCAGCCTACTTGCTAGCAGTTACCAAGTGGAAACAAGACTTCTGAGTTGTTTCTTGTAACTCCTAAAATGCATGCATTATTAGATGGAATCTTTTTTACATCAATCTGTACCATGTTATACACAGGGAAATACTGATATTTGTATGCTAATTAATTGCAGAACTGCTGGTAAAATCCCAACTGCTCGCCTGCCTTGTAGAGTTTATAACTGCCATCAATCACTTTCTTTCCTTTCAAAACACTACATTTAAATGACATTTTCTTTATATTTTGCATTATTCTTGTATTTTACAGTGTGACAGCACTAATATTTTTTGTGTTCCCTATCCTTCAGTTCTGTAAGTCAACCATAACTGGAGATGGCACTAAATAAGTTAGACTGTAATTCTGAAAGTATGCAACAAATCCAAAGGATATTGTTTTCTGAATTAATAAAAAATGAGACAAATAGAAATGGAAATCTCAAAAAATGCCTTAAGTTCCACAAGTACAGATTTGGGATGAATGTTTCTTGTCATTGTTTACTTATATTCTTGTTATTTATTTATATTTCGAATAAAATAGAAATGCAGTACACAAACATAAAATCAAATAGAAACTGAACATTCAAGACAAAATAAGGTGATCCATGGTCCATATAAGTGAAATAAATCACACAAAACATTATTTAATTAGGAATATGTATAGACCTGCCTTTGACTCAATCACACAAAAAGTCTTTACGATCATCTTTTACTCATTCTATTCAAAATACTATCATGTACAATGCAATTAGCAATCATTTTGAAAAGTAGCCAGAGTGGTGTTCTAACCAGTAACCAGAACCACCATCAACTGTTTCTTAAAATCCTGAAAGAGGTGATTATTATTTCATGCCAACAAAAATATCAGTAGGAAATCATAATTTCTCTAAGCATTCAGTAACTAATGAAATCCCACAGGGGTTTAGCCATCTGCAGGTAGATTTGGAGTTTTGCAATAGTAGATTAACAGGTATAGTTTTGTTTGTTTGCTTCTTTACTTGTGTCAGGACTCACCAATCAACTTCCAACTTTTTCAGTCATCCAGGTTCTGTTGTGGATTATGAAATTTCTCAGACACTAACCTTTTTATTTTTATTTGTTTATTTATTTATTTTTCCTATTGCTAGCACTTGCCAGTGTCAGAGATTCAGAAGTGAGATAGTGAGATTCAATGAGCTTGAAAATTGTTCTTGCAAGTTGGTCTCACAAGAATGGGACATAGTTTTCCACAACACATTTCCTTAAAATGTTAGTTTGCTAGAACATCTGCTGGGCATGTTTTGGCTGATATCAGTGAGAATCTATAACAAATGATGTTCAGGTATGGCTTAGCAGCTGCCATTCCCAGCAAACGATCTGAATGTAGTCACATTGTCTGTGAGAATAAGAGACTTTAATAGAATGGACACAAGCTACTCTCTGCCTGTTAGCCTGTCGACACATTGCCAGAGAGCCAACCCAAACAAATTTGACCATAGATATGCATGTAGTTTTTGGGACTCACTCATCTACTACAATCTATACTATGCAGAATGCTTTTTATAATGTATATCTTGTGATTACTTTTCTCAGGTATTGAGTTGACAGAAAATATTATGACAAGACGTTTCCAAACAAAACTGCAAATTATGTTGAATTAAGTTCTATCTTTACAGAATCACAGAATGGTTGAGGTTGGAAGGGACCTCTGGAGATCATCTAGTCCAACCCCCCTGCCAAGCAGGGTCACCTAGAGCACATTGCACAGGATCACATCCAGGTGGGTTTTGAATATCTCCAGAGAAGGAGACTCCACAACCTCTCTGGGCAACTTGTTCCAGTGCTCTGTCACCCTCACAGTAAAGAAGTTTTTCCTCATATTCAGATGGAACTTCCAATGTTTCAGTTTGTGATTATTGCCTCTTATCCTATCACTGGACACCACTAAAAAGAGTCTGGCCCCATCCTCTTGACACCCTCCCTTCAGATATTTGTACACATTGATACGATCCCCTCTCAGCCTTCTCTTTTCCAGGCTAAACAGGCCCAGTTCTTTCAGCCTGTCCTTGTACGACAGGTGCTCCAGTCCGCTAATCATCTTCATAGCCCTCCTCTGAACTCACTCCAGTAGTTCTATGTCCCTCTTGTACTGGGGAGCCCAGAACTGGACACCAGACTCCAGGTGTGGCCTCACCAGGGCTGAGTACAGGGGGAGGATCACCTCCCTCAGCCTGCTGGCAACATTCCTCCTAATGCACCCCCGGATACCATCAGGTTTCTTGGCCACAAGGGCATATTGCTGGCTCATGGATAACCTGCTGTCCACCAGGACTCCCAGGTCCTTCTCCGCAGGGCTGCTTTCCAGCAGGTCAGCCCCCAGCCTGTACTGGTGCATGGGTTTATTTCTCCCTAGGTGCAGGACCCTCCACTTGCCTTTGTTGAACTTCATGAGGCTCTTCACCACCCGACTCTCCAGCCTTTCCAGGCCCCTCTGAATAGCAGCACAGCCCTCTGGTGTATCAGCCACTCCTCCCAGTTTTGTGTCATCTGCAAACTTGCTGAGGGTGCACTCTGTGCAAACTTGCTGAGGGTGCATCCTTCATCCAGGTCACTGATGAATAAATTGAACAAGACTGGAGCCAGTACTGACCCCTGGGGGACACTGCTAGCTACAGGCCTCCAACTAGAGACTGTACCGCTGATCACAACCCTCTGATCCCTGCCAGTTCTCAATCCATCTCACTGTCCACTCATCCAACCCATGCTTCCTGAGCTTGCCTTTGAGGATGTAATAGGAGACATTGTCGAAAGCCTTGCTGAAGTCAAGGTAGACAACATCCACTGCTCTCCCCTCATCTACCCAACCAGTCATCCCATCATAGAAGACTATTAGGTTGGTTAAGCATGATTTCCCCTTGGTGAATCCATGCTGACTACTCTTGATCACTTTCTTTTCCTCCACTTGCTTGGAGATGACCTCCAAGATGAGCTGTTCCATCACCTTTCCAGGGGTGGAGGTGAGGCTGACTGGCCAGTAGTTTCCTGGGTTCTCCTTCTTGCTCTTTTTGAAGACTGGGGTGACATGGGCTTTCTTCCAGTCCTCACGCACCTCTCCTGTTCTCCATGACCTTTCAAAGATGATGGAGAATGGCCTAGCAATAACATCCGCCAGCTCCCTCAGCACTCGTGGGTGCATTCTATCCAGGTCCATGGATTTGGGGGTGTCAAATTTGCCTAAATGATCTCTAACCCAATCCTCCTCAACCAAGGGAAAATTCTCCTTTCCAGACTTCCAGACTTCCTCTCTTGTCTCTAGGGTCAGAGATTCCTGAGGGCTGGTTTTAGCAATGAAGACTGAAGCAAAGAAGGCATTTGATAACTCTGCCTTGTCTGTATCCTTTGTCACCAGGGCACCCACCCCATTCAGCAGCAGGCTCACATTTTCCCTAGTCTTCCTTCTGCTACTGATGTATTTGAAGAAGCCCTTCTTGTTGTCCTTGACATCCCTTGCAGATTTTATTCCAAATGGGCCTTGGCCTTCTCTTGCGTTAATTACTGATTTTATACGATGTGACAGTTTATACACAGTCTTAATATAATGAAAAATTATTATTCATTCGTTGAAAGATGCAAAAGAAATACAGTATTTTTAAAAGGTATGGTCTTGTTTCAAAATACTGAATTTTGTTTTAGCATAAGAAGGCAGCATAAGAATTATGTAATCAAAGAAAAAGATAATTGCTCACAGTAAAGCAATGTTCAAATTAAGATTATATAATAATTCCTTATATAGTCCTAGAATGAACATGATGTGAATTTAAGTGAACAATATTAACTAGCATTACTATTGTAACAGAAGTAAGGCATACATAAGGGGGGTTGGACCCGATGATCTCTGGAGGTCCCTTCCAACCCCTACTATTATGTGAATCTGTGCATCTGTGAATACATACTGTATACCTCTTCAGATACAAACAAGTTCTTCACCCTGCTTTTTAAAGCAGAGTTACTGAATAGCAGCTATGGAGGCAATATACTGCTGGGTATAAGGTAATATACTATAGTGTATAGGATAATATTACCTTTTTGAGTCATAGGGTAAACTCCAAATACTTCAAATACCAAATTGGAAAAAAA
>VXAA01004205.1:49621-61377 GCA_013399115.1 Anseranas semipalmata
AAAAAAGTATTGTGTACATTTTCCTGCTTGAAGAAATTTCTACATTCTAAGATGTTATCATATTAAACATTAAGCAGGATAAACAAAACAGAGTCTGAGACCCTTTATTCTGTTTTCAAAGTTATTATTTAATTTTTAAAGACTGCAAGATACTGCCTTTGGGACTTGCAGAAAAGCACATGCACTCTAAATGAAAATTGTAGATTCTTTCAGGTAATACAGAAAAAAAAATCAGCTGCTTAGAACTTCTTTCATCACCTTTTTACACTTTTTCACTAAAAAGTTTTAGATTCACTTCCAAATTATATAAATAAAGTTTTAATTTAAAACGAAGTATTTCTAAATACTTCTAAATGCTTTCTAAATGTTTCTGTGGATACCCACGGAGAATTGCATTTTATTTATCTGAGATGCTTTATATCCCCATTCTATTACAGGCTTAGAAAAGTTTATAGGAAAGTTCATATCTCCTGTAGTATGTCTTTTGGTTTGTTTGTGATTTATTACACTGCATTTTTACAAACACAGTTCAATAGGAAAATCTGGTAAGCAGAAGGTAATTGTGTCCACCATCTCTGAAATGAAACTTCCTATAAATAATATTGTCATGCTGAGGTGTTTGAAGATTTGATTTTGGTTTGTGTAGAAGGTGAAGAAAGAGTTTGGCAATCAGTATCAATTTTCAGATGAGATTTTTTGTTTCTTAATGTGTTTATTGGCCACAGCTAGTGAAATGTAAGAGTAAAATGGAGGTTGAGCTCCAACTATAACATTGGTACTATATAAAATGGTTACTTAAATTCATTATGGAGGTTGTAATTCAAAGCAAAAATCTTATTCTTATGGAAATTTTAGGATGCATTGTATCCTTGAAAATAAAATGGCATTTATTTTTTGCACAACCACAAATGTAGTTCTTAGTTTCAGATATATAGCACTCCAATCTCTTTTCATAGGATATAAAACTAATTTAGGGAAAACGTTATGCTTGAACTTCTAGACTATTTCTAAGAAATATTGCTAAATATAAAAGAAAACAGTAAGCTTATCAGTAAGCATTATGTCTTAAAAAATTATGAACATTAAACAAAGCTAAATGAAAACTTATGCTTTGCACTACTCTCTGAAGCCAAAAGTTCATATAAGTATTGTGTTTTCCTTACTTTTTTAGTATACCATTACATATTTTATGTAGTCCCATTATATTATCCCTATTTACACCTCTTCTAGATTTACTCTCCCTTAGAAGAATTTTTGGGGTCTCAATCATTTCCTATGTTGTAATCTGGATCTAACGCTGCTGTGCAGCACACTGAAGAAGATCATTGCCCTTTTGTTCTCTAAATGGCTTCACTTTTCTGTTTTCACCATCTAGACCTGTGGATCTACTCTTGCAAATGTTTCTCTATGTATTTAAAGTAAACTGGAAGTCAATTCAGGCTTATATTTAGAGAAAATTGGAGACTTTGTAGAGATTTTCCTATTCATTCTCCTTCGCATCCCCCCTTCTCCATTAATAAATTCATTTCTCATCAAAGCTTAATTCTACTGAAGTCAAAGGCAAAATTTCCAATCATCAATTTTATTATAACAACAACAGCAACTATAATGTCTTCTATATTGCTTTACTCATTAAAATTTCAAAACTGCGTAAGGCTGTCTTTTCTCCTGAGCAAAAAAGGTCAAGATACACAACCTATAGAAGGTACATCTACCTTTTGTGAAACAGTGCCATGCACTGAACTTGCTGTGACCTGAACAAGCTCTACAGCTAGAAGCAGGATAGATACATCAAAGCAGTGCAGATCAATTTTTATGGGCCTAACACATCATAAGCTAGTTTCTAGGACTTGAGCTAGTTTTGCTGCTTTGTGCAGTACTGTGCTATCTCGTTTGGTGTTATTTCTGCAGTATACATATATATATATATATACATATAGTGCTGTACTTAAAGCTGCAGATAAATGCTGACAGTCTTTCCATTGTCACAAATGACATTTTAGATGAAGCCCTAAAATATGTTAAAAAACAGTGAAAACATACATATGACATTATGTAAAAAATGTGGAGATTATTAATCTTTTAAACATATTATTTGTTTCTTTATTAAGTTATATATAATAATTGTGTCAGTTATCATAGACTCATAGGAAAATTCCATTTGGAAGGGACCTTGGGAAGTAATTTATTTTAACTCTCCACTCAAAGCAGCATCAACTTTAAGATTTGATCAAGATGCCTAAGGTTTTGTTTTGAAGATGTCCAGGAATGAACTTTCTACAGTCGATCTGTCTCCACTATCCCACTAAATTGGGGCATAAACTTCAATCTATTTCTTTTCACCATTAATGCAAGGTTCTATGGGCACGGGACTGATTAAAAATAGAATTAAAGTTTCATTGTTTAGACTGTAATGACTTTATAAAAAATATTCTATTGTCTTTTGAATTTCTCTTATTGAATTTTATTTTGTACTTAACAATTACTATGTGTTCTGCAGCTATTACTTTTACAACTTATATTTCAGGCCAAAAATCAAAACAAAAGCTTTCCAATTGTACTTTAAATAATGGCATGATGTTATCTTAATATTTAAAGTATACATATTATTCACCTATTTTATGGAGATTCTGCAAATACTTTTGTTAAGTGAGGTAAAGAACGAAGAGTGCGGCTGCCTTCTCCAGTCATTCTGGCCCAGGACTGCTCCTGCTTGGCCACTGGGCCAGGGTCTCTGCCCAGGCTGGAGGATGCGGCTGCCACTTTTCCCTTTGCAGATTCAGCTGTTAACAAAGCTGAGCACGTATCCCAGTGACACACAGACACACACAAAGAGAGACAGGGTGCTGACATGATGGGTCACACAGACTGCCCCAGCCAAGGGCTGCCTTCAACATCACTTACACACAGGACTCAAGTAAAACATAGACACAGACAGCAAAATCCTCTTTGCTCTGGCTCGTAGAGATACAAGTTCATTAGTGGAGGCACACACAGAGCATTCTCTAGGTTCACACATTCAAGGATGCTTTGAGTACCTGGCACGTCCCCTCTGTCCATCCAGCACACCTGCCCGAATCCCTTGAGTACCAGTGCGACCCTGACCCCTTGCCCAATTCACAGGTCACCTACTCACCAGTCTAGTCCAGCTTGCAAACACACAGCAGTCACACGCTCGTCCCTCACGCACATCACCTTCCCCAGTCCCCCTGGGCATACAAGCACAGTCTCCCCACCTACCTCATACCCTGACCTGGACCCGAGGCCCCCACTAGTCGCCAGCTAGTCCACCTTAATGTTTGCTAGTGAATATACATGCACACCCCAAGCACACCAGGTTGTGGAAGATACAGACACTCACTCCCACCACTGCCAGCAGCTGGGACCAGGCACATGGCGTGTCCCACAGCCTCGTTCTCCAGCTGCCAGTGCAGAGCCCTGCATTCACCTCGCTCATGCACACACACACACACAGGAGACAGGATGTGAATGCACAGAGAGCTAAGATTTAATGAGAAAATAAAGAAGATAGGACAGACTGCAGTGATCAAGGCACAGGGCTTGACCAGACAAGCACTGACTGGCCCTGTTTTACATGCAACTGGCCCTTTTACATCATTTTCTATATATTACTCCTCTTTGCCACTCCTACTCCCCCTTCCCCCTGCACACCCGCCATGGGTTTGCAGTGCTCTGCAGTTTCTGCACCCTCTGAGCCTGGCCCCCTGCCCAGGTTCATAATCTTATCTGCTGCAAAGTCCAGGCTGATCTTCCTGGAAGTGGCACCCACAGTTTGCTAGCTCATCAACTAGCATGACTGGGAGGTTTGTTTCTTGCTCTTGTCTCCATTTTTTGCTTTGCCAGGTCTGGGTGTCAGCATTTGCTTATGGTTCCCCCTTCTTTACTTCTTATCATCCCAATCCAGATATCCTCACTCAGATAACCTTGCTTGAATCAACATCCCCAGATTCTGTTTCTTTCCTTATCAATTAGTATATCTGACCAGGTTTTTCTGGTCATTGCCTCCCAGCTTTGAAGGCCTCCATCAGATAATCCTGCTGGAATAAAGATTCCCACATACTCACATACCCTCATCAATTAGTGTGACTGACCAGACTTGTTTCCCATCACTTCCTCCCTTTCTTATTATCCATGTGTTGCATTAAAAAAGGTCCTTGATCAGATACCCTTAAGGGAGCAGACACTGTCCTTGTACATACCCTTAAAACTTAAATATTTTTTTTCAGTCATTAATGCCATTCGGAAAGTTTTGTCTTGCAAAAGCAGTAAGTAATGAGCATCATTGTAGTGTTCTTGTTTATCTTGCGTTGTTTCCTGGTGTTTGTCCCTGTCCTAGTTGGGGTTTGGTCAACAGGTAGTTTTCTACAGTTTCTCTCATTGTGTATAAAATGTATCTAGTCAGACAAAGATTTAAAAAAAAAAAAAAAAAGAAGAAAAGGAAAGAAAGAAAGAAAGAGAAAGAAAGAAAGAAAGAGAAAGAAAGAAAGAAAGAGAAAGAAAGAAAGAAAGAGAAAGAAAGAAAGAAAGAGAAAGAAAGAAAGAAAGAGAAAGAAAGAAAGAAAGAGAAAGAAAGAAAGAAAGAGAAAGAAAGAAAGAAAGAAAGGAAGGAAAGGAAAGGAAAGAAAAGAAAAGAAATTTCATCTCATATACAAAAGCCAGGAAGGAGGATGAGCCAGAAAGACATGATGGATGAGCTTATGTGATGGTGTCACTTAAATCTCAAGGAATAAAATGAAAGATGGATACTCTAATTAAATTTTGTAATTAGTACACCTATCTGGTGTGCCTACAGGCATGATATTAGAAAGTTGTATCTTTATATATCTAACTTTTCTAATGCTTTATTTTATCCATTTGTACTGAAGAAATGCAAACTAAAAGAGTGAAGAATAAAGGAAAAAGAAGTTTGATTTGTGTTTCCTAATCATTTGTGACCGCAGCCTTCCTAAAATTCTATATTGTTTTCTCATTTCTAAACTGGAGATAGAGATAATAAGATGATGAGTTCCAAAGGCTGTCAATAGCTCTTTTGTTTTTATCTCCCTGTCTTTTTGCCTTGTGACCAAAAGTAAAATTAAAATATAAAACAAAACAAACAAGCAAATTAAAACAACAACAACAACAAAAAACAAGCTTTCTATCATGATGGACCAAATAAGTATAAAGGAATGTAGACAGCCAAATATATATATATATATACACACACATACATATATTATATTTCTGTTTGGGTTTTGTTATTCTTTTTATCACTGAATATTTGGGCTTTGTTGTCCCAACTTGTAGAATCTAAACAAATTGCTTCTGACTTTCAATGAAAAACCTGATACTTAAAATGTTTTGTTCAAAGAAGAATACCTATGGGGCTAGAAACAGGGATTTATTACTACATTTGTTGTTACCCCTGTTTTCTATCAATTGGTCCCCCCCCAATTTAGTGTCATCTGTAAATTTGACCTCAGCAAGTCTCACTACATCTGCCCAGTCCAAGCTTCTTTCCATCACTATCCCAGCAAGCCTTGTAACCTTGCATGCTATATATCTTGCATCCTACATTGTTCTGTGTAATATAGCCTTGACATCAAGCTAGAAAACTGCAGACAAGAACAATTCTCTTGTTATACATTATTTATTCTTAAAGAATATATATTATATATATATATATCCATGAAATATATATATAAATATAGATATAGATATAGATATAGATATAGATCCATGGAAAATTTTTCCATGAAAAATAAAATATATATATATTTTTTCATGGGATCAAATCAGCTCAGGAAAGACTTGGACCAGTATGTCAGAGTTATTTGGATCCAGAGAAAGAATATTGGTGGTTATTTACAGTGACTTGGTAAGACAATTGTGCTCTGGGAGGGCTAAGGTACATTCTAAAATAATATAACACTATATATTTTAAAGGTAAAGTAATTCAACTAGTCTACTTTAAAGCCCATGATGCAAAATGTCAGTGTCACCTATCTAGCTGTCTTAATCTCAGAACAATTTCCTTTTGAAATTACAAACTTTTATTGAGTGTATAGGTCTCTTTGAGACCTTGGCCTAATGAATATCATTTTAAGAAAAGTTAAATCTTTAACCTAAAAGAAGGACACTTGGATATTAGGAACTAATAAAAACATAATATAAATGGAGTAGGAGGGTAGCTGTTTGTGTCTCAGATTGAATGACATAATATATTGTATATATTTGTTGTCACTGGCTTTTTTATTATTATTAAATAGTGGTATCTATAAACTTAATAAAAATTAAGCCAAATACAATGAAATTAAGAAAGTGAATAATTCAAGAAAAATAGATGCATGGAAAATTACTGTGTTAGTAAGAAAAAAAGTTCTAGAGTGATACCCAAACAGCCTGGAACACGTAAGGTTTGGCATTTCACCTCACAGACAAGGACATAGGCAAAGCAGAGACGTTTAATGCCTTCTTTGCCTCCGTCTTCAATGCTGATGATGGGCTTCGGGACCTTGGGTGCCCTGAGCTGGAGGACCGTGACAGTGGGAATAATAAACTCCCAACCGACCCTGAACGTGTGCGGGATTTGCTGCTCCATCTGGATCCATACAAGTCCATGGGTCCGGATGGGATTCATCCTAGGGTGCTTAAAGAGCTGGCTGACGTCATCGCGAGGCCTCTCTCAATTATTTTTCAACGGTCTTGGGAATCTGGAGAGGTCCCAGTGGACTGGAAGGTGGCAAATGTTGTGCCAATTTTCAAGAAGGGCAAGAAAGAAGACCCTGGCAACTACAGGCCTGTCAGTCTCACGTCAGTGCCTGGTAAAATTATGGAGAAGATTATCCTGGGAGTTATTGAAGCGTACCTGGGGGACAATGCAGTCATTGGTCCCAGCCAACATGGGTTCACGAGGGGTAGGTCCTGCCTAACAAATTTGATTTCTTTTTATGATAAGATCACCCATCTAGTCGATCAAGGGAAACCAGCTGATGTGATCTTTTTGGACTTCAGCAAAGCTTTTGATACAGTTTCCCATAGGATCCTGCTGGACAAAATGTCCAGCATACAGCTAGACAAAAACATCATACGATGGGTGAGCAATTGGCTGACGGGCAGGGCTCAAAGGGTTGTGGTAAATGGGGCCACATCAGGCTGGCGGATGGTCACTAGTGGGGTCCCTCAAGGCTCCATTTTAGGGCCAGTCCTCTTCAATGTTTTTATAAACGACTTGGATGTTGGACTAGAAGGAGTTTTGAGCAAATTTGCCGATGACACCAAACTGGGAGGAGTTGTAGACTCGGCTGAGGGTGGAAAGGCCTTGCAGAGAGATCTGGACAGATTGGAGAGCTGGGCAATCACCAACCGCATGAAGTTTAATAAGAGCAAGTGCCGCGTCCTGCACCTGGGACGGGGCAACCCTGGCTATACGTACAGACTGGGCAATGAGACGCTGGAGAGCAGCCCCGCAGAGAGGGATCTGGGGGTTGTGGTTGACAGCAAGTTGAATATGAGCCAGCAGTGTGCCCTGGCAGCCAGGAGGGCCAACCGTATCCTGGGGTGCATCAAGCACGGCATTGCTAGCCGGTCGAGGGAAGTGATTGTCCCGCTCTACTCTGCGCTGGTGCGGCCTCACCTTGAGTACTGTGTGCAGTTCTGGGCACCACAGTACAAAAAGGATGTAAAACTGCTGGAGAGTGTCCAGAGGAGGGCGACGAAGATGGTGAAGGGCCTAGAGGGGAAGACGTATGAGGAGCGGCTGAGGTCACTTGGCCTGTTCAGCCTGGAGAAGAGGAGGCTGAGGGGAGACCTCATCGCAGTCTACAACTTCCTTGCGAGAGGGAGCGGAGGGCCAGGCGCCAACCTATTCTCCTTAATCACCAGTGATAGAACCTGTGGCAATGGTGTCAAGCTGAGGCAGGGGAGGTTTAAGTTGGACATCAGGAAGAGGTTCTTCACTGAGAGGGTGGTTGCACACTGGAACAGGCTGCCCAGTGAAGTAGTCACTGCACCAAGCCTGTCTGAATTTAAGAGGCGTTTGGACTGTGCACTTAGTCAGATGGTCTAAAATTTTGGATAGACCTATGCAGTGCCAGGAGTTGGACTCGATGATCCTTATGGGTCCCTTCCAACTCGGGATATTCTGTGATTCTGTGATATGAATACAGAAATTGAGCTGTCAGCTGTGGGTGTACTTAAATGTTGCAATGACCAAAACAACAGATATACCTTTGTTTCAAGAATTGCAGCAGTGAATATTTTCATTTATCAATGAAAATAATCACTGGTCAAATAGAGACTGACCAGCTAATTGATCAATATTACTGATCAAATTGCACATCTTTTAAATTATTATGATTTTTAAATTTATTTTCAGACTCACATTTGTCTGAAAAAAATATTCTTCTTTTGTACACATTATGGCATTTGGTTGAAAATGCCAAAAGTTCCGTACCAAAATTTCATGCTAGAAATAACCAGAACCATTTTTGTTTATCCTTTCATCGAGTTAATTTGAATTGATATGATATCTTTGAATTTATTTTCAATAGTAACAAAACTATATTTTTTTTTCATTAACACCTCTCCAAAAAAGTTGAAATCACACAAGGTCTTATGTGTTATGTGCTTGACTTTGCTAATATAGCAAAGAACATAAAAGTTTCATTGTTAGGAAATATATTATATAAGTAGTATTGTCTTTAGTCCCAGAGAGGAATTATGATTCTGTACCAGATGTCTAGAACACACAGTCTGCAGAGGGAATTTGGCACACTAGACAATGACTGTACTGAACAGTGAACTGCCACTGGAAGCAAATATATTTTTATAGACTTTCAATATGAAACGTCAGTGGCATAGTTACATCCTGTGAACTTCATCTAGAGTCTCAGGGAGGTTATGCTGAATCCAGGAGCAGTCCCTTGAACATAATCCCTTAAAGTCCCGCCTCTGACATGTATGTTTCTCAAAATTATATGAAGTTTCATCTAGATATTTTCTAGGAGTTGAAAGAGGCCTAGAATAAGGGCTAAATAGCTCAGTTTGCAGTATTTGCTGCAGTTTCTCAGTAAGTGACCCTGCTTGGCAGGGGCGTTGGACTAGATGATCTCCAGAGGTCCCTTCCAACCTCAGCCGTTCTGTGATTCTGTGATTTTGTGATATTTGATAACCTACACAAGGAAAGTAACCTAGCCCATACAACTATTTATAGAACAGGACAACAGCCCTCTTTCTTTCTGTGACATTCAAGAGCTAGGATATATCCAGAAGGATCCTCTAATTTCTTCTCAGTCTGTTTGACTCTGAACCTAGATGGTCTCACCTTTATAAGCATGTTTTGGAATAAGGAGAACTCAGTAGGCTTGAAGTCTAAGACATAGCCTAGAGCTGGGGAAAAACAAGGCAGAAACTATCCAGTTTTTGTTGTTGTTGTTGTTGAAAGACATTGGGAATGGAGGGAGTATGTTTCTGTGGGTCTTTGTTTGTTTGTTTCTTTGTTTGTTTTCCTCTTGAATTGGAAGGTGCACATATTATTCTTTGGATTCCCCCTAACAGGCACACAAAAGCGACTATTGCCCATAAACAAATATCTCCACTCTCTCCGCCTAGCTTCTCTAGAAATAGAACCATAACTCAAGCTATCTGCCTGCCAAAGATAATCACCCTTATATTCCCAATCTCCTTTTACTCTCCAAAAAATGACTGAATCGATTTCCCCTCCCCCCCAGCTCATAACACTGTTAGGGGTAAAAGGAAACCAAGAATTTGTTGTTAGTGGGTCATAAGTTCACCAGTGGTAGTCTTGCTCGAGTGAAATGAGTGGGTATTAGGTAATAACAAGGCAGCAGAAAGAAGAATTCGTCTTTGGGAGGAGTGTGATGTTGGTTGCTGGAGGTTCATCCTCTGTAGTATTGCATCTGCTTTGTATTATTATTTCTGTATATTTTCTGACATACTGTTTACTTGTACTTTGTGCACTGATACCCAACTAAAGTTTAGCTGTCTCCACACATGAGCTATTAGTTAAAGTTATGCAATAGCCCCCATTCCCACCCCAATGAACAGAAAAGGCTAATGCTTGCTACCCATTTGCCACATAGGCTTGCTTAGACCTGTATTATATTTATTCACAGAGTTAAGCTCCAACAACTGAGGCAACAGTCACCTGCCTCTAAAAAATTACTACCGTAGCTAAAGGAAATTAAAATAAGCTCAGGTCAAAACAAGATAAGTCCTGAGACAGTGCACTGCCAGGTCAGTAAACAGCCTGTGGCTTTCTACTAGTAATGGAAAAATCATGCTTATTCCAAATCGTATTTATTTAAACATTTACATGTTTAATGCACGAGTCAGAAGTCTAGCATTTTTTCTCACTGAAATCAACTAATTAATTTTGTATCAAATTATTTTAGCCGTACCTGTCTCAAAAGAAAATGATGAATCAAAATTTCAAGAAAACAATAAAAGAGAAATTACTTTTAATAGTATGAAAATGATAAACCTAGTCATAACTTCTTTAGATTCTGAAAAGTTACTTAACCCACAATAAATACCATAATGTTAGAGAGAGTGATAGAAAAATATTATTAACAAGAAAGGAACAAGCAAATGGACTTTTCAGATGTTGAGAAGAAACTGCTGTTAAACAGACCCTAATAGTTATTTTAAATCTCTGCTCTCTCATTCTATGCAAAAGAATGAAAATTTTATGCCAATTTCCACTACGGAGAAGAAAATAAGCAAGTTTCCCTAAGAATGCTGAAAAACTGCACTCTTTTGCTGTTACTAAGTCTTAAAACATTGTGAAAAACTGCATATGAAATTGGGGGATGAAATGTAAATAAAAGGATGTTAACACTTACTTGTTTGAGATATGTAGCATTAAAATAGTATTCAAATGATATTTCACTTTAATTGGATTGTCCTCATTAAATATTATATGTATTCCAGTACATTCAGAATTTGACTATGCTATTTGAAATTAATTTAGCAGTTCAAAAATCTGACTCTATTATAAAAAGTCTTTTCTTAGCAATAGCTTTATTAAAGTGCTATTTTTACAAAATAGATATCAATTCTTCTGATAAGATTTTACTTTCCAATTTGAGAGCATGAAAAATTTCAGGATGGCATTAGAAAACTGCAATATTTGCTATTTCTTTAATTTTAGAGAAGCTTTTCTTAGGCTTGTCATTTTACATGGCAATAATTCATAATAGACTGCATAAAACCTCTATTTGTATATTTAATATAAATACATAGAGTTGAGTTAATTGTTCTTTTCACTGTCATAAATGATATTGTCTTTTTATCTTCGTTATTAAAGATAATTTTATTTAAGACAAGTTTTGGTCTTATTTATTTATTTATTTTGCCTAGAGATCAAATGTTTATGTTGTATATTTTGACCCTTTTTCAGAACTTCTAAACATATTTTAATGAACATTTCTCTTTTCAAATAAATAAATGAATAAATAAATGGATCATTGATGAGTGAGAAGTTATATTATTATTACCAGGAGTATTAGTCAACAGTGTACCCTCGCAGCCAAAAGAGCCAACTGTACTGGGTCTGGCTGGTATAGAGTTAACTTTCCCTGCAGCAGCCCTTGTAGCTAGAACAGTGCTGGTATCACACCACTGTTTTGGCTACTGCCAAGCAGTGCTGGCACAGCACCAAGACTCTCTCCAGACCCCCCCAAAGCCAGTAGGTGGGTGTGGGCAAGAAATGGGGAGGGGACATCACCAGGGCA
>VXAA01004206.1:0-39038 GCA_013399115.1 Anseranas semipalmata
GGTCCTTTGACCTCACTTTGTTTTATGGCAAAACGGGCTGTCAGAAGGATTTGGACTGTTTTCTGCCCTTTCTCAAAAACTTCTGCTGTGCTGCCCCACACGATGATGTCATCAATGTATTGCAGGTGTTCAGGGGCTTCCCCCTGTTCCAGTGCAGTCTGGATCAGTCCATGGCAAATGGTAGGGCTGTGCTTCCACCCCTGGGGCAGCCGATTCCAGGTGTACTGGACGCCTCTCCAAGTGAAAGCAAACTGTGGCCTGCACTCAGCTGCCAAAGGGATCAAGAAAAACACACTAACAATATCAATTGTGGCATACCACTTGGCTGCCTTTGACTCCAGTTCGTATTGAAGTTCCAGCACATCCGGCACGGCAGCACTCAACGGTCGAGTGACTTCATTCAGGCCACGGTAGTCCATTGTTACATTTATAACAATGCATGTAACAAATTTATTTTATCACTCTCTGGACAGATCAGTCATTTTCTCAACCCTTTGTGCCCTATGTTGGGTGCCAAAAGAACTGTTGTGGTTTAACCCAGCAGGCAGCTCAGCACCACAAAGCTGTTCACTCACTCCTGCCCCCACAGTGGGACAGGGGAGAGAATCAGAAAACAAAAAAAAAAAAATNAAAAAAAAATCAAGGTGAAACACATGGGTTGACATAAACACACTTTAATAAGAGAGAAAGTAAAGGGAAAATTAATTATTATTATTATCATAAAGGAATATACAAAACAATTGCTCACCATTCACTGACCAACACCCAGCCAGACCCCAGGCAGCAACCTCCCCTAGTTTTATTGTTCAGCATGACACCATATGGTACAGGATGTCTCTTTGGTCAGTTTGGGTCAGGCTGTGTCCCCTCCCAGCCCCTGGTGCACCCCCAGCCTCCTCGCTGTGGGGCAGCACCACAAGCTGAAAAGTCCTTGGCTCTGTGTGAGCACTGCTCTGCAACAGCTAAAGTATCATTGTGTTATCAGCATTATCCCCATCCTAAATCCAAAACACAGCACCATCCCAGCTACTAGGAAGAAAATTAATTCTATCCTAGCCAAAACCAGGACAGTGTTCTAAAGAAGGGAATTCAGGCTTTGAAAAGAACATTTTGGCAGTGACACACGCCCCACGCCCACCCGTTCCTCATTCTTCCAGAGCTGGGCAGAGGGGAGCACACATTCATGCTTTGGCTCCAGATCCAACCAGTAGCGAACCTGTGTGTGAGCTCAGGACAGGACTTGCTCCCACACCCACTGTCCCTAGCCACACTTTTTTTGTTCTTCTAACTCCAGTTAAATTGGAGGTTGATATGCATGAGAACATAATGCCTCTGTGGACTTCAGAGTAGGTAGGAAAACCAACTCAAATCTAAAATTCCTTGAGAACTGACAAGGCAGAAGGTCAAAGTTAGGCTCCAAGCCCACAAAAAAAAAAAAAAAAAAAAAAAAATACACAGTGTACTGTGTACAGCCAATGTCACTCTGAACTCACCTCATCGAGGAGGTCAAGCTGTTAAAGCTTTGCAAGTACAGATGGCAGTAGTACTCAGGAAAGCAGCAGCTGTTCTCAAGCCTAGGAACACACACCAGAGCAGTTCTGCCAGTAAATCTGAGGACAAACTTAAAAATCTACAATATTTCTTTCAGGTTGTTCTCAACTACCTTATTTTTTAATTAAAAAGAAGTGTATTTATTATTTCGAATATTGTACTTATTAAGAATATATTTGTAAGAAGATAGCAGACAATACTATCCTTTGAAGTTCCAATTGTACTGACATTTAAGGTTGCAAATTTTATCTGAAGCAGCATTTCATTTGGATTTGGGGGTGTTTTTTCTTTGATGTATGGACCCCTAAGCATTTTCCAGTTGAGGTCTAGCGCCCTGTATATAGCATATTTGCAATAGGCTTTTTGTTTTGTTACCTTTTTCTTTTCTTTCTTACTGTAGTAATATCACATACTAGTGATGTGGTAACTAAGTGGTTCAAGTACCCCTGTAAAGGGGATACAGCTACGTAACTTCAAGCCTTGTTTGGGACTCAGAGTGACGGACATCTCTCAGCACAGATGCAAACTGATGACTGCTTACTGAGGCTAAGAAGTCAGGTGGTAGCATCACTCTTGTACGCTGTTGGCTGCAGAAACTGGTGAACCTTACCACAATAAGCTGAAAAGTCACAGGTACTATGTCAGACCGTTGCCCATGATCAGTGGCAAAAAGAAAATACAATGCAGAAAAGCAGCTATTGAAGCATATTTTATTGTACAATAATTTTCAATACAGGGAATGTCTAGTTCTTTTGAAACATATACATGTACAAAATTACAGGGGATGCAGTGATCTCTCATTTTGAGGAGGAACAAACTTCATGAACACCACGGTTCTAATTGTAAACAGTATAAATTAAAGTTTCAAAAGTTTTCACAATTTAGCGCCTTACTTATATAACATACAGGCTTTATTAAATTTGGCACATGCAATTGGCACTGAATTTCTTCCTCACACTAGTATGAAAATACACTGCTATTTTAAATACTTCACTTTATATTCAGTGGGAAACCTCCACAGCTTGGGTTTATTGGTTAATCAGCCACCTGTGACTAATTTCAAATAAACTCAGCTATCTATAGCTATAATTCAAAGGGCAGAAATTGTAGGAAAAGGACTTCATTTTACAAACTATGTGATACGTTTGAACCTACATTCCACACTGCCAAGCTAAATTTTCTTTAGCCATAAGGAGGGTTTTCTCACAAAACAAGACATGTGAAAAAAAAATGAGTCATGATCAATAATGATGTTACCAGTCCTAGGGATATCAATAAGGGTTAGGCCTGATAGTAACACAGTGGGAGAGAAATACTATAACCTCTGGTACTGTAAAAAGTTTCTCCAATCCATAAGTAGCCTGTACAGGGTCAGAGGGATAGCATTACATGCTATATCAAACCTGACACAGGTAGTGGTAAAGGGCATTTGAACTGCAGGTGAAGTACTGGATCTATTTTTTTAATTACTTATTACAGTCAGAAACATCTTGGAAGCAGGCTTCTTCCTGAGATAATAAAGTGCCTTGACTACATGAATAAGCATCTCCCTTTTGTTTATGAATCATGGATCTTTCATTGAAATCTTTTCCCAAAAAGTTTCCTATCATTGTTGAGCAGCAGTAGGTTGGGTAAAAGAGAAAACTTCCGTGCAAGGATCTATACATGAACAGATTGCCTGCACTGGCACAGAACCTATTAGCTTAACTGGGGATCTGCGTGGGTGCACATCTACATGATGCTCCTTGAAGGATAGGCCCGTAGATATTTTCCTTGGAATACACTTCAACGGGCATACAGATGTAGAACTGTAATTTATTTTTCCTAAAATAGTAAAGGATTTTGTAATCAGTACAAAAATAGATACATTGAAAAACGTGTAACCCATGTTAGGCCATAACTGTACTTCTAAGAACAATTAACCAAATCTGCAGCATGTCTTATTAAGCCACTAATGTATGCTAAACAGGCACAAGGTGGTTAGAAGAACACTCATTTGATGAGAACATTTTCAGAGTGTCTAACAGAAATTATTGCCTCAGAAATGTGCACTATGCCACAATTAGAAAGGGTCAAAAACAATACAGGACAAAATAATACTTCCATGTTGACTGAATAAAAATAATTTATTTACAGATTGTGAGGAAAAACATGAAAAGCCTTTCCTTTTTGAATAAATACATGTATTAAGGGAACACATCCACTAACTAAAAAAATAGCTTTCTTGTGATTAAATGAATAGTTCTTAAGTACTAAACAAAACCATAAAAACATTTAAAGTACAATAGTGCAACCGTGTCAGAGCATAAAGCTGACGTTCGTCACTTTACAATTCAGGTAGAAGGCAAGGTAACTTTTCAAAGCAAAACAATGGAAATCCTCACTTATTCATTGTTTCCATGTGTAAATACATGCTTTTGTTTCTATGTTTAAATAAATATTTTTTCCAAGTTATATTGCTTTAACACAAATTCTACCTGGTATTATGTGAATATTCAGACTTGATGGAGCTGATCATCATAGGATTTCTAAAACCAGTTCCAACAGAGCTATAGCTATATCCCCATTCAATAGTGCTGTTTCTAGTAATTTGTACATTGATCATAAAACTACTCCAAGGTAAAACTTTGTTAAGTTTCCAACCCTGAATCTTATTTAAAAATAAAACACTGTTGTTTTACATGACACACATAAAAATTACATAGCTTTAAAAAAAAAAAAAAAAAAGGTGATTCAGTTTATATAGTTTGGCCAAATAACACAGGAGAGATTTTGCTCCTTAAAAGAAATGAAAAAAGGTACCCAAAATACCCATTGCCCAATCCGGCAGAGAGAAAAAAATAGGTCCCTGAACTCACGTCCTTCAGCCAGGCTCTCTACAGGCATGGACATAGCACTCTGTATGAAAAGAATCTCACATGTGAAAGGAATTACTGCACACACACACGCACACACGGCTAACTGTAAGGATCTGGAAGTCACTTTTGTAAGGGGCACTCCACGATGTTATTATACTGGTGAAGAGAAGGTAGAGGGTAACCTAAAAGCCTACAGCTACTGAAGTTAAATGATTTAATCAGCTACTGAAAGGAGAGTTACAAAGACCACACCAAACTGTTCTTGGTAGCAGCAGGTGGTGAAAACCACAGCTAACCTAATCTACGACTGGCAACAGTCCACCTCTGCTTAAGTGCACGGGAGGTTGGGTAGAACCACATCCTGAAATCTTTCTTGCAAACAAGTTTATGTGATTTTCTGTACCCAAGCAAAATGTTTTGCTCATGCAGGGGTGTCAACAAGGTTTAGGCAAACATATTTCACCTTGCTTACTGCAGGCCAAGACCACAGACTTGGTCAAACACTATGATTCAACTGATGGACCATAGAACACCGAGCCTCAGTCTAAGTCCTACAAGTTAAATGAAGCTAACAACACTGAAGGAGCAGTATTTTGGAATGCAAGTAACAGCTTATAATCATGACCTGTTCTTCCTGAGAAAATGCAAACCCCTATACATTGTGAGCTTACACTTCAGAAAACATGCACGAGATCATCTCCATCTCTCCTCCCTACTGCTGCAGGAAAAACTATCTGCAAGTACAACCCACACTGATTCTCCTTCCACTCCATTCCTTTGGAGAGAAGTTTCAGACACAAAGATGACAGAAGGGTCCTCATCAGTTTGCTCAGCCAAGCATGGTTTTCTCTTCAGAGAAACTCACTACAGCTATAATGTTATTGTTTAGATTTTACAGGGTTAATAGTAAATAATATATATGCAACTAGATGTATAAGGTAGTGTGGGACAATTCCCTTCGTATTTCCAAGAGGACACCAATGTCTTTTCTTTTAGGGCTGAAGTACAATACAATGAAATAAAAATGTCTTATTTCTGGCATTAGATGTCTCTGTCATGTTAAGAACAAGCTTTCATATAGCTACCTATTAGCTGCTCTGATCAAGAGGCTTGAGAGGATGCCTAAAAACATTGTTCTCCCTCCTTTAAAACAGTATTTTTTTTAAGAATGATGAACCTTCCTATTTCTGAGAACTCTACATTTTATACAACTGACAACACAGCTCAGGCAGTGTTCAAATATAGTGCTGATAAAATACAGTAGCAGCTGCTGGTCTTATGGGTTTCCAATCAGTCCATAAAACTTTACCCAAGGTTGATTTATTGACCAGGTTTCAGCCTGGAGATGTTTTCTTAATATACACAGAAAAGACTGCAACAGTTTGCTGCCTTTGAAGGGGCCCTATCCTAGTCTCATCAAAATTAGTGAGAGCTGAGAAGAATTGGACCATGACTGTTGACAATAGAAATACCTACAATTTCTACCACGCTATATGACTGTTGGGAACTGTTATAAGCACTAACAACTCAGTTTTTAGAGATCCTGACACCTCAAGATATCACACACTGGAGAGAATCTCGGTATTTTCTTAAACTCAGGCTACAGTATTCTCATTAAGGTAAGTGGTTGCTGCTCATTCCAGGGACTTTAAATGAACAGTTCATACAGATGCTTGTGCATGTGCAGCAATTCATCCACCCACATGTCTAAAGTTCAAAAATGAGTAAAGAATACCCATTAAAACAGACTCCTCTGTCCTATTACAATCCCTCAATGTCTGAATAGGAAGCATTTGAAAAACAAGCAAAAATGACAATCTGTATCTCTCTGTAACACTACTAATGATCTAGTCTAAACAACTGGATCATTAATTCATCTCAGTAACCCTACATATCACAGGTATTATAGATCTCTCTGGAATTTGGAACTGTAATGATCTGTGCAAATGTTCATTTCACTTTTAAGCTGTGTCAGATCAGAAATAAAGTCTAATTCTCAGTTCTGAATCAAACCCTAACTCCCCAAATTAAATAAATTCTAACTCACCAACTTTTGTAAAATTACACCAGTACCCCATACATCTGCCTTTGTCTTCTCCCAAGAGACCATTCTACTTCATGTCCTGAACTTGAAACTAGGCAACATTTTAATGGCTTTGGGTTTTCTTGGGAAATGCTTCATGAAGGTGTAACTTAAGGCCTTCACAAAACTAGATAAGCAGACATGAGGAAAAAGATTAATTAAAGTTGTAATTTTTTCTTTTCCTATGAGTGATATGACATTATCTTACCATATTCTGTATGTAAGAAATATTGAGCCCATAAAGAAACAAGCAGGTAAAGAAGATAAAATATATTACAGTATTTCACGCACTGACTGCTGCAGCATTGATTCTGAGCTCACTTCACTGAATTAGATTACTTAAGAAAGGTGAAATCAGAGCCTACCGGACAAAGCAACTGTATAAATATGAATTAGTAGAAAGCAGAGTCTGGATTTTTTCCATGATGTGCAACTTCTAAATACACAAATGTATAAATCCATAGTAAAAAGAATACATAATTGAAATCCTTCATTCTTCTTTTTTTTTAAAAAAAATATGCGAGTTCTTTTGGCCAGGAAAAGTGTCTGTCACTTAAACATTGCAACAGTTTTTCGTAAGTGCTGATTTTTTGACAGGCGTCGCAGCCAGGCTGGTTACTGACCTCGTATCATCTTGATTATCACTTCGCTTTCTCACTTCACTGTGAAGGAAAAAAAAAAACAATAGAAATGCAGTTAGCGAATATATTTCTATTCACATTCATGTTCAATATTTTGTTTCTCCTGGTGTATCTTACACAGCTCACCATCACCTACTCAACTCCCAGGAAAACTCTAATACACTTTTTAGTGCACAGAATCAATGTGTCTCTTCTATTTCCACTTCAGGAATTGAATCAATGTTTCTGGACAAATCACTGTTAATGACAGAAACACAATCATTTCTGACATGTAGGAACTCCACAACATTCTTTTTTCCCCTTCCTTTTCTTTTGCTCATTTTTCCCTAATTTTTTTGCTTCACTATATTACCATAGAAACAGAATATGTTCACAGCTGAAAGTATAGAACTAAATAACTGCAATTTCAAGTACGTATTTATCCTCAGAGAAAAAACACATATTGTTGGATGTTTTTTTATACACAGACTTAGAAGTTGTGTATCTGTGAGTGATTATTGATTCTGTACTCTTACACAGACTCTGTCATAGGGCACCCCAGAGAGTCAAAAGCAAGTTCTAGAATTTCTTGCTATTATATATTATATATTTATATACACATAATTTAAGTCCTCCTTATATCAGTAGAATAAGTTCATGAAGTTCCTCTTGGAACACTCTATTATTCAATAAAACAAACAGTGGCAGAAAGGAACCCTCCAAAGAGGTAACAAATTAGTCTGTAAGACTATCTGCTCTAATGAAACGTTCATTTAGAAATTTTTGTTTCAAAATGAAATGCTTCTTTCAAAGAATAAGGATTAGTAAGACTTGAGTAAAGAAATTTCAGCCAACCATTCCAGACCAAGGCTCTGGGTAATGTCTAGAGCATTTAGGGATCAATGAACCTACTGAAACAATCTTTTTTTTTTTGAGGTTCTGAAAAGAAAGGCTCCAACTGCTGGAACATTTTTATCCTTGAAACGGTTAAACAAATTTATCATGTTTAAACATTAGAGATCATTTTCCAACTGTGATTAATGTTATGGAACTATGCTATGTATGTTCTCTAATTTATAATCCAATGCAGCATTCATGGCCAGGTTCTTGGAAATCACTCATTTAATAAATCAGCTGTTGACACTAACAGACAAATAAATGCCTGCATTCTTGCTGCATCTCTGATCAACTCATTTTCCTGGAAATACGGGTGCTCTTGAAAGTCCAGTGTGAAGAAGCAATGATGCTCTCCAGGAAGCCATTAGTTTGTATTCAAGCCCTGTTAATTAATAGTGTTTTAACACCGAATATATAAAAAAAAAAAATTACCAAATGTCAAAAAGTTTGGTTATTGCATTAGGCTGCTGCAAAAATCAAATGAATAAAGTCTCCAATTCTGACCTTGAGTTTCATGTATTAAACTGAAAACTCCAAGCCTGAGGATTTCTCACATACTGCTAGCCCTTCAAAATAATACTGTAACACAGAACACTTTGGAAAGGTAGCAAAAGTGTACCGTTTGGCTCACACTTCAAAGCAGAAATACCACATTGCTAAATGGATATAAAGCAGAGTTTCTGTCTTTTAAATAATTTAGAGAAAGAGACATCAAAGAAAATATGTGGGATTAGAATGGTCACTAATAAAACTGAATATATATTAATATATATGGAAGAATTAAGAACTAAGTATATGCATAATTATATGCATTTGAAATTAATTTATGTATATGAAAGAATTAAGAAAGTAAATCCATGTGCCATTAAAAAATATGATTCGTTCACCAACAAGGTTTTAAAATTGTGAGGTCCATAACTAAGCTCTAATTTAAATATTAATAATTAAGACAGCCATGTAACATCTGCAAGCAAGAAAGTTACTTAATTAAACTGAGACTAAAACCCACCGTACATTTATCTACAAAGATTTAACATGGTATTCCTTTCATAATTTCATTTGTTGAATTTGATGTTGGTACAATTTTAAATATGCACACATGCACATATGTACATACTTTGTATGTATATTCATATATAATGTCCATTTTATAAAATATACTCATAAGCTCATTTGAAAATAGAAACATGGCTACTTACCGAGCAAGATGAAGAACTGCTTCTACAATATTAGATCCATCTTTAGCACTTGTTTCACAGAATAGTGCATTATAAGTCTGTAAGTAAACAATAAAATGTTACGCCAACTCATCCAAAATGGTTCTCATGTGGATACGTATATTAAATTAAAAATGGTTTCCTCAATAACTCAAGGAATGATTACACACGCATTTAAATGAACAGGATTTCTGCTGGTACCCTTCATTCTCCAATATATTCACTTCAGTACTGGAAAAAAAAATTGCTTTTTAATTGTAACTTTTTATATTTGGTATATTCTGAATTAACAAACTGAGTTAAAAACACATTGTACGCTCAATCTCTGAATTCAATCCTCTTGTCCACATGACTGCCAAATAGGAAGAGTTGCTAGGACACGTTACTGAATCCAGCCTGTTAGCTACTCATAACCTGTAACATCTGGTATTCTAGCTTAACCTACAGCTTAACCAGAAATATCATTCCATAAGTAACAGACATGCTACCTGCCCTGGTACAAATCAATCAATTGCATGAGCACTCAGCAACTCAAGACTCTACAGATTCTACATTTTTTTCTGCAAAATATGGGATATGTGCATCCCTTATCCCACGTATAAAAATATGACAAAAACTTGTCTATGCTATTTATCCATATTCCTTTTTTCTGCCTGTAGACATGACAGGAATGCAAAAGTCTCTCAAAAGTGAAAATATTCCATTCAGAAGTTGAACAAAAACAATAAAAAATGCTTTTTTTTAAATATGTTAACAGCAAAAGGTGGACAAGAGATAACTTTAGTCTGTTACTTGATGAGATGATCACCTCACAAATAGGGACGCACATAAAGCAGAAACATTTAACGCCTTCCTTGCCTCTGTCTTCAACACCTGTGATGGGCCCTGGGACCCCCAGAGCCATGAGATGGAGGATGGTGACTGAGGGAACGATAAACTCCCAGCCAACTCTGAACCTGCACATGATTTGCTACTCCAGCTGGAACATATAAATTTATGGAGCCCAATGGGATTCATCCCAGGGTACTCAAATAGCTGTCTGATGTCATCATGAGACCTCTCTCAATAATTTTTCAACTGTCTTGGGAATCGGGAGACGTCCCAGTCGCCTGGAAGCTGGCAAATGTCTCCGTTTTCAAGAAGTGCAAGAAAGAAGACCCTGCAGCTTCCTCACAAGGGGGAATGGAAGGGCGGGTTCTAATCTCTTCTCTCTGGTGACCAGTGATAGGACCTAAGGGAACAGCATGGAGCTGCAACAGGGGAGGTTCAGGCTGGGTATTAGGAAAGGTTCTTTGCCGAGAGGGTGGTCGGGCACTGGAACAGGCTCCCCAGGGCAGTGGTCACAGCACTGAGTCTGCCAGAGTTCAAGAAGCATTTGGACAACACTCTCAGACATATGGATTGATTTTTGGGTGGTCCTTTGTGGAGCCAAGAGTTTGCCTCAAAGATCCTTGTGGGTCCCTTCTAACCCGGGATAGTCTATGATTCTAAGCCAGGCTAAGATTCTCTCTGCTCACTAGTGTGCTTCATTTCATTGGCAAAATTGCACTGACAACTTCTCTACGGAAGCAGAAAAGCTCAGTCTCCTAGTCCATTCGCTTTCTGACCATAAAGACAGGGAAGAATATCCCAGCCGATAATGAAATTCAGCTCAGTTGCACTGAGATGAAATTTAGCCCAGCAAACACCATCAAAATAGGATAGCTTTCATGAAAATTATCCACGAATCCTAATAACTAGATTTGAACAAATGACCAGAAAATGACTTCTGTTTACAAGTTTTTCATCGAGTTTTCCGATTAAGTTATTAAAACCATTTTACACTGAAAAGGTAGACATAGACCTTACCATAGCCAGCTTTTCTCCATAGTTTACAGGCACACATTTTTGCCCTTGTTCTGTAACTGCTTGACGGAGATCTGCCTTGTTTCCTACCATCATAATTGGAATATTCTCATGAGTTGCATCCTGTAAAGACAATTTTATTTCCTTACTGCTAGAACACTCAGAATACAAAAAGGTAACTATCATCATCATGTCATATTGATTTCTTTCCCACAAAAATTCTTGTTCACTATCACAAAAAATGACAAGTTTTGTAAGTCATGCTGAGAACTTTTCATGACATAGTCCAAACTGCAAGCAGCCAGCTTAAACATCAGCCTGCAAAGATGTGCATCTACACCCTGTTACTCAGCAAGGAATTTCATGTGTTGAATTATTCTAGCAGAAACAGTTATAATATCTAAAAGCTTTATAACAAAACTACTATGGGAAGAGTGACCAACTGCTATACGACGATAAAAAAAATTGCTTTCAGAAGAGGAATTAAAGATTTTGCTTACACTTCCCCTCCAATTAACCAACTCTGTTAAAACAGGAAAATCTTTTCATCAAATTCAAATTTGTATTAAAATAAACAAACAAGAAGTACTAACAGGAAGAAATACTAAAAAATTCACCTGGACTATAGATAATTTACAGAATTTAATATACTCATTTAAAATGCAGAGGCTCCAAGGAATACTCAAGCCATCCACAACAGGGTATCTGTAATGGGCTCTCATGTTCATTTCAAAAGGAAGTGAAGAATGGGAACAGTGTGATTTCATGATACTCTTTCATAGATGTCTTCCACACCATGTCTGAGTGACATGGTTTAATGGTGGACTTGGCAGTGTTAGGTTAAAGGTTGGACTAGATGATCTTAGAGGTCTTTTCCAACCTAAATGATTCTATGATTCTATACAAAAGATGTAACAGTTTTAACATTGAATATGTCAGAATACACTTTAATACCCTTAGAACTTCCATTTTGCTTGAACTTCTACAAGAGATTGCAGTTTGGCTAATTCCAGAGTTATTGAAGTTTCATAAATCAAACAAGTCGATCTAAAAGGACTCTGGAATTCTAAAGCAGAGAATAAATTTTCCAATGGGAATTCTCATTTTTTTTCAGACAGTGAGACAACAATGCAATAAAACATACTTTGTAAGTTGCATAGTAAGGTTCTTACCTCAATCATATCCACCCATTCCCGCACATTAAGAAAGCTTTTTTCACATGTTACATCATATAACAGTAAGACACCATCTGCTCTTCTGAAGTATGACTTAGCAATACTTCGGAATCTTTTACGAAAAAAAATAAAAAGACTTGTGTAAGGCCACATTTTCAAAAAAAAAAAGATTTAACAACACAGTATTACTTTATTACACTACTGAGTAAGATTCTCTCCATATTATAAAAACTGTTTTCTCGTAGCTTTTTTCATAACTAGTTCTTGAAAGCTACTTACGCACATGTATAAATGCTCCATAAGAATCCGGAGAATTCTATCCTAATCATACAAAAAACCTTTTGTATGAAAACTATCTACAGTGTGTCCATTACAAATATCTACTTTGCACTGGATTTTTTATTAGGTGGCAAGGCTTTTTTGCTTACATATAACTTCTTAAGTTGAGTGGGTTACTCTGTTACGTTTGAAAAAATATAATAAGCGCCAATAAAGTTATTTCAGGAATGAATTCATCGGTTACAGTCATCTTTTCCATTAACACAGTTTACATAATAATCATACGGCAATAAGGTATTTACATTATATATTAAAAAATTCTTCACAAACTTGTTATGTGGGAGGAGAATGACTGGGCCTCTGACTACCTATGTCACATAAACACTCTTTTAAGCAAAAGTAAACACCTACAGCCCAATGCAAATCTTTGCCAGTGAACAGATAAAACTGACTTCCAAGATGTTAAACTCTTAATAAGCACTACAAGATGTCAGTGAAGTAATGGCTCTGCAAGTAAAGATGTCATAAGATTTTGTGGAAACTCTACACAGTAATTTGAAGAACACTGGTTGCACACTCAGCAATCTCTACAATTCTGCCATATGTTTTTTGAAGTCTTTGGGTAGAAGAGAGATTTTTCATATACTAAATAGAATGCAAATCAGGATCAGGAATCTCAAGGAAAGTAAAAGTAAAGAATATCTCAAGGATAAACTTGTTCTGAAATGCAGATCTGTAAGGACAAAGAAAGCAAAAGAGTAAAAATGGAAGAAAAAACGTACATCTATTCCATCTCCTTGTATTGTAGGGAAGGGACATACGGATGTAATTAATTAATGCTGTGTTGAACATCAACTAGTTCTCTCTACAGAAAAGGTTTATCCTGGGCATCACCAATGCTAACAAATAAACATTCCACCTGTCTCAGAGTCTCAGCAGCACAAAATCACATCTGTCTACAGACATCTACATATGGTCATAATGACTAATTTACAATCAGTCCATGTAATATTTATTGGATTTTTTTTCACCTAGATGAAAAAAGGCCCATTTAATTTAGGAAAAAAAAACAACAACATTGAAATGATGTAAGTTGCATATAGTCACTAACCTTTCCTGCCCAGCTGTGTCCCACAGCTGTAGCACTGTAGGTTCTCCATCAACAATTAGTCTTTTCATTTGAAAATCCACCCCTGAAAAGAATAACGTATACAGTCTAATCAAAAACATCAACAACCTTAAAAAAATCTACAAAAAATAAAATGTTATGTACCATATAAAAGGATATAGCAGTTATTTCAAACTACATCTCCTGTACTAGACTGTGAGATTTCAATCTTTCACATAGCCCTGAGCTGCAATAACCCCCTAAATATGGCAATGCATATTTCATTTGTATTTAGAAAAACATTTAAAGGAATATTTTTCCCACACATTTTCCCAGGAGCATTGATACCAATCTGACATTATGATCAACAAAAGATCCCCCTGCACTTCACTTTGCCAAACACTTTTATAGATGAAAATGTTTTATAAAACAGACCTTATCTCAAATCCAAAAAAAAAAGAAAACAATAAATTAGAATAAAAATTCTAAGACAGAGCCAATAAAACAAATACATAACTATGATTTGATTGGAAGGCAAAAATTCAGTGTTTGGAAACAGTAAGCCAAGTTTCTCAGCTGACAACTGTAATAATATACACAAGAAAGTCAGAAATCCCTCCAGCTTCAATAATACTTGAAAAAGTATTCTCTTGAAAAAGAGAAATGGAGATAAAGAATAGTACAAAAGACATCAAAGGATAGTATGCATGACTAAGGAAGGAGGAAAGAGCTGAGAACACCAGACAGCCATGAAAAATGTGAAAAAGACTGTAAATACATTTTAAGTTCATTACACTGAAACTCCCTTTTTTGGTACTTTCTGTTGTTCGGGAACAAGTTTTGTGCTTTACAAAGAGGAACTAGATCAGAGCACTGCCCTATTATCCACTCCAAATACCAGTTAGGCACTTCTAAGATTTAGTGCTCAATTAGATCTCACAGCAGAAGAAACCTCAAATGTAAATTCAGGAAACCCTAGCAATCTTTTCACCCATTACTTTTACATAACAGCAGTGATATTCACTTTAGTATTTTAAGAGAAGAACAACTGTACCCAGAGTTGCACTGGTATTGCCTCGAAATTCATTCTTGCAAAGTCTCATAAGGAAACTGGATTTTCCCACTGCTGCATCTCCAGCAAGAACAATCTTGTAAGCCTTCTCTGAACTTGGATATTTTGGAGTACATTCTGTTGTACCTGACTGAAAATAAAAGAATCCACCTGATTCACCTCATATAAAAATATTTAAAATACCGTTCTCTATATCAAACACATTTTTTTTTCTAAAGAACTGGTTACCTGAGGAGTCAGAGCAGATATATATTTCCTTGTTGAAGCAACTGAGCTGCTTCGACTTACTGGTCTTGAGGGCTTCCAGTCTAATATTGTACTGCTGTTATCAGGACTGTATGCTTCTTCATCCCTGATCTCTGGAACCTGAAAGTACAAGCCAACATGACAGGTCCAGTGCAAAAAGTATGCTCTTTTTTGGAATGACACAGCTAAGACTGATTGAAACCTTTTTTTTTTTTTTTTTAACAGTTTGGATTAAATAAAGGATCAAACAAACCGTGCAATTCTAGTTGAAACTTTGTGATTACTCTGTTCTTATTTGTGAGTGTTTAAGCAGCCATCTTAAGTCATATACTCTCCAAAGCTGATAAATAACACTAATAGCCACTTCTACAGTAGGTTCAAAAGATAACTGTAATAGAGGATGCATTTTCAGTATTCTCCTGTGTGTTCATTTTTCCATCTTGAGAACACTAGCAAATTCTGAAGAAACTTTGTAAGAACTTTTTGATTCCAGATACTAGCGGAACTACATTTGTTGTTTACTACAGCCAACATTCTGTCCTTAAATATGCTTGCTATTTGGGACACACACTTCCAGTAGTTTTCAGGTAAAGCAAATTAATCTCCATCTGGAAAATTTCGACTTCAAAAATAATTGCTATAAGCAAATACTTTATTTCAAAGCTTATTTTACAAAAATTAAGAGTTTCCGTTAAGACATTACTCTCTATGCTGTTAATACTCAAGGTCTCATATATGTGATTTTTTCATTCACTGCTACAGCACAGTGAGCTGAAACCTTCTATAGTATCTGCTTTTAAATCATTAGAAAAAGGTCTCCTGTCTCCAGGCTGTTTTAACAACCTTCAAATATACTAAATGTATTTCAAAATTGGATTATTGTTTCAAAAGTCTATCAGAAAAAGTCAAAACATACATTTTATTTTAAAGAGGAGTAACTGTTTAAGCATGCTACAAAAAGCTGTAACTAATCTTACCTAAATACATATAACCCACATACTTAGTTTTATCTGGCCTATGGGCAAAGATCCATTTCAGTTTAAAAACAGGAGATGGATTTTGTCTCCAACCAAAGGTCTTTCTTAGAGAAGCAGTAAGTCTGGCACTTACATCTGTATCAGAAGCATCACCACCAAAGCCTTCTTGCATACACTGTGACCTTTGAAAAATTCTTTGATGCCTGTATTCCACTTCTGAATCATATTCATTTGAATCTCTCAGGGTAGACAAACCACTGTCAAAACAGCTCTCAGGTAAGCTGTCAACTTCACAGTTTATCCTTTGCATGGGATCACAAAGGGCTAAAGAATCATAATCTTCATCCACACAGGAAGAATGAGATGACCTAAAACACAAGTATTGAAAAAGAAAGACAACAAAACAAACAAATTTAATTTCACAATTGTTTTCTCCAGCAAAATCTGAATCATTCTGGAATGTGCAATACTTAGAAATGCTGACTATAAAGTTTAAGACATACAGCACTGTCCCATTTTGCCTTTCTAAATAAGTTTTTTTAAATCCTATTTCTTAGGATGCTCAGATTATATACTTACTGCCCAAGTCTCAATAAGAAAACCTGTTTATTTAGATGCAGAAAAAATAATTGCTTAAAAAAAATCAGAAAATGGCACACTATGAAGACATCAAAGGCAGAAAATGATTGTATAGTGCAGATGGTTTAGCTAACTTTGCCCTTTGCCCAGATATGGCCAAATAATAACAAAACACAAAAAATAGCCATGATATACAGTGTCTAATTTATACGAATGCATCCATGCTTTTGCTCGCAGAGGCACACAGGCCAATAATTAACAACTACAAATACAGAAAAGAGGACAACTGAGTTTTAAAGCTCAGAAATGGTAGAAGAAGCCACTGTAACATATTTTGTTACAATTTGGTAGACCATGCAAAAGTTTCTTTACATGAAAGTCCTTTCTTTCCCCTCTCCCTCCCTTCAAAGGCCATCTTTTTTGTTTTCATTCTGGATGCTGTAACATTGAAAAATGCTTAAATAGATGCAGTAATGACAGTATAGCTTATAGAACAGAAGAATTTAATTTTTTGTGTGTGTATTTGCAAAAGAAACTACAGAAAAGATGCATAGAACACATCTTAAAAGAATCAATCTTTTAAAAAAGTTTATTAAGCCTACAATCATTATCCTTCTCTGCAGCAAGATAGGCACAGACACAAATTAAAGTGAGGTAGAAAAGGTCTCCAAGTCACAATGGAGAAGACAGAACCAGTTTGGCTCTGTCGTATGGGAATGGATGTGAAGCACTAAACTGCTACAACAGACGTCAGCATCAATCCTTGTAAAGATGGTTTGCTTCCAGAGGGGCTAGGACCTCCCAGTGCAACGGCACACCATAGAAGAGCACAATGGGGCAAATCACGAAATTATGAAGCTGTTACTGAATCAAATGCAAGTGCCCAAATATAGGGGTGTTAGAGGCATCATTGTCCCACTCAACAACATGCAGAACTGTCTAATTTCCATCTTTGCAGGCTACTGAATAACCACATGAACAAGTGTTATCTTTGCTGTGGAATACCACAGCACCCATGCTATTTGTATTCATGTACCTGCTAGCCTATAGCAAATCACTGACATACAAAGAAGGGTGCATGCTATAACAAAGTTAAGCTTGTCAGGCATCCACTGAAATAAAGATCTTTATTAGTCAATTTTCAGCCTCACTGAAGCATGGATTCAATGCTGGGAATTTCACATGTGCTTAAAGCAAGTTAGACCAAGATGTATTATGCAGCTAAAAAAGAAAAAGTGTACCTTCTAAAGTAAATTGCTTGGAACATATTAGAATGCAAATCAGTATCTCTTAATGCTGACCTGATGTCAGGAGACAAAGTACTGAATATGAACAGGTTTTGAGACATTCATATCTCCTTCTGTCTTTTCATACTATTAAATCATGCCTAATAAGGGTAAGTTTTATTCCTGCCACATAAACTCTCTTCTAAAGTAGCTAGCATTTCTCACTTTTGTGGAAGTGCAAGGATTGCACCAAGTAGCAGGTATTAATAAATATTCTCAGAGAAGGACATCACTAAACATCCAGAGAGATTTTAGTTATCCCTTCCTTAACCTCAAGAATTACTCAATCTAATATGCAACTTAGTAACGGCTGGATCTCTCAAAATACCCCAACGGAGGGAAATTCATATTATCTGCATTCAGCAGAAGGAATCGGTTTGTGACAAGCAAAATTTTATAGTCTGCAAATACACAGAGATAGCAGAACAACAGCACTGAATGAATACAGATATTACTAGTGTGAAGCAGAAGCCAACTCAATCCGTACCAACGATTTTCATCCCACTGGCACAATATAAAACACAGGCTACAAAGAGCTCTAACAGAGATCTCTGTAAGGTTTGAAGTAATACCAAAAGAACAGTAAGACAAAACAATCTATCAGTTGAGTAAGGATACACATTTTTAATGGCAGTTCCAGATATTTCAAAAATAAATAAATAAATAAAATAAAATAAAATAAAATAAAATAAAATAAAATAAAATAAAATAAAATAAAATAAAAGTTTCACAAAATAGTATGACCTAGAGCGCTCAAAGTTGTATCCAATGCCCAGTGATGTCAATCAGAGTCCCTGCAATGATCAGAGGAAGCTCTGATCAATGACTTGCATCCAGTAGGTGTCTAAGACATTTATGATGCCTAGTCTTTTTAAATTTAGTAAAAGCAAACCTGGCTTACCTGTCATATCGTGGGTTTAGAGGAGACTGTCCACCACTACATTTGGGACTGCTTCTAGAAATGGTACTTCCTGGCGAGGTGTTTGCTAACCGCTGAGACAGATACATAACAAATGTGTAAATCTGATGAACACACTGTAAGCATGTATATTCATCACAATAAGAGTGTAAATCATAAAAATTCTACTGTAGCTCATCCTTTAAATAGGACTGGATGTCAAAAGGCCAGCAGCTACATATATCATTTAGGCTCCACTGTTGCCTAAATACTGGACCTGCTAGCCTCACTCAACCACAAGACAATGGAATTTCAAAGAGGATTATTTCATTGACTATATGAGATTTTGAGATCTCAATATTTTGAAAAACATCATGTTGACTACTAGAATGAAAAGGAAAATGTCACAAGCTGAGATGTAGTTTCCCTCCCTTGCACCTGTTTCAGGGCATGGCAGACAAACATTTTATTTTCCCCCTTCCTGGCCAGTATTGTCTCTGTGGGCCTGTTATTCTGGCTTCAAAACAGTTACTTGCTTTCCTGGTGATGCAAGAGTTTGCCTAATTACTAGTTTTGGAGTTTAAAAGGCTTCCCAATACCAATGTAGAGTAGATTTTTTTGTGACTTTCAGTCCTTCCATTCTCTGGTTTGAAGGATTTTGGGTTAGGTCTGTTACAAAAGATCCCTGTACAAGCTGTGATAGCCCAAGAGATATGACTGAGGTCCCTACTTTCAGCAGTCCCTGTTAGTCGTTGGTCTGGTGACTTGCCTGGACAGACGTTCAAATGACATTAACACTTTGCTACAAAGAAGGCAGTTTTCTGAAAAAGTGTGCTTTCAGTGGTAGGGTACTCCAATATAAACAATTCAAACACATTTCCTTCAGTGCAAGAGAAATTACTGAATTTTTCACATCATCAGATACATTTGGCCATAGCATATAAAAAAAAATAATCACTACTTTCTAAAGCACCTAGGAAATAGTTGTGCTCTAGCAAAAGCTCCATTATTTCACAATAAAATCTGCTGAAATCCAACTACACAAGCATAATCCCAGAGTGAGACCACTGAATAAAACTCAGTTTTCTGACTACCAACTTAAGGACAAACAAATTTGCATTTGGTGTGTTATTTCTTACAGCTACTAGTATAACATAATAAAATCATAATTACATACCAATGATCTGTTGTACTTGCTGAAACTGTTTTCAAGTGCACTTCTTAAACCATCATTGCTGTCATGTAGTTTTCTATTAGCTGATCTAACAAGGAAATACAGTTTAACTTGCAAGAGTATAGCAAAGAAAACTTAAAAAATTATATAACTTATAGCAAAGAAAATTTGAAAAAATACATATTTTTTAAAAAAAAAGCTTTTTTCTTCTTCAGGTGAAGAGTAAGGAGTAATGTGGGACCAGAATTGTGATGTCATATACTCAAACAAATGACTGCAGACAAAAAAAGCACTGTAAAGTTTAGCCTCCAGTGGCAGCCTGGGAAACCCTCTTTCACTTCCGTAATACGATCTGTGGTCATCTGAGGGGTAGAAAGACACACAGAAAAACAGCTATGGGGCAGTAAACTTGTACAGCCATTTCTGAAATAAAACATGACTATCCTTTAAGCGTTGCTGAGATTACTTTAAACACAGATGTGATTCAGCTGCTTGAAAGAAAGAATGTGATTAAGATAAAGAAATTAACTAAAGATATAACAAACTATTCATTTGATCCTCCTTGAAAGCAAAACTCTTGTTTTGTGTGTGCCTTGTATAGTACTGCACACACTTAGTACTTTCCAGATAACAATAAGATTGGGAGTTGCTGGAGAAGAAAAGTCAGTAAAAAATGAGCCGAAGTAATAATATTTAGAATAGCATGGATAGGCTCAAATCTCATTCAGTTTATCATAAAGAAATAAAAGTCAGTGAGGCTAAGAAAAAAAAGAAAAAACACTGAAGTGTTAGTGGTTCCATCGTCGCATGCTACAAAATACTGAATTCAAGAAGCTGCCACCTGTGCCGGGTAAATGTTCAATACCTCCTGGCTGCCTAAGTCACTGGAGAGCTCAGCCTAGAAACAAATGGCAGAGGATGACTCCCTAAGCCTCTGTGTAATAAGCAGCATGGAAAAAACAGAGATGGTTTTAGAATGCATAAACAGAACACAGGTAGGCTACCAAAAACTTGAGTGTATAGAAGCGTGAAGAAGTCATCCAGTGCGCAATTACTTTAAGCGCAATTGCTTTAAGAATCAGGAAGGCAACTAATGTAGCCTTTTCAAAGTGAGTATTTGAAGAACTGGGATCTGATACGCTTTTTTTTGTTTGTTTGTTTGTTTGTTTGGGGAAAAGAGGAGCTTAAACAAAAACTTCAAGGAGAAACACAAAACTCAGATGCCACAGCAATACCTTGTCACTATTATCAGACTCGAGTACACAGAAACATAAAGTTAAGATGAGACAATAAATATCAGCAGGCCACCTTCAATGAGAATTGAGGCCATTTTAGTACTTTTACTTGATATTTCTTTCAAATCTCTTCCCCATCTTTTGCAGAACTAGAAAAATGTTTACCCTTTGTTAGGGTATGTTGGGACAAAGCTTGTTAATAAAATCTGAATTACTGAGGACTTACTGAAGTATCTCAATTTGTCTTTCCAGATTATCTCTGTCTTCAGTATACTCTCGGATCATTTCTAGGTCTCTGCAAAAAAAAAAAACAAGAAGTTACACTTTACAGAAGATCCTTTTTTATTTTTATATCGCTCTTGGCAGAGGACAAGACTCAACAATTAACATTTGTAAAAGGTGATAAATATATGGGGGGAAAGATAGTTTCTCAAAATAATTCTGAATTCAATTTTGTCACATTTACATCTCTGCTGAAATATGTTAAGAGCAGTTTTACATAAAACAAAATAACTTGGTAACTTCATTGATCTCTGTCAGGACATCTCAACAAAGATTGTTAATGAAAAGTAAAAAATCAACAAAATAATCATATGAACTGACTCACTGCCCCTTGAAATACCATTTGTGTTTTATGAAAATAACAGTGTAATGACACATAATATAGAGACTCCCTTAAATTAATCTGAATATCTAGAAGCAGCTCTCTTTTGCTCTAGCAAAAACTGGTTGAGATGGATGTGGGAGTCTTCCAAACCCGTTTTACCTAATATTCATAAAGATACTCATGAGAGTGCAAGCCATGGAGGAAAAAACTTTTACTCCTAACTGAAGTCCCAGTAAAATCAATGGCCTTCCTTGCACAATTATGAGAGTTTGCATCATGCCCAGAACTTGCTCTTTCAGAGACTTCACAAGCAAAGTGAACAGTAGTCATGGTGTCAATTATGTACCTGCCCGTGGCAAATTTAGAAAATAAGTTAGCAACTTCATACATAGTAACTACATCAGATAAAAGATTTTTTTCCTGGTAAAAATAATGAAGTAGAAAGATCTCACCTCTCTGTGTTCAAAGTCTGATCTGCATACTCGCTTTTCAAGCTGTCCAATTCACTCTGTAGAAAAGCGATATTTGTCTGTGCTTCTAAGAGATCTTTCTTAAGTTTCTGATTTTCCTGTAAAAAAGGAAGATGTTAGATAATAGCTGTCATAATCATCTCCATAAAATGCTGACATATTGTAATGCTTAAATGAAAACCATCAAAATCATGGTAAAAAATAAATACTAGGAAATCTCAGCACAGAGGGGGAAAGAGAATGAAAGCACTCTAAAGCATCAGAGAAATCAGTAAAGTAGCAGGCAAGAGCCACTGAATTTTAATTTTTAGATTTCACTGTCCCACAAAAATGGAACTACGTCATTTCAAGCCATTTCTAAATGTGATGCCTAGAATATGCATGAATTTATATAGAACTGTTTTTTTTTCCAATTTAAAGATCCCCATACACATATGAACAACTTTAAAAGTTTATCTCTTAGCTTAATCATTAAATTATTCATTTAATTTAAATTATTTTATTAAACAGTATTAAATGTGAAAAAAAAAAACTGTATTGCAACAAGCATAAAACTGAGGCTAAATTAATATGTTAATGACAATCATTTCTTACCAGCAACATATCGTGAATTCTTTTTTTCAGTTCAACCACATCTTCCCTGTGATTTATGTTTCTGGATTGCTCCTCCAGCTAGAATGATTAAAAAAAACCACTTAATTAATGTACATTCTTGATTGTTCTCATTCAAAGTATGTAAAATGTAATGGAAATCATATTAGATAACGCCTACAGTGTGTTACAGCTATTAACATTTTTAAAACCCATAGTATTCCCAGCTGCATGAGTAGGGAGCATTATTCCAAACATTTCTGGTCATCTATAAGATTTTTTAAATTAATACATTTAAAATGTTTAATTTGCACTTTGTACTCTGAAGATTTGCTAGAGGTGTTGAATACACATGACTATCAACACAAAAACTAGCAATCAAGAAGACAGAAACAGGTGTATCCCCACTAATGTAAAAAATTATATACTACCTCATCTGATGTCAATCTGTGTAGTACTTTTATCACAAGTTCTCACGTGTCTCGTGAGAAATTTCCATTTCTATCAATGCACTTTTAAATGCAATTCAATATGAAGAAATAAAAATAAATCCTCAATGGTTGCTAAAATTCTGGTAAAACTCACAGCAAAAACTAATCACAAAATTAAACCTAGATTACAAAATAACCCAAACCAGTATTTATATCGGAGAATTCAGTTTATCCTACAAATAGATATTGAATGAAAAGATCAGGTTGGAATTAGGTTTAGACTAGAAAGAATCAGTTCCACTAGTAATTTCTGTTTAAAATTAGAGCTTACACCCATCTCTACCATCAATATTTAAGAGAAATGCACGAGCTGCCAAAACCACTATCTTTGTGAACAGTAGTGTAGTAATACAGTGAATTGATACATTTGGGTTGCCATTTTCACCTAAATCTATTAATTAGAAATATATTAGACTGATATATTAGACTAGATATATTAGGCAATATATTAGACTGTTTCTAACGTATTAAACACAAGACTAGGTAACTTCAGTGTTAATATCTTGATGGATCTAGAAAATCATTCAGCAACAGAATTTGGCTATTTGGTCTCTTTCTTAAGTATTTCACTAAATTACACAAAATGCATACAACAGCATAGAACCACAACACAACCCAAAAAATTATCTGAAGTTGCCATTTACGTATACATATTAAATTAAGAAGCTACATTGTGATTATCCATCTTGAGGAAGGCCCTTCATAAAGTCATTATCTCTTATAACACTTTAAAAATTCTAGCCATGAGTTCAAGCCACTTACCTTTTTAAGTTTTTTTATTGTCACCTGAAGATCCCCAACTTCAGTATCATACTGGCGCTTCAACTCATTTAGTGCTTCTTCGGCTTTTCGTTTCTCCTATAATATTTGTTATCTTATTAAATGTTGAGACAGGTTTCAAGTGTTTCTTAACATTTAACTAACAGATGTTTCTTAAAAAAATGCATCCATCAGTTTGGAAAGCCAAACATGAGATTAATTCCCATGAGATTAATATGTGTAATTTTGTCTTTCCATTAAGTCAACCACCCCTTCCTTAAGATCCACAAATACTGATTCTATTATTGCAGTCCACTTATAAAATATTTGTAGAAATGAAACACTGAGGTGGAAGCAAAGATATGGGTCAATTCAGTGCTAGCTTTCACATCACAGTCTCCTGTGATTAGCATTTTCAATCTCTTAAGTAAAGCCGAAAGAGAAGTGTTCAAATTTTACTTTTACATATATGTAGGTGTGTATTATATATACCGATGTATGTACACACACACAGACACGCAAATCAGGACATTGCACCCTTTTCAAACTAGCCTTCCATGGCTTTGCATACAACATGCTGGTAATAGCACCACTGTGCCACCATCATTTACTTACATATTTTCTTTGAATTTTTTTGCTTGCAAGTGTTTGAGTATTACATGCCCACGTTCAGTAAAAGGTATGCTGATGACAGCATCTTTAGTCATGAGACTTTCATATAGTACTTGGTCATAAACCAAGCACACTACTGGGGATATTACTTTAATCCAAACAAAGAGATTGTGAAAGGAAGTTTCACCAAGAAGGGCTTGGGACTGACAGAGCAAAGAATGGTATGTGCCCAGGGATGCAGATGAGCATTTGTTCAGCTCTGCCCCGGCACTCCCGGGACTGAGGTGGGCGGTTTTGCAAGACAGGCTGTGCTTTCATACAGAAACGACAGGCATGGACTTTGCTCAGAACACAGTACATTCTCGCGTGAGATTCCGACATCCGTGTGTTAAAATGATAATCCGTCAAAGTAATCAGCTTAGGCTGGATTCTCTTACTGCTGGCACCTATGCCAGACTCCTAAGTATTGCTTGGTAACTATTTGCTTCCCCTGAAGAAACAAAATAGAGGATAGGCTCACACTGCAGATACTATCGTGCAGAGGCAGGTGTCACAGTGGCGTGAGTGAGATCACTCTGGCAAACAATAGCCCTGAGTACAGGCTCTAAGATTAATGGCTTAGCACAATCCCACAAAGTAAATATCTTACATTTNAACGCTGTGGGAAACAAGTTCCAGCCCATCTTTGATATCTGGGTGTGAAAAGTGAAACCTGAATCCATGCAACTCAGTGACAATCTCAGGACTAACACTGATGACTTCTTCGGGCTGCTGCCTGGCCATTTCTTTAGCACTTCAATCCAAAGAACAGACCTACCATAAGCACTGCAAACTACAACGGGTCCTTTTTAGAACCTGAAACATAAACTATGTATAGAAAATAGGCAGCAGACTTTTACATAAAGATAGCACATGACTGAGGATGTTCTCAGATTGAACAAACGCACACACTCTGGTCATCTCTTTACAGTAGTGAACAAGCTTTTCAGGTTTTTTTCCAGTGATCTACCACTTTTTGCAGAACAGAAATTTGCCAAAGCAAATGTAATGTTTTCTAAACATAAACGCATACTCTCCCTGGAAATGGCAAGCTTTTCTGTACTGAGAGCTGCATTATAATTAGTTAAATATATTATGACATGCTGTTTTGCTGGGATGATATCTTTAATATTTTTATGTCATTGTATTTTCCTGCTAGGAAAACAAGAGACTTTGATGCCATGGTGGGAGTTTTTCTTCTTCTATAGAAAAAGACAATGTTTGAAGCAAATCTGTCAGAACACCATTTATTTTCACAGATCATTTACTACAAGAGATTTAAAATCAGCAAGTTGGCTGACTGCACTTTGTTGCTTCTTATTCTGCAGATGCTTTGGTGAAAGAACACATATCAAATACATAGTAGTTCAGTATATGGTGTGTCCTACCAAAGCAATGATAATGGCCAGAGTATATGTTTTAATCATTGAACTTCTTATGTCCACATTAGAATACCTTGCATGAACAACAGTTACTCTTACACATACTACAAAGTACAGGTAGGGTGGTTTTCCTATATTGGTTTCTGCTTAGAATTACACAGCCACATGCGGTTCTACCGTATCTTTCAATGAGAAAGGGGAAGAGGGTTCTTGTACTATTCCATCAAGATGGCAAGTGGGCTGAAACAACAGCTAAAACCTGAGCACGTTGAAACAGAGAATTTCCCATCAACTTCAAGAGGCCGAGGCCCTCACACCATGTCATCATGAATACCCTCTCTCCTCTAGAAGTCGCTAAAATAAAATTGCAGAACCACAATGTATTAATAAAGGAAAGAAAGGTCACTGCTCCAGTCAGATATGCAAAGTAGGAACAAATGATCTAAGCATTAATTTCTACATAAATTCATCTACTACTAGAACTAGATTCCATTCTTTCCTAGTGAAAGGTCATTTTTTCTAATCTGTTGCCAATACTGGTCTCAGAAATAAACTCCTTTACGTCACTATTTTCTTACCAAAGAAAATGAGATTTTCTTCTTGGTTTATTACATCTGAGCAGCCACTCCCCTTTGGGAAAGCATTAAGACAATACGTTTCCCATCTCATGGATATTTTGTTTTCATCTAGGCCCTGCTTTCAGTGGCTTTGAGTCAGCCGATTAGCATCAAAGACACAGTTGGCCATCAATCCTGCTTAAGTCCACTGAGAGTTTGGTCATTATGAAATTGTGTAATTACAAAATACTCACTTCTTTTTTAACTTTATGCTCCGCAGCCTGTATCCGTTGTTCCATCTCCTCCTCCAGCTCACTGAGCTGAACTGCTGCTTTATCTTGAGCTCTAAAATTTAAAAGTAAATACTCTCTTAGGAATTGCTCTGTGTCTTGACAGAAAACTTGCGTGAAACACATCTGCCTACCTTCGCTGAAACGAACTAGACAGACAGACACGGAAACAGTTTAACACCGCCCAGACGTTGAAACTGGTGTGGTTGGGAACCAAAATCACAAATTAACTTGAAAATACAGGCAAATAGATTTTAAATAATAGCTTACAGCAGATGATTAGTATGAAAGACATCACATCACATTTTGAAAGTGAAGTTACGAAGAAAAAGGCCCTTCTGGTTATCCTATAAAGAGACTTCTAAAGGATAACTACTTGCAGCAACTTGCAGCACACACACATACAAGATCTCTATCCTGAGCTAATCTCCTTCTTAGGAGAAGCAAAAATATGTTTTTTAAAATGAAATTGTAATGGGAGAGCATGCTAAACCTCAAAGTTACAGCTAAGGAAGGGAAGTCAAAATGCATTGAGGCATTAGACATAAGAACATGCCCAAGACTTATCCAAAATATGAACAGGGAATGTTTATGCACATGTGTGTGCATATAAACTAACTTTTGAACTCAACTTATGAAAATACTCTGGCATATTTTGTCATTAACTTCCAGCAGTTTAATCTAACAGTTAAAGTGTGAGAAAAAAGTAACTGCGTAACTGAACTAGAAGCACAACTCACTATACCTTTTTACAGCGATGGCCAAGGTTTCCATCTCTGTGCTTTGAAGTTTGATCTCTCGGATGAAGTTCTTAATGACATGTTCGTATGGCTGGATTAATCTTGGTTCCACTATGTGTATGTTCTGATACAGAACGCTGACTTGCTCTTGTCTGAAAAAGACAGATACCTTTTTATCACACTTACTTGGACCAATGCTCTATAAGAGGTTTGAAAAATTTATTACAAATGAAGGTATTCCTCTTTATTGCCAATTTTTAAAATTTAACAAGTTAACAAGATTTTAACAAATTTAACAAGATACAGATTTTGAACATTCAGCAAGATAGGCCTGAATTCTTCTCAATTATTTTTACCCTTTCTATTTCTTTAACATAGCTACCACAGAAAAAACTTTTTTAGCTAAAGTCAATTTTTTGTACTTATATTCATGATGTATTGAAGAGTATGCCACTGGAGTAATCCACAATGTAAATCAAGATTGTTGGTAGCTGTAATGTTACTTATAATCTGTGGAGAGGTTTACTGCTATAGCAAGCTGCATAAAAAATGTGAAAGTGGGAAAGAACGCCAACCACCTAAGTAAAAATGGATGTTTAAAGTGGAGTGGGGGCTGATCCAATGTCCCGTGACACCCCTACAAAGAGTAAAATGACTGAGGTTTGCTAGCTAGGCTAGACCTATCTTGAAAACTGAATACAGAGAACAATATCCTTGTAGCAATATGGAAATAAGTGTGGCCTGCAAAACTCATCTGGGAGAAGCAAAAGCAACCCACAGAAGCAAAGACAGCTACCCATACAATGTCCAATGCTCCCTCATCTGTTGGACATGCTGACATGAGAGTCTTCACGTTTCATGTGTAAGCTGGGGGAGTTGTAGGGGAAAAGAGAACATGGCTCTCTCATTTAAAACAAATTATTTTGGTCCTGAAGTCTACACCCCTAAGAATGACAGCCCTGTCTTATACCAAAAAAAATCATTTTTGTAAGAAGTTAATTCCATATATGATTCTTATGTGAAAGACAACAGACATATCTCATAAAGAAAAAAGAAAAAAGTCTCTGTAGTTATTAAAGTTATTAAAAGCCCTCCTGAAATTTATACTGCTTGTTAAAAGCTGCCTCAATGCAGGAATACAATGTTCTGATTCCCATTTGATCTAGACTCACTTCCACAGATTGTATACAGTTTTAATTGTCAAAGCAAACAATTTTGACAAGACGCAAAAACAAACAATAGCATAAGCACCAATTTGTTATTACACAGATTAGTATGTAAAAAACTCAGATTTCTGGTCATACCATTCGTAACATCATGTAACAGTTTGTGTTACGTGCCAGCTTGGTTCCAATATCTGGATTATCATCAGTCAATTTATCAGAGAAAATTCTACAACAACAGAATTTAGCAATCCCAAGGACAACTGAAGCTGATTGCCATGTAGACAATATACCAGAGCATGAGTAGGTGTTCAAGAGCTTGCAAATTAAGCAAAAAAAAAAANGGAAAAGCAGGTCTACAAAGGTGCAGGAAGCAGACCAGGAATGAGGAAATACAGCTCCCCAGTGGCAGAAATGCAAACATAATGTTTTGCAATTTCTAGTCCCACACCATATCTACCACATCATGAATACCTGTCCTCTTTTTATTGTTACAGGAAAGCTTAACTTCTGATTTAATGATCCTCCTTGTTAAGACAGCTGATATTCTCTTATCTGCTATGAAGGTAGTGCTGATGAACACATTCACTATACCCATGATACCAACAAGCAGTGTGGTCTTCCCACCTGAAACACTTCCACAATTTAGATTATCAACATTCTAGCACCCTGCTTCTACCATATGTTTTTCCCACTGAAAGTATAACTTATTTTATTACAACAGTACCATAATTGTTGCTTTAGCTCAGATTCCCATTTTAAACAACTGAAATATTTCAAGAAAACATAAAATCTGTTTCCAGCTGAAAGGCAGAAATTTATTTTAATATACAGAAACTTAACAACACCACAGAAAAATATAGATTTACTGATGCCAGGGGCATTTTTGTGGGTACATACATGTTTCCCTCTTGCAAAGGGTTTCCTTTACAAAGGCTTACATTTTAGGTGTATTCAGTATTTGCAGAAGTTAAGTTAAACTTAATGTAAACATAACTCTGACTATGCATGCATACAATTTCGTTTTCATAACATATTTTAAACAGAGTAATATCAAGGCTCGCAAATGGTCACAATAATATACAGACTTATCTGATCATCAGATGCTACAAACTGTGTATAAGTAATATACCATTAAAGAACTCCCCAAACATACGTTTACTCAACTTTTCACCTTTAAAAAACAGGTATGGACATTTTCCTTGGCAACCACATTGAGTTAAAACAGCACCACCAGAAATACTAAAACCAGGAAAAAACAACAAAACACATTTTTCACTTAAAATCTGCCCTCCTTTCACTCTGCACTATTACATCACTCAGATGTATGTGAGATTTCTGTGCTGAAAGATTACAGCACAACAGAGAATTTTAGAATGGTTCTGATGACCACATGTATCACAAAATAAGTTTGCGATTCAGGTTCACCAGGTCTCAGTTAAACTGCAAGTGTACAACAGATCTGTACGAGCAGCTGGACAAACAATAAGCTTAGTGTCCCTACCACACTTCCATTACTGTTGATTAGCCTTGAAGCTGGAGCATGACTGTACTTCAAACATTACAAAACGCAGTCTCTCCGTAGTCCCTTTATTTGAAATTCCATTTACTTTGATAGCTGGATATGGTAACATATGCTGCATCTCACGAATTCCTAGCACTTCAGCATTTGTCCTTCAGAGCTGTAAATACCTCACCAAAACAGCTAATAAACCACTCCAGAACAGTTTCAAATTTTAGATAGAAGCAGCCTCTGAGTCGAAGTGTGGCATGTACAACAGAAACAGCACTTGCCACAGCAAGGTGGACAGAGTTTATCAGTCTTCTGACGTAGATACATTCAGCACAATCTAGGTCAACACGTGATTTTTAGGAATAAGAAATACAGAGAAATGCGAGATCTGTGTTCTGGAATTGTCTGTTTTCCTTCAAATTTCAGTGTTGCCAAGGAGATGCCTACTAATAACCTTATTTCCTAGAAAGCAAACAAACAGTGGCAAAATTACTTTTTACTTGATGCTAACACAAAACGTTCGTTACTTGAGCAAATGTTTACCTGGGTCTCTTCCAAATCACAGCCTACCAAATTATGGTTGGATATTTAAGGACCTACATCACTTTTTTTCCACAAGAACATAGGGTTATCTTGGTACTCTATCCTTCTTGCCACATCTTGTGCAGGGTTAGTCATTTGCTGACTTCAGAAGAAATGAAGCTACATCCATAAAACTACACTGTACTGCAAGTCCTGTGACGAAAACCAACCCCTGCATAACACCAGAAGTCTCCCATAGTGAACTACTATCAGAGGTAGCAAAAGGGAAGGGACGGTGTCTTACGCTGTTGGACTGGAGAGCCAACCAATTAGTCTGGCCTTCCCCTACAGCACTTTGTGCCAGAAGACATTTGTAGTGGAATATTGTAATGTATTTCCGCAACGTTTGTTCTCTTCACGAGAATGCCAGTCACTCCCTCCCGCAGCTTCTTTTCAAAGTTTATGCAAATACACATACCAGAACTGGAGATAGAAATCAATCGCTCCACACTGCTGTGCCTCTGCCGTACGGCTGTCTGCTTTGTTTTAAGGTGTAGTAATTAGAAGCACAAAGTAATTACTGTGAGAGTTAATTCTGCCTCTGTGATAGAAAAAACTCTTTTATTTATTGCTCCTCCTCAGCCCAGTGACCGGCTACCATGCAGATGGACTCAAAACATCTGTGACCTACTTTTATGAGGCTTAGGAAGCAAAACAATACCCATCCAAACACAACTGTGCTGAGTCCTGGAAAGGACACGCAGGGCTTTTTTAGATACAAATTGGCCACGGCAATTCTCAGTGACACTCACCTGAGTGCTTCTATGGCAGCTTTACAGGGAATCTTAATTAAAAACATGAGTCAACAACTACCACAGCAACAGAAAAACAGAGGAGAAATTAAAGCAATGCAACAAAATTGATGGGACTCTATTTAATCACTTATGCCTTCAGCAAGCAGTAATACACTTTTATGAGTTGGGAAGACTCCTATTGATTTAAGCACTCCAAGCATCCATGATGTATTAGCAGAAAGTACATTGATAATACTTCATGTTTTCACAGGATTTTATAAAGATGCAGTTATACACACTGTATATCAACATGCAATAAGTATTTGATGATTATGAGAATTGTTCTTAATCATCTCTTTCCATATTTTAAATCACTCCTCTGTTTTCACGTGCTTTGCTAAACATTAGTGACACCACTGCAGCCAGACAAAACAGCTACAATGGATATTGCCACATTTATTTGTTTGTCTCTAGTTCTCTTTGAATACATGCTATTTCTTTTTGCAAATTTATTAGTCATTCAAAATTTTTTATCAAGGGAGATTCTGCAAATAGACTTCACTGAGCTGACTCCTGAGCACTGAATAGTCTTTGTCCTGGACAAAAAGGAAAGTAGAATGCTTCTGCTCCAACTTCAACAAAATTCAGGTTTGCCCTTTAAAATTAGTATTTCTTGAAATCCAGAAATCCCTTTTCAAATGGATTTAAAAGCTGCACCCCTTTAACTTCCACACTAACACAACTGTAGACATTCACAATTGCAAATGCATAGAAAGAGCATTTTTAACATACAACGTGAAAGAAACTGCCCCTTTGGACCCTCTGGCTCTATGCTTGAGCCACATACCATGCATGCCTTTTTGCTGCTCCTATGAAGTACAGGCAGAAAGCACTAATGACTCAAAAAAGTATAATATCCTGGCCAGGTGCTGCTCTGCCTTTACCTTACCTCATCTCAAAGGTTTTACTATTTTATTTTTTTTACTAAGTAAAATTAGTAAGTGAAATTAGTCAACATTTTCACAACTTCACGTAAGAGTTATTGTACTACATAGAGCTGTTGCATTACAGAAAGAAAATAAATCTGCCCTGATGATAATGCCATCTGTAATACAACAGATTTAAAATACCAAAGTAGAATAGAGGAGGAGCAAAGGAAAAAAAAAAAAAAAGAAAAACAGAAAAACGGGGATTAGATATCAGATACTTAGATGATATTAAGTGGCATAATTTTATTTAAACCAATTCATATCAATTCACAGTATTGTTTCGAATGGCTGAATGCCAGTGGTCCACATGCTGAATGCAGCTCAAAGGAAGTCAGTGGAATTTATCAAAGAACGGCATCTCTATGGTTGCTCTGTTTCTTACATGTATTCCCTATGCAGTTGCCAGAGAAAGGATGCCATGTTACACGTTCTGCTCAGTCTGACCCAATGGGCTGTACTTGCAGCACAGTTTTCCACCAAGTAAAGACAAGGTGTGAAAAGCTAGTAGAAAACAGAAGAAAAACAAAGATTTGCCAGTGATGTTATAATAACACCTTCTCTTGCATGGTAATGCCTTAGTGTTTCTTCCATCGCTATTTTGTGTATATTTACCTGGTTATGCTTTAGGAAGCTAGAGCCTTACAAAGGTACCAGCAGAATTTCAGGGCCGACCCATGCAGAGCACTCAGGAGACCGCAACGCAGCAAGACAAGATAAAAGCTCACCTGGACTGGAGGTATCCACAGGCTGCGGAGTCTCGCTGGGCTAGGGTTGTAACGAGAGGTACAAAAACGAGACCAAGCTGTTCTCCAGAAAGAGCTTTTACATGAACTCTAAAGAGGTCTTTATATATAAATATATAAATNCACTTCTGTCCTCTTTCTTATCCATACTCTTGCCTGCAGACTTAAGGTCCCCAAATACTTTCTCTTTGTTTTGTTGACCCAGACATCCTTCAGGCACTGGAAAAATATAGTTTCTATTTTTGTAGGTGCAGGTAAAGGCAAAGATAATCACCATTATACTAAACATGTTTTCATTCTGATGATAATAATAACTTGCTCCTGTTTCTAAGCTTTAGAATGGCCTCCATTCGAATGGTCTCTTCCCAGCATAGATGAGCTTGTAAAATCACTCTCATCACCTGTAGCACCTCTGTTCTGGTGTGGGTATGAAAGTATGAGATGTAAGGTGGTCTGAGCCAGGAAGGTCTGAGCTGGGTGGTTGGAGCAAGAGAAAGATCAGGCATTATACATATGATGATCATCCTTTATACATTGGAGATCAATAACCAAGGATAGGGAAACACCTTGTTCAGAAAAGCAGGCATGCTGGAGATGTTAACCACCAGAAAAGACCCACCAAATCTGTTTCAAGTGGGAAAGACCTACTTTTGTCACAGGTGAGTGCCTAACACTTTCTCCAAGACTAAGTGCCTTGAGGAAAAACATGACTACATGAAACATTCACACAGAATAAACTTCCAGGTATTTCTCAACCTGAAGCACAGTGTTTTTTTTAATATCACCTTTTCTTTGTAAGTCATTTCACTAAGTGGACTGCACTGACAGAAGAACAAATCCGCAACCCCCTGGTGAAAGAGTCTGGGCAAGGGAGTGGCAGCTGACTCCCAGAGAAGGAATTTCTAGTGTTTCCAAGGAATAAATACTGTTCCCTGCCTGAAGACAGACGTGTAACTTGGAGGAAGTAGTGCGGCAGGAGTGGAAAAGCCTGCGGGACAGGAGGGAAAGATGAGGTCTGTGGAGAGAGAGAATATTCCAAAGTGTGGGGTTATGGAAATTGATTGTGAGACATGAAAATTTCAGGAAGACGAATGCTAAGAGCCTAAGTTATTTGGCACAGATGCTGTTCTGATTAAAGGGAAAAAACGAAGAGCAGGAAAACCTAAGGTAGCCCTGAAAGTCTTGTAGCTCACAGAAAGTCATCCATCACACTTCCAGCAGAGCCCATTTGCCAGCCCCTCGTTGTGAGATGTACTAAAAAAGACATAATTCCTACAGCACAGATCCCCTCTCCAGCACTGCAACAGAGGGGCCCAAGCAGCTGCTTTTCCTCAGGCTTTGCCTTCGCTCCTCTCTGAGGAACATGTCAGCTTCCAAGGAAACCTCCACTGCTGGTATCACGGCTCTTCATCTCTTGGACGGAAACACAATCTGTGACAAGAGCTGAAGCTGTGCTCGGTACTGACTTGGCAAAAGTCCATGCTGGCTCATGTCAGCAAGAGCATAATGGTTTTGGACTATTTTTTCTGCAGCAGAGCCTCTCTCCTCTGCTGTAGCACAGCACTATATACCATGAGCATCATCCACCTTCACAGTTTAGGCAGCTAATATTAAAAACAACACTCTTTTCTCATCTTACCATGTCCCCCAGATCCACATTTTCTATACAGGTCCAGATTACATAATTGGTAGTGAACTGTTATCACAATTAAATTAGGAAACTTTGGAATTTTACAATGCATAAAATCTCACAGGATGGCAGCACTGAAATCGGACAAATGAAACAGACCCCCAGATTAACAATCAAAGCAGTGAGGTAAGAGGCTTCTGTCAGAAGCAGAAGGATTTAACTCAAAATAGGGATCTAGACTTTCTTCTCTAGGTTCACCCATCCATTCATGCTGAAATTAATTTAGTTCATTCTCCAATCAGATTATCCAATTTGCCAAATACCACACGGATATTGCCCACTATTGTTAAAAGGGATTCAGTTTATCCCAGCAATACACAAGAACACACACAATACACACAGTTCAAAATCTTTGTTCTGATTTAAGATTTTTGAAATCAAAATTTCAGATCTGTTTTCTGGGAAGTTTTTGCCTCTGATTTACAGACACAAATAACTGTCATAGGGGCTCATAAGCATAGGTTTTGTCTTGAAGTGCCAGTGGACGTTGGATCATTCTTTGTTCCAAGTTGAGGAATGTACAAGCATTGCCATCACGAGACCTCCACACATGCTTAGAGGAGCAAATGCCTGTTAAGGGGTGGAGGGAACCTTTTCGTCTTACCACTGAAATCCAAACAGATCTGGGGATGACCACATATTAAATCAGAATGCAACACTAGTAACACAGTCAAAGGCTAAACCCTTCCAGCGCAGGAAATACACTGGAGCACTCACTGCCTGGAGCACTGAATAGCTAAATTCCTTAATTTTTTTTTTTTGTTTACTCCTAGATCACTGCAAATACTTCTTAGAGGAATAAATTAATGGACGTGTCTGAGTTCTCAATAAAACAGATCTCCTATAGTTCACACAGCTATACTCCAGCTGGCAATTCACTACACATAAACCAAAAGCACTGCAATCTTTTGTGTTTAATTACTCATTATACCAGATTGAATATAACAACAAAAAAGGAGTAGTCGCGTTTTACATGAAATGAATGCCAAAAAAATACCCAACCCTCTACGCAATTCCACTAAAATCTGACTTCACACATTATACTGGGTCACTAGCCTGGAAAGACTTTCCACTTTTTTTGTGGTAGAGGCACAATTGCCCACTAAGTACGTGTGAAGACTAAGACAAACAATCATTTGACTCTCAGTGACCACCTTACCAAGAAATCTAACTGAATTCAGCCCTGAGAATCTGTGCAGATGGGGACGAAAGAAGCGCAGCTGAAAAACTTGTCTGTGTTACCCCCGTTGTTTAACTACGAGATATACAACTCCAGAACAGACTTGAATGTTTCACAGTATAAGCTAGCAGAACTATGCAACCCATACACCAAACTACAGAGTCAAGATCTATCCCATAATAAAAATGTCTTTCTAAAAATTAACTAAATTCAAAATATGCTAATTTTAGTACATGCATATTTTAGTACCTGGAACTAGGCAGTACCTAACAATAAACAAAGTTGCATCTGATGCTTACTACTCCATTAAGGACTCAGTTAGGATATTGACTGGTGTTACTGGGTTTTGCATGCCGTTATGGAGGCTCATTTATGGCTTTTAAAAGCTCATTTGTAGAAAAAGAGGCTGAACAATGCGTACCGATATCAGTGAAAAATTTCCCTTTGATTTCCATGGGCATTTGATCAAGTTCAAGAATGACAGAGACCACAGGCATTTGCCGGGTAATTTTCTCCTCACTTCAGTCCTGTTTTTATCTCGTTAGTTCAATCTCCTGCGGCTGGCTTTTTTCTCTACAAACCACAATATCATCAAAGCACGTGCCAGCATTTTGCTAGAGTGGAACCGGAATGCACAGTATGTTGAAGGGCTGAATCCCCACATTCCTCTGTGATTGAGATCAAAAATACTGACAACTAACTCCACTCATCTCCATTTGAAGAGTTTCTTGTAATCACTTTTCTCATGGTTTTCAATACAAATGTTACAGCAAACATATGATGTGCAATAGACCACAGTGTGAGAACGCGGTCTGTTTTATAGTATTGAAGAGGCAGGTCTGTGCCAACCTAGGTATGTTCTTAGAAAACATCAAAAAAAAACCTGAACTGATAAACAACTAAGTAAATAATTTAAATGACAAGCAACTTTTTTGAATTTCCAGCTGTACTTTACATGGTTTTGTTATATTCTGGTGTTTAAAATCTCTTCCATGCCCAGACTCCTTTAACAATTTAAATATATTCATTACTTATTCACATACTTGGTCCAAATGTTTTCAGTGGGACTATTCACATTAAAAAAAAAAAAAAAAACTTACACATATATTTCAACAAAAAAAAGATGTGGGCCACAAATGGAAAAACGTTGAGCTGTAACAAAGACCTGTTTTTAGTGCTTCAGGACAGGAAAGAGAAAGAACAAGAAAAACAAAGGGCACACTGTTCTTCAGCTGACGTTGGCACACACCTAACAAACACAGCCAACTATGAAGGATGTTCAAAGGTATTTATAAAGCTACACATGAATGGGAAACCTTGCAACAAATAACTGCCCACCTGACACACATGTATTTAATTAGCAACGTTTAGTTCTGTTTGCAGTTTGATGCTTAGGAATCCCAACAGAGTATAATTAAAAGAGATGTCTGCACTCTGAAACCAAAGAGGGTTAGTTCCGTTCCCTCCCACTATCCTCTTGGACAAACAATCGGGCTGTATTCAACCTGCTGCAAACACAGTAACCGAGATAACTGAGACAGGCGTGTTACCAAAAGGAGACGGATGCTTTCACAAGCCATCACTGTTCATGAGTCATATTTTTCCACCTCCTATTGAGTTTCTCTCTGACTTTAGGTTAAGTTCTGAATTGCTTCTGCAGACTTTCAAACAAGAGGCATATTTTTCTTTCTCTTTCTTTATAAAGTATGTAGTAGGGACGGCTTCATGAAGTAGGTAGGAAACATCAAGACCAGTAAGAATTAGTGATACGTACGCAGTTGGCCACTAAGGCCGATGTTATAACTTTCAGTTATGAACTTTCAGTTCAGGAAGAAAGCAATCTACTCCAGTGGTGGACATGAGCAGGAAGTTTGTTAACCTACTGGACACTTCTTTGAAGACACTTCTCATCTCAAGAGCCAAACAGATTTTTAAAAGTAACTGGAACCAAATTACCGGGTTAGGGAGCAATTTAAGGTATGGTATATGAAGACCAGGGTGATAAATTTGCCAATGATTTGTGTTCCCATAAAGCAACAAACTGTACTATCGACTTGATCAGTAGAAAAGTTACATAGACTTTGATATGCTTTTAATTAGCTTCTGTGGATCTCGCAGACAGCTCCACTGTAGCTTCACACAAGTTTCTTTTGCATATAATCATGTATCTATTTTAACTGCCTCTGAACTAGCTGCCAAGCCCTTAAGCTCAGATTGCCCGCTTTCCAGTTCAAATTGCAATTTTTAAATGAAGCAGGATTACTCTGTACGTCTTTATGGCCAACGTTTTTCTAAAAATGTGGAGCACCTCAGGTTTCAGGCAGGGTACTGCGAGTCACCGAAACGTGCATCTGTAAAATGCAACCAGCTTTGCACTGACAGACCTGCGATACCCAGCTGTCACGCCCAAAAAAAACTACCACCGGTTTTCTTCCTTTCTGCTGACATCGGGACAAGAGGCTCCCACGGGCTGCAACGAGGGCTGTCGCAGGAGGAATGCGGTTAACCTGCGGACAAGATCGGTGTCCGCCCGCACTTCGCGGGGACGGGAAGACTGGGGTGCACGAAACGGGCCGGGGGGTGGGACGGGGAAAGTGTCACTCGCGGAGCTGGCCGCACTTGGCACGCAGCCCGCCCCACCGCCGCGATTTCCCCGTGTGGGTCCCTCGCAGGGCAGAGGAGGGCAAGCGAGCGCTGAAACCCCTCCACACCGGGGAGCAGGCGCGGGGTGCGGGCGCCTCACGCCGCTCCCGGCGGCTGGCGCACGGCCGCCGGCCCCCAGCACCCCCAGCACCTCGGCGGCCCC
>VXAA01004206.1:44741-102123 GCA_013399115.1 Anseranas semipalmata
GGGAAGGGGGAGGGGAGGGGAGGGGAGGTCTGCTTAAAGCTTTTTCTCCTGTTGAAGAAGTGGGCATCTCAAAATGTAATTCCCCACATGCATTCAAGTTAACAGTAAGGACTGATGTGCTCTTTTCAGGACAGACGTGAACAGTGTTCACATATTGGACATATCTTCTTCCAGTTAGGATTAGTTTTGACCTTTTTCTGCAGAATGGTGCCAAAGCTCCTTCACAAACACTGCAAGGTCCAGGTTTTTCTTGTGAACAGAGAGGTACCTGTTTCACCTTCCTCCTACCTCTCTTGCTCAATGTGTTGGAACTTTTCCCTGGAAGTTGGAGAACCAAGTTTAACTCCCTGCCTGAGGCAATTTAAACTTACCTTTCTTTTTGCTCTGTAAAATGCCCTAACCACAAAGCTATCAGGGACAGTAATGGAGTTGGGAAGCATCCAACTGCTCAAAGCCACTGCTCAAAATACCATTTCTGTGTTTTACAATGCATTGTAACTAGATCAAAACGTCTTTGGAGCAGATACTGGATGCCACTTTTCCCTATGCCAATGGATCCATTCTTTGTTTCTCTCTGTCTGACCCAAAAATTCTTACATTATTTTCATAAATTCTTGCCAATGGTATATGTTAAACTACTTGGCTGTAAAACAGCCTAAAGGACAGGGTACCTTTTACAGAGAAAAGAATACTGAATCCATTCAAACAGAGAAGATAATTGAATTAGTCTCCCAGGTTGTGTGCAATGGTGCTTTAGCTTGCTCTGTAAAGAAGACACACAATCAGTATTTATTTCTACTTTACCCTTGATGAAACTGGCTGCCACTGTTTCATTGTGTGAAACTTTCTCCTGTTCATATTAGGCAAACTCTGGGTATTGCTCAGAACTTCAGGCATCTGGGCAATTTCACTGAGTAAGACAGAATTGGTCAATGCCCTATTGAAAGCAGTTTTGGAAGGTGTCTCTCAGCTCCCTCAATGACAACCAACCATTTTGAAGTGCCAGATTTCAGACAAAGGCACTGAAACTCAATCACCTACATTGTTAAATTGCTTAGAACAATTCCCCAGCACAGGACAAAAGGATGTCTCTGTCCTAACAGACACACTTTAGGAAACAGGATAAGCCAGTTTTAATGTGGCCACCATGTTTCAGAAGGTAAGTCAGTTAAATAATAATGAGATGGGCAATGCCATGCCCATCATCCTCAGTGTCAGAGAACAATTCTGGTGTTCTGTACTAGTGTGGAAATATCCTGTGTAGGCCTTTGTATTTGTAAAAGGTCAGAATAACATTTGAGATGACACTCTTATTAGAATTTACTCCCTGCATATACAGGACTTTGAAAATAGTTATTTCACAGCCAGGCCATAAGTGATGAATAAATGTGAACACAACAATTTCACTTTTCTCCACCTAAGCAAGGTTAATTCTGTATCACTTAAAAATAAGGGCATTCAAAAACATTAAATAATTATTTATTACAATAGGTATTAGTTATTACAATAAATAATAATAAATATTTATTTATTACAATTACATTATTTATTGCAGTGTACAACCAAACAATATTGCAATAAAAGTACAGAGAGGCAAGGCAAGAAGAAAGGTATAGTGATGGCATCCCTCAAGGATCTTCCAAATAGGAAAGTGTTAAAGGAAATTCATAGGTTTCTTATACCTAAGGAGATTAAAGGTTACATGACTCAGAGCTGAAAAGTAAAACAAACAATAAAAGAAGTGCAAAGTTATAAAGCCACACTCATTCTTCTGGAATGTAAGATAAAATACTGTGCTCATTAATCTTGAAGAGGAATGAGATTTCAGTCTCAACCAAGTCTCAGACAAAAGACTTGAGAAATCTTCTGCCAGAGTTTCTGCCAATTTAAAAGTCTCTTTTCTCATTGTATAAATTATAGAAAAGACAATGCATGTCAGAAACATAGTGTAAAATCAGTAAAAAATAAATTAAATTCAGTTGGATGTTTCCTCCTCTAAAATCTCCCTGAAACCAGACTCCTTCTCATCTGCTTCTAAGGCGTAAAGAAAAATAACGTTCTTATGAGCCCAAATCCATTAACAGACATATTACAGCTTTTAAATATGTGTATTATCCTACAGACATTAAAGATTTACACAACTGGAGAAGACTACAAAAATAACTTCTTTCAATGTGTTATTTTTCTGCAGATGAAACTTCTTGCACAAACTGTACTGATGTTCATGTATTCAACAAACTTCAAGTAAATACTAGACAATGTCCATGGAAAGTGAATTGTGTGTAAGTAAAATTAAGTGTTTTCAGTGGCAGGCTGATCCTTCACCTAAAACAACTGGCTTCTGAAACCCAAGGATAACAACTGCCACCCACTCAGCTGAATAAGTTTAGACATTAGGTTAGAATTTAGCTGTGATGAGGTCTAAGTGCTTTGGTTGACTACACTGTTGAGCTAAGAGCATTTGTATATATTCGTATTGTAGTTCATAGCACTTTATAGCTATGTGTCAGTTAACATAATGTACTCTGCTGACTGTTGTGGTTTTTTTTAGCACAAATGGGCTATCATACTTACCCATCTGATCAGGAAGAAAAAACATATTACCTGACTTTGCCTTCAGCTGAAATGAGGACAGCTCTAATTTAAAATACGCATCTTGATCTGTTAATTTTCAAGCTAAAAGCAAGGATGACCCAGTGGATAATATTCAATAAAGAAAAAGAGAGAAAAAGAAAGAAAGCTTAAAAAAAATAAAGGAAAAAAAAAGAAGTTAAACTGTTTACAAGAAAAAGAGAGAAACAGAATAGTTTTTGCTTTTAATTAAGAAATTATTTCATTGCAACAGTGTCAATGATGTGTATATTCATTCTTACTTTTAATATGAAACTTTTTAAAAACATGGCTTTAAATAAAATACAATCTTTTGCAAACATTTATTCTTCATGAATTTCTGTACTATACTGTGTTAAATATATCACTTAAAATAGCTACATCATAATGCTGTAAAATAGGCCATCCTTGAGAGCTGTGATTTTGAAAAACATAATGTACAGCTTATAAAATTAGATAATTTAATAGAAGACTTTGTGAATTACTATAATGTGATTATAATACACTGTTGTGCCAACAAGATCCTGTAAGGATAATACAAACTGGTTGTATTTTATATGTTAGCTGTGAATGACTTCAAAACTATATTCTGCATATAATGAAAATAATAATTCTTTCATATTTGCATTAAATTATGAGGATCTAGCAGAAGATGCTGGAACTGTAGCCAAGGACTAACAGATAACTTTTCTGGAAAGCCAAAGTCTTAACTTTTGCTGTTACTATCGAGTTTTGTAATTGCATCCAAAATGATATCTCTGCAGAAGCAGAGCTTCACACATTCCAGACTGACATCGCAAATGCTGGCCAACAAGCACACCCAGAGACCCACAAACAAAAGACAAGCTAACCCTAAATTCTGTCAAATATCTTTATGAATACTTTCACTGTTTTTATACATACAGAGACCTACACATGGCATAACCATACGGGCTGATCCAGCTTTATATTTTGAAAGCCATAAGTAAATATTAAATGCAGAATCCTAATAACATTGATGACGTTTGAATTTCATTTTCCATGCTCTAGAAAAATCGAGGGAAAGAAATGGAAATGATGTATAAACTGGGAAAGAAAAAGAGCTCTAGAAATGATAGCAGGATTTGTAAACATTGTTAACTAAAGGTGAATTTTAATGTATAACTTTCAGGGTTAGAAAAGGGCACGTCATCCACACGTCCAACATAAATAGCTAGTTTTTCTCATCCTCAGCATATCAGTGCTAGTTCCTAGACACCACAATGCAGCTGCCACAGCTAGAAAGTTACTAGACCATTTCTCGGCACAAATGTGGCCTGTTCCAACTAGCACCCTTTGAACAATGCCCAGGCAGCTATAATGGCTCAGAGACAATTCCCAAAACAAGGTGTGCAAGCAGTTGGCTCCTCAGACATGTGCCATGCCATGTGGACTAGTTGCAGCACCCAGGAATACTGCCAGGCACGTTCATTTATTTGTACAGATGTAGTCTTGGTGTTTCTCTAAACAGAGCTGGAGTTGTTCTCACGGGACACCGGGGGTGAGAATTAATTCTGGAGAATGATTGCCAAGTGGCACATGTCTAGAAAACAACCTAGAAATACATTGGTGACAAGGATAAAGAAAAAGAAGTCTTCCTCCACAATTTCCATTTCCCACAGTGGTAAGAAGTGGTAAGTATTTCTAACAGCTGTCCCGTTGCAGTTGTTTGGGTTCAGCAACTGAACTTGAAACAGTCAATATGTATGAAAGAGGATTCCCAGGTGTACTGAGAATTTTGCCACTACTTCAGCAGGGTCAGGTTTAAGCCAGACACCTTAAGTAGCAAAAAATAAAATATAAAGCACAGATCAAAGCTAATTAATGGAAAGAGGGATATTAACAATTCATTGGACCAACTGTTCTTCTAGATTTTATTTCAGACTAATTAAATGCAAGATGAACCAGCTGTGTTTGCTAAATTTCTGTAATTTGCAAAACAGAATATTCTTTGTATGTGCTAGCCCACTTTGGAGGCTGCAATCCCACTCCTGCAAGATATATCATCTGCATTCTGAACTGCAGCTTCAATATTCTTTAATTACACCTGAATAACTGACACGCAGGGCCCCGGGTTTTTGCAGTAGAAGCCTGAAAGAAAACATGAGAGGCCTTAATTTAAATTGATCTGTCCTGAAGAATCAGAATTTACTATATAGTCTGAATCATGTAAACAGTGAAGAAACACTTAGGGCATATTTACAGGACAAGCTACCTACTTAACGTTAAGCATAGACAGAAGTCTTGGAAGGAATAAACAAAAATTATTCCACCATATTTAAATAAAGATAAAAACTGAAATGTTACACTGTTACAGTTTTTAAAGAAGACTTTATTCGGTCATTGATTTCACAAAAGTAAGAGCAATTAGTGTAATTCAAAACACAGCATCAGAACTTAGGAAAAGTAACGTCAATGAGGAACGTACTGGTCTGTCTCAGATGTAACCTGCAGCTTGGAATATGGTTATCATTCTCATTTTAGGTTGTTTTTTCTCATGGGTGTGTATCTTTAATTGCTGTTTTAACATGATTACATACTATGCCACAAAGCATATCCATCACGCAGTAAGCTGTAAGAGCTGTTTTCAAATAAGAGTTCTACTAGTTCTCATTTTCAAAATATATAATTATGTCTAAGTACTCGATTTTATTCATTTATTGCAATCCAAGGAATAAAATTAGAAAGTGACAATGTGTCAGTTAATCAATAATAAAATCAAAAGAAAAATTGCCTGTTTTTCAACACACAGTAGGAGAGTAATAGTATAAACAAATCCATAGAAAGCGTAAATGTAAAATTGTACCTAATAACAACTGAGAAATTAAAATTAATTCTGATGACTACATTACTTTGAATTTTCTTAATTGAAAGAATGTGGCTATTAATTGGGTGAACTTTGTCGTAAGCATTCCTGTGATTAAATTATCTCTGAAAGATGCTCACTGACAATAGCATTCAGTGAAGAAAAAGCTATGGTTTCCAAATCAATAAGGAGGCCTTCAATTCAAAAATAAAAAAAAATAAAAAAAATTCACAAGCTACATTTAAAAAATCCACAAGTCTTATTCATCCAACAAAATCCAAACAAGACAGAAGTGATTGAATTGGCTGCCAAAAGAAGCAGCAGGAATAATATTTGGCTCAGGCTACATGTTGCTGATAGCTACCATAAGGCTACATGTTCCTGCTCCCTCTTTCGTTTGTGGAAAATAGGAATATTTAAAAGTTGGGTTTTTGAAAGACACACAATGTGTACTATTCTATTGTGGGGCATAAACCTTTGGCTGTATTGGTTAGGCTGAAGAGAACTGGGAAACTTTCTAAGTCCTACTATTTAATAAAAAAAGGGCAGAAAATATGTTTGTTCTTTGAAATAGTTATCATTTGTGCTTAAAAGCTAAAAAGAGAGGAGAACACATGCACGAGGTAGTCCTTGACAGTCAAAAAGCTACACATTTTCAAGTCTGCAGGACTACCACTTCTGCTATGATAACAATGCCATAATTCAAGAGAATCATCCTTGAGAAGTAACACTAACATGGAAAATTACAGGTTTCTGGCTTGTGGTTCCACTGCAGCTTTAAAAAATGCATATATTCCATGTAGTTCACCAATAAAAATGCTTACTTAAAAGAAACTGTAAGCATACAACTAACAACATGTGGCACTTAGCATTCCTTAGTGATTTGTCCTTTATAATATTACTTTTATTCTATCTGAATGTAAATACTTACCAATATTACCAACAAGTGCACCATTTCTAAGAATCTGATTTCTAGAAAAAATTTCCAACTATTTGTTGGCAGTGATACTGAATAGGCAACTGAGATCATGAACAAATAACATGTAGTGAGATATAGGTAAAATCCATGAAACTGGAAACTAAGGTGAGGAGGCCATGAAAAAAAAAAAAAAAACCCTAGTGTGTGTGCTGAGTCAGCATGGCCATAAAAAGCAATTATAAAAAAGAAAAAAGAAAAATCATTTACTCATAGAATTATGGAATGGTTTGGGTTGGAAGGGACCTTAATGACCATTTAGTTCCAACACCCTGCCATGGGCAGGGACACCTCCCACTAGACCAGGTTGCCCAAAGCCCCATCCAACCTGGCCTTGAACACTTCCAGGGATGGGGCATCCACAGCTTCTCTGGGCAGCCTGTTCCAGGGCCTCACCACCCTCACAGTGAAAAATTTCTTCCTTATATCTAATCTAAACCTACCTTCTTTTAGTTGAAAGCCATTATCCCTTGTCCTATCACTACATTCCCTGATAAAGAGTGCCTCTCCAGCTTTTCTGCAGGCCCCCGTTAGGTACTGGAAGGCCGCTATAAAGTCTCCCCAGAGCCTTCTCTTCTCTGGGCTAACTAAGCCCAACTCCCTCAGTCTGTCTTCAAGCAGAGGTGCTCCAGCCCTCTGGTCATACTCGTGGCCCTCCTCTGGCCCTGCTTTAACAGGTCCCTGTCCTTCTTGTGCTGGGGGCCCCAGTCCTGAATGCTGTACTGCAGGTGGGAGTACTTGCAAGAGAGGAGTAAAGGGGGAGAATCACCTTCCTCCTTATATATTCACTTAATCTAATTAATTGATAAGTGATACAGCATAAATAGAAACACCTTTTGTCTAATCCTTTCAGATGCAGAGAGCCTTCCATGGAGTCAACAGTGCAGAAGGTACTCATAGGCATAAACGTCCATTAAAATGACCCTATAATTTATTAACCACAGCAGCAAGCTAAGTATAATTACCAAAAGCACATGTAGTCAACACCAATGCACTTTAATTCATCTTTATCACAAAAAAAAAAAAAATCAGAATCAACTGAAAAGTTCATGTAAGTTATGTATAACTGGACAACAGCAGGAATAAAATGGATAGTCTTATAGCACTGAACCCTATTAAAGAAACATAAAAGGCAACAAAAAATATGTTACTATAGCTACATATGAAATGGACTAGAATCTGAATATGTTGTGATTCAGGAAAGGAAACTGAAAATGTATTGAGATGCTCTTTTGCTCTTTTACCTAGTCTGCTCCCTGTAACTTAATTAGCATGCTCTTAGCCTCTTAAAAGATGGAATCATGATGAAAAGAGAGTATATTCTTAATACCTGCTGGTAACTATTCTTTCAACATGAGGCTTTGAAACCTTTGACAAACATCAACTCCATCAGAGAAGATGATCTTTTTACATGTAAATAATTCCCATTAAAAACAGTTTCAGTTTATTACAATCAGAATACTAACATCCACAACTGTAAGGAAGAAGTGGACCCATAATAAGTGTATGGCACTCCCTTGTTCCCTGTAAATCTATAAATAAAGTAGTTTTTTACTACTGAAAAATGTAACACTAAATTCCAGTATAAGATGCATGTTTTCATTTGTTAAAAAATGAAACTGCCTTGACGGTACATATAATTATATGCAAACAGTTCTTTTTCTAGACTTTCTAAATCAGAACAGAGTTGCCATAAATTTAATCAAAAGTCATAAAAGGAAAACTATTTGGCTTCTAATGACTGAGGAAACTAACCGTGGACCAGCCTGTGATGAACTAACAGGTAAAGCAATTTCTTTTTTTAAGCTGGTAAATCCTATCAGAAGAAGCTAAAAAGTCATCAACCATATTCTGAAGTTATTTTTACCACGTAAGCAGTTATTATATAATAAATAGGAGAGGAGAAGCAACAGCAGCAGAGGTTATGTACTTCAGGGTCGTTAGGGGATTTACTATTCATTTATACAACATTCTCTAAGGAAAAAAAAGATCTATGTGAAACTACCATTATGCAGGCAAAATGCTCTCTTGAAAAGCCACACCTGGAGAGTATTTTCCTAGGGTTCAAACTCAAACTGTAGATCTGTCACAGGTACATAACTATTCTTGCTAAACTGAATTGTAGTTAACTAAACTAAATTCTCGCTACTACCTTGCAGGAGTTAGGAATATTCTTATTGAACTTGCAGACAATACTTCCCGGAGAAGAGAAACAAGCAAGTGAAATAGCAGGCTCAGAGCTCAAAAATACTTGGGCAAGTTGGAGAATAAACATGATACAAATTGGTGAGGACAAATCCTTGAGATAAATAAGGCATTACACTTAGGCAGATATGATTAACTGTACAAACGGGTTGAGAAATAACTGTCTAGACAGTAATTTTTCAGGAAAGGATCTAGGAGGTGTGTGCGTCATCAGCTGGGCATCAATCAGCAGTATCGTGTTATTGCCAAAATAACACACATCACACTGGGATCTATACAGAGCTCTATACAGCCTCAGAGTCACCTGAAGTGAACTTCCACCGTCTTCAGCACTAATAAGGTCTCAATGGTGTGAGGGTCTGGAGAGGACTGTCCTGGATGACCCACTCAGAGACAGCGGACGTTCGAGACACCCTTGGGCTAAATTAAGGTGTCATAACATCAAATGATTGATTGAAAAGTTTTATTGACAGCAGAAGCTATTCTGGCAGAAACTGATGAAACCTTGTTGCCTATAACAGGAGCTATTTAAACTTTGTTGTTTTGCGAAGGGCTAAACATATGAGTAACATACAAGGGAGGGAGAAAGAGAGAGAGAAAGTAAGATAGGAAGAGAGAAGGATAGGAAAGGGCCGAATAACATCCGGCCATATGCACTCCATAACATCCTTTTCTGCCGAGTGTTTGAGACATTATCCTTTTTAGCTTCTCAGTCTCTTAAAAAAAGTGAGAGCTATGCCCAGATTTTGCTACATGGCTTAGCTGGAGAGAATCCTGAGGAGAATAACAAGGATCATAGCCTGGGAAACATGACCCAATACAAAAGGTCTGAAAAAAGTAAGGTTGTTGAGGAGAAGGGAACACTGAGCAAAGGTATAAAAATCTTTAAAATCAGTATATGAGGCCATTGTAAGGATGCAGGGAATAACCTGTTGCTCGCTAGGAAAATCTTTCTACCAATAAGGAATATATTGCTTCTGGACATTAGAATGTAGCACAAGACAGCTGAAGGGCTAAGTCAGGACCAGCTAGCCCAGTATCCTCTCTCCGACTGGCAAACAGCAGACGAGCAGAGACAAGTATCAGAATAGGTCATACACAAATGATGTTCCACCTTGACGCTCTCCCAGTCTGCAAGCACTTCCAGCCCTAAGATTGCTTACACTCTGCAACGAGGAGTTTCAGTGAAGGGTTAAAAGACACATTCCCTAAAGAATAATCTAGGTATGATAGTCTTCAAGACCTGTTTTCTATGATTTTACAAGAGCAAAAAATAAGAGAAAAGCACCAGCAATATGGCATGGAGATCACAGTGAGGGGGTTTAAAGTGGCTAAAGAATACCTGGAGTGGAAGAACATTACGTCCAGCATTTCAGGACACAGCCCCATCTCTAAGTGCCTCAGGAAGAAATGGGGGGAAACACCAGTTGTGCTTACAGGTTCCTCCAGAATTGTGAGACCAAAACAAAGCATACCTGTCAAACTCCCAGTCTCAAAACCAGCAATTGTAACCATGCTTTAAACTGTATTTAAACAACTTTAAATTGTGCTTAAACAGAGCCGTGTTACAACTCAAGTATCTGTTCTAGAGCAAGTCAAAGAATTTTGCTTACGTGCCTTCTCTTCAGGGGCCGAGCTGAAAATTAAACACTGCTGTTGGTCTGAAGAGATCTCCTGAAGAGCCTTGTCAATGCTAACATGTAATAGACCACACAGGCTATTCATCTGGTGCATGTAAACTCCTTGGTATTGCAGTCACCTGAATACTCATATATGTACACAGGCATAGACACATGCTGAAGACAGTCTTTGTCCATTCTAATTACAAATGATTCTGGTCAAACATCAAGTACACAAACAAGAAGTAACATTTTATTCTTACAAATCTTTAAAATAAACATTTTGAAAGTTTTTTATTATAATATCTGAAAAAAAAATCTCACATCAATCTTAAGATTCAAACCCAACTCTTCAACAAAATCTCTAAAACCATGTCTGGTCCAAGAAATAATCCAAGAAAATTTACCTCTTTCAACCAGAATTCTCACTGAGTTTTGAGGCAGCCATCTTCAATAGAAGCTGAAGCCACTAATTATGAAACAGTCTGTACTAAACACTCTACAAAAATTCCCTGAAAGACATCTACATTGGAACCATTCATTTTCATTCATTTCTATGGCAATCTTTGTGCGCATGTGGCATGCATGCACACACATATGTACATACACATACATGTACCTGAACACACAGAATGGTCTCAGCAGAGATCAGAAAAAAATGCATCTCAAAATGAGGAAACATACCTATAAACTTTCCATACAACACTATCTTCATAGTCATCGAAATTTGAATGAATGCTGTTCTGGTCACCATAGTTACGTGCCATTCAGAGTAAGTTCTGAATGAGTTCTGTGAATATTGTGCTGGAATTAGAAAGCAGATTAAGCTCACATATCTGAATATTTGGGATATTTGGAACCCGGCCAGGGTTCATCCTTTCCTGTGAGCGTGGCAAGGACAACACCTTTCCCCATAATGGTTTATACCCTTAATAAGAAATTACTATCAGTCATTCTAGCCAAGAGTAGCAGTTTGTTTAAACTGTGAGAAGTGTTTATTTTCTTTATAAGAAAGGATTATTAGCCTCTGTTATCATTTCTGTGATAAGACATTTGAACCTTATCACAAATAAAAGTTACAGACATCTGCTAAGTCTTTACAAATACAAAAATCTTGTATGTATACCTATAAATGATTTTTTTTCTCCTAATCGTCATTGTCTAACACACATACATAATTACTAAATCAATTTTTCTAAGAGGGCTTACATGTCTAAAGAAATGTTCCAAAATTACATTTGTGCTTAATTTCTACATGCAGTATTTCAACTTGCTTATGAAAAAGCATAACATACAGTTGAATTAGAATATATTTTGATTTAACTCCACACATTATAAACTTAAAAGTATTTGATACATGAAGATTTTACCAAGACAATATATGGCAGGTGGTGTTTTCATTTTGATTTTTAAATAGGAAATAAATAAATGCAGTGCTAAATGTAACGACAGCCATTGCAATAGCCTTCAAACCATAAAACGTTTTAATGTTTTGTTTTCAGCTGTAAAGCTTTACTAGTAGCAAGGATATTTTGATCAGGGCTGTGCATGAAGGATTTTCTAATTGTGAAGAATCTAGGTCACACTTAGGGGAGAAGTCAATGGTTACTGTGGTTAGAAGGAAGTTAGTCATTAATAGCATGACGGCGACCCGCATATTACCTCAAAGGATGGCATGAGCAGGTGCTGGCTGGGATTGTGTACGCAGGGGGCGGATAGGAGGATGAAGACCACAGAGAAAATCTGACTCATTAACAATTATGCATTCAAAGAGTGAGTTTGTGCATTTGAGGAATAAGAAGTCTACTAAAACAGCACACTGCACAAATGCATAGTTTTGTTATGCCAATGGTTTGTTACAAACAAATGTAATGAGGAGAATGAACCATCCACATATTTGTGGATCTCTGCACAGTAAGCACCATTCAAACCTCCATATCTGCATCACCGTGATATAATGTTTGTCCTAACCAAACATTTCTGGCATACTGTTTGCTTCGAAAAGGATACTAATCACGATGTGTGATGAGCATACACCTATTCTTTAGGGACGTCCACTGTACAGAAGGTTATGCTCATAGGCCATGTTTGAATGTCCATAATTAGCAAGCAAAATTCTACAAAAGAAACAAAATTTTAGCATGTTTCTTACAGGAAAAAAAAAAGATGAAAAATAAAAAAGAATGCTAGTTACTTTCAGCACATTAAACCTCAGACAAGTGCCTTGCTCTCCTTCACGTGTTGCTGTAAAGATCGTATCGAGATAATGAAGCTAGCAACAGCTGCCTGCCAAAGCCTGCGTTCCCGCATCAGTCACCTTTCTACAGCCACAAATATCAAGATACCTGTAGATTTCATAACAAATGACTACTTCTAAAATATGGCTGTTATGACGGTAACAGCAAAATAAATAGTCATTTGCAACAAAAGACTTCAGCAGATTATTTTCCTAGTAACAGAAGTTCTTCCAACGATAATTTATTTTATTTTCATAGTGCCTGTGTTTTCTTCATTATCACACGAAGCATCCAGATCCAGTCATCGAGGATAGCTTTCCACTTTTTACCCCAATGGTATTTTTTTAAAGCTGTATGTAATGACTGTCACTGATATTCACAGAGACCTGGTAACTTACTGTCTTTTCTATATATGAAATATATACACATACATATATATATGAAAATACTCTGCAACAAAGTGTATAGTTTTTAGCACGTGAATGGGGGACAACATCACAATATTTCCAGTGTTCTCTGTCTTGTAAAATATACAGGAGTCATTCTTATGCTCTGTATTATACCAAGCATATAATACCATGCCCATGGGCCTATAGAGAAACAAGAAGTGCAGGCACCACTGTGAATCCTATGAATTACACAAAAAGCTGTGAGTACATAGCAAATATCATAGTACAGAATATTACAAACATAAGCATGTGCATATAGTGCAAATATTATAAGTCAAACCATACCTAGTTGTTTTAAAACTAATTGAAGCAAAAGCAAGAAATCAAAATTTCCTTAACACATTGAGCCCAGCTACATTGAGTGCAGTTTGTTTTTTCAGAAGTCTCAAAATATGTGACAAACACACATGGGTAATGCTCAGGACTCTGCCAATATTTGGTATCTGCAGATTTGGACAGTCACTAGGCATAGAGCTTAGGTATTTGGTGGTTAGAGAATGACAACCAAATACTCATAGTTTTCTGAACATGGGGAGAGGTGGATGAAATTATATAAATATCAAATCCAAGATCAATTGTACAAAAAGCAAAAAGAAAAAGAAAAAGAAAAAGAACAAGAAAAAGAAAAAGAAAAAGAAAAAGAAAAAGAAAAAGAAAAAAGAAAAACAGAACATGTTATAAAATGTTTCAGTTTTCTTTTTCCTAAACAGACTGGACCTGATGCATCAAAAAGGTTGCATACACTGACACAGAAGAACTGATGATTTCCTGCAGTCCAGTTCTGGCATAATGTGGGAAGAAACAAGCAAAACAGAAACTTCAATAATAGGCCCACGGGAAGAAACGGGTAGTCAAATATTAGTTTCTGTATCTGAATCTCCTTCTTTAGGTATCAGAGTGATAGAAACCTCTTTGGACTGTTTAATCTTACCAAATTTTCATCCTGATAGACCATAATTCCTAGACATATAAACTGCTGATTTTGTTGGATGAGAATTTGAATCTAAATCTCTCAGCGGGGCACCTAATTTCCTACACATTGATCCTCCTTCGCTCTCTCCTTTTTAGCCTCAGTGTCTGATACAGCATAACTAGGGACCTGGAAGGACTCGGGCCCTCTCCCAGGACGATGACACCAAGCTGAGTGGTGCAGTTGACACGCTGGAGGGAAGGGATGTCATCCAGAGGGACCTGGACAGCCTTGGCAGGTGGGCCCGTGCAAACCTCATGAAGTTCAACAAGGCCAAGTGCAAGGTCCTGCACCTGGACTGGGGCAGCCTGAAGCACAAATACAGGCTGGGCAATGAGCGGACTGAGAGCAGCTCTGTGGAGAAGGACTTGGGAGTGTTGGCTGATGAAAAACTGAACACGAGCAGGCAATGTGCGCTTGCAGCCCAGAAGGGCAAGCGTATCCTGGGCTGCATGAAAAGAAGCGTGGTCAGCAGGTTGAGGGATTCTCCCCCTTTACTCCTCTCTTGCAAGTACTCCCACCTGCAGTACAGCATTCACGACTGGGGCCCCCAGCACAAGAAGGACAGGGACCTGTTAAAGCAGGGCCAGAGGAGGGCCATGAAGATGATCAGAGAGCTGGAGCACCTCTGCTGTGAAGACAGGCTGAGAAAGTTGGGGTTGTTCAGCCTGGAGTATAGAAGGCTCCCGGGAGACCTTATAGCAGCCTTCCAGTACCTAAAGGGGGCCTGCAGGAAAGCTGGAGAGGCACTCTTTATCAGGGAATGTAGTGATAGGACAAGGGATAATGGCTTTAAACTAAAAGAAAGTAGATTTAGATTAGATATAAGGAAGAAATTTTTCACTGTGAGGGTGGTGAGGCCCTGGAACAGGCTGCCCAGAGAAGCTGTGGATGCCCCATCCCTGGAAGTGTTCAAGGCCAGGTTGGATGGGGCTTTGGGCAACCTGGTCTAGTGGGAGGTGTCCCTGTCCATGGCAGGGGGGTTGGAACCAGGTGATCTTTGAGGTCCTTTCCAACCCAAACCATTCTGGCATTCTGTCATTATGTGACTCACATTACAGCAGCACATAATCCATTAGAGAAGAGGAATGAAGTAGAAGAAACAAAAAAGATTAAAAGAGAAAGTTACCTGCTTGTTTTTGAAAGCAGTAACATGTTGACATGTGTGGTCATTTCAAGACTGTCATAGTTCATTAGTGTGCTAATATGTGAACACAAACCTATTTAACAAAATATACCATTTCCAAAATTAATCTTACAGAACCTTTAAATTTTTAGACTTGCGCAAATGTACAATTCTAATGCACCATCTTTTCCTCAACGTCTAATAAAGTGCCTTCAGTGGTATGATAACACAGACATTAATCAGGGCTCAACACAGCTCAGGGTGAGAGAATGAGGAAACTTTCCTTCTGCACCACTCACTGTGTAATGTCATAAAATAGCATTGCACTGAACACTTTTTTTTCTTTTTTTCCTGAGACACTTTGTAGGAACACATTGATACAATGAATCCTTTGAAATGCGACTTAAACTGTCTTTATGATTCCTCAGAAAGGTAATTAAATAATATCATCTTGTATTACTTTACTTTTACTTAAGAAAAGGTGACTTGCCAAAGGTCAAAGTATCTTTAACTAAACAATAAAGACAAAACTTCACATGCTTTAGTGTCAACTCTTTACTCACTTCTGTAGACTGTTCCACTATTAAAGCAATTGCTGAGCAACAGCAGCTACCAAAGACCTTGCTTGTAGCTTAACTTGCAACTCAAACCTCGTATGGATCAAACTGCCCTGTAAATACGGAGTACATTTAGTGACTAACTGGAATTATTCACTAGACACCTCCTGTATTCTGCAACAAACCAGACTGGAGTTGAAACCTTCCTTCACTGATCCCAGAGGAGTCACGGTGGTAGGTATTCATGATGGTAGGTTTTATAGCTGCTTTCACATGGCAAAGATACACTCAGATAAGAAAGTACCTGTTCTAATTTCTCACCATAAGTTTGAATCTGCAATGTGCTTTAATGTGTGCTCATTTCCTGAATCTAGTAGGATTTAAAAGAGTATAGCATTCCTCCTGAGCAGGATTGTATCTTACTCTCACTTCCAGTATTTTTGAGTTTATTCTTTTTCCTTATTAACATTTTCCTTTGACATCTTTCCTTCTCTCTGATACTTTAAAATCTATTCTTAGAAACCCATTTGTCTTACATCATACATGATTACCCCCTCTTTGCCCCTTCAAAATGTTTTTTTTTTTTTTTTTTTTTTTTTTTTTTGCATCCTAGGAAGAAAAGAGACAAAATCATTTACATTGTATTCTTTGCCTCTGATCCCAGTTCTAAATTTCTGCTAGACCTAAACAGGAGACGAATTTCCCTCCCCGCGCACTGCATAACCTGTTCCATCTGTTTTCACATTTTACAGACCATTATGGTCACTCCCATCTTATAAAATGTGAGCCTGAGGGATTGAGGTAAGAGAGGATTAATATTTAATGCAAGACCGACATGTAAGCAGAGGAACAGGTGTTCTGTCAAATGTGGTTAAAGAGAAGTCAGAGAGGAACCGTCAGGAACTGCAGTGGAACTTTAATTACAGGATATGGATCCTGGCTGGCTTGCATGTATCTAAATATTTTGTTGCACTTGGCAACCGCCTGCTTTCACCCCGTCATGCAGCAACACTTAGACATATAGGAAATGGAACCAGAGCTCAACAGTCAAGTACTCAGAATGAGTACGGAGTCATCGCCACGGTCACAGCTTGTGAGCCATGCCTGAGCTAGAGCTGAACTCACCGCAGACGCAAAGGTGCACCACCACGGAGCATAACTTGGGTCACTATAAACAGCCAGACCAGTTAAATACATACTCGTGCAGATAGCCTGCACAGCATTTCTCTCTGTTGTGATCTCAGAGCTTAGCTAAGCTGGTTAAAAGCCAGTACAGATATGACCACAAGACACGCTGGAAATCATGAAGAGTTTGTTGGAGCAACTGTGATAGGGCCACCCAGAGAAGGAGCATCACAGCAGCAGACAAGTTCCTGCGTGCTCAGGCACTGCTGGGGATACAAAGCACAGTCCTGCAAAGCTGCCTGCAGGTCCATGACTGTAGGACTTCTACTCACACCTGCCCTGTCCCAAATCAGTTAATGCTTTTTTTTTTTCTTTTTTTTTTAAGACCGTGAAATCCAGTTTGCCCTGTGAAATGTATGTTAGCCACACAGACTGTGTTCACTAGCTATGAAAATCAGGAAAACCGCTTCTCAAAGTGGTTCTGTAAGCATCTAATTTTAAATGTCTAATCTTGAAAGAGGAAACACTGACTAAAGATTGTGTCAAAATTACTACAGAAGATACTACTGTTATTATGTGAGTCAGAAAGGTTTTATTACTAAAATAGTATTATTTCACCAATAACTCTGTTTCATATTTTTGAAGCTATACTGAAGAGTTTATATTTGCACCTGGATTGTATTTCTCTTCAACCTTTACAACAAATAAGAACATCCTCCTTCTCCACCTGCCAAAGAAATGTAAAACTGTACACAGAAACAAATCAGATCAAAACCTGAGAGTTGTTCTGGAGTTAGATGCTCCTGTAACACCAGTTAGTACTGTACTGAGTTCCTTTTGCATTAGTCAGGGATCTAGCCCGTCATATACAATTCCTATTCAATTGGAAGGAAGGAAGGAAGGAAGGAAGGAAGGAAGGAAGGAAGGAGCACCCCTGTGAGGAGCAAAATCCTGCCCTAAGCTTTAATATGCATTAATTTATGATTGCTCATGTTACTGCATTATATGAAATAGGAAGGACAGATGAAGGGTCAGCAATTCATCATACAGCGGCATTTTTAAGTCATTCTAAATAAAAAAATCAGGCAGATGCAAAACTAGCAGGAAATATTTAAGCATCCTTAGAGATTTGAAACCTCTGCACTGAAGAAAAACAAATGATGGGCAAGGTTTTGTTTCCATCATCCTAATTCATAACACATAATCTTTGTACTGAATTTTAAAGACCAATTTTGAAGACAGTGCAGCTGACTATTGCTACTTTCCTTTCTTTTGGTTAGTCTAATTTATCTGAATGAATGCATCATACAGCAAAATTCTTGAATTCTGAAAAAATATATATATACTATTTCTTGCAAAAAGCAGTGTAAGTGGTATTAGTTTCCATTAAATGATATTACTACAATACATGAAGTATGTTGTCCTTACCAATAAATGACACATAGGCTCAACTGTCAAGTAAACAATTAACAATGTGCTTGAAACACATGAAAACTGACTCAGAGTGCTCAACTTCTGGCAATTTGTTTAACTGAAGATGGCTGACATTACGATGAACATTTCCATACATTTTTGGAAAGCAAAAGAAGTTTCAGGACCTACAAGTTTCCTCTGGGAAATATCAGATACTTTCCTCCTTATACACAGACAACTGCTTTTCAAATTTGTAAGACATACATGACACCGCCAAGCCAGGTGTTTTTAAGCATCATAAAATGAAGAAGGACACGATGCACTGCAAACTGGGCAACTATCATGTGTAATCCACACATAACATCTTCCCCCAACAGATCTTTTCTTCTCAGAAACTTTGCACAAATTGAGAAGAATTCAATACAGGATTTCTACATTCCTGGCAGCCTGATCAGACTGCTGCTCTGTATGGCTACCAGAAATCTGGACATCTCAAGCTTCTGCAATTATGCAGATGCACATAGAGTGAGTCAGCACATCTTGGATACACTGGACTCTTTGCACATGTGTGCATACTGAAAAACATTAACAGAGTAGGTCCAAACATTGTTGCACTCATTGATCATGTGCTGATCACTACAGAGTGTCCAAGCACACATATCTAGTATTTCTCAACTGAAATACAGGTACCTTACAGGCTCATTCTATTAATTAACATATCTGAGTGAATAAAATGTACCAGTTAGTGTCCATCAGCTTAAAATAATAATTTTATGATGTTGTACCTTTTGCATTTAAGGTAATGCAGTTCTTTTTATGTGTATTCATTTATATGTATATGTACATACATATATATTTATATTTATTGAATAAAAAAAAAAAGTAATTTTACAGCTAAACTTGACAAAATGGAACCATTTACACACCTAAAAACAAGCAAGAAAATTCCTTACAGGACTTCGTTTAAAAGAAAAACAACAAAACACATGTATGCTAATAGGATCATCCGAGTACTGCTCCTCCTTTGAGTAGTTAACAAGCATAGAACAACTATGTATTTACTGTACCTGCACTCCCACTTACTCTCGCCCCCCAAAAAATCGTAGCAATATTAGAGCCCTTTCCACAGCCCTGGAAGACAAACAAAATGAAAATAGTCCTGCCAAAAAGACAAATATAAAAGACACACATGATTAAAACATTCATATGGGACAAAATGTGAATCCAGAGAAGACAGCTGTTTGGCTAACATGCAAGTTTAAAAATGGATAGCTGTGGCCACTTTGAGGGCTTTCCCTTCAGCTGGAAGAATCGGTAAAAAGGAGGAGTAGTATAGCCCTTGAGAAAGAAGCAGAAATGATCACTTTAGACAGTGCTCAGTTCAAAGGCTGCATTCAGCTGACTCAGGAGGCTGACTCTCGCCAGTATTTTCACCCATTGCCCTGGCACCAGCAGAGGACTTCCCTGCCTCCTGAGGTTGGGTGGGTGCTGGAATCCAGGCTGGATTTTGGGACTACGCTTTAATTCATCCCAGCACCAAAGATGACTCAAGTTAGACTCAAGTCTAACAAACTCCATACGAGGAAGAAGTCCAGAGAGCAGCATATCCAGTGTTTCTCCCAACAAATCACAGTAAGAAATTTCCTCCTGGACAAAAATAATGAAGTGACTGTCTGAGTTATTACATTGTCTGCCTCCTCCTCAGCCAAACAAGGTTTCTGCCTAAAACTCCGCACTGCAACATTTTAGAAGAAACATACATAAACATCTACTTAACCCTTAACTTCATTCACAAATAATTTTTATTCCACCACCACCTCAAGCAAACATCTGAGGAAAAGAACTGGCCACTGATTATAAACAAAAGAAAAACAAGTCTCATCTGGCTGAGCTTCTCCCTCCTCTGTGTCATATTTGTTAGCGATAACATGTAGAATGTCAGAAACAAACAAAAATAACAACAACACAGATTTATGCGTTTTCTGATTCCATATATTAGAAGGAAGATCAATAAGACACAAGCAAGACTGCTTCAGAGTACCTCTTTGTCTGGTGAGGTGAAAAATGTTGTAGTTTATGCCCTTTATTTTTTTATTTATTTTTTAAGTACCACACAGCCAAGATTTCTTTTTATCACAGGGTGGCACATGCTTTCTTATACATCATTGCCAAAATACTTGGTGTAAAAAAAAATATTTCATTTTTTAATTAGCAATACATGAGTAACACATGGAGTCACAGTACACTCCCGCCTCTTCCTAGACTTGCGTATTATAAAAGTCTATACATAAAGACCAAATTATTGCAAAATGTTAGCTCATTTTCTCCCATTCTCATGCATCTTGTTGCTTTTCCCCAAAATATCATGTTAACATAGCTCTTACAGTTAACAAACTCCAATGTTCCACAGGATTTGGTTTTTCTTTCTAGCTAATCATTCAAATCTAACGCCTGTTATACACTCCCAAATACAAAATTCAGTTAAGTTCATATTAAGGTTGTTACACAGCATGTCAACCAATTGAAATTGTATAAAGGTAGGCAATAAGCCGTTCATGCATTCAGTTCTACTCTTCCAGTTTTTATTAGTGCTGTTACAGCAAAGAATTCTCTTAGGGGAAAATACATGCAGCCTCTAATCTGAACAACTTGATGTCAACATAGTCAAGCAGAACTGATACATGTTATGACTATGTGTCAATGTAGTTTAAACATATAACTCATAAACATGGCTGGAACATAATGCAGAAAGTGGTATCTCAGAAGTGGACATAATCATAGAATCATAGAGTTATAGAATCATAGGACCATCAAATGGCTTGGGTTGGAAGGGACCTGAAAGATCACCTGGTTCCACCCTCCCTGCCATGGACAGGGACACTTCCCACTAGACCAGGTTGCCCAAAGCCCCATCCAGCCTGGCCATGAACACTTCCAGGGATGGGGCATCCACAGCTTCTCTGGGCAGCCTGTTCCAGTGCCTCACCACCCTCATAGTAAGGAATTTCTTCCAAATATCTAATCTAAATCTACCCTCTTTTAGTTTAAAACCATTATCCCTTGTCCTATCAAGGGAGGATAATAGTGTAAGGGAGGCAGATGGGCTACCAGAGACATCAGGTAGTATGGAAATTAAAGTTTTGATGCCTTATCTCTTGATTTATCTCAAACCACAAGCTTACTGATAATCTCAGGGCTCTATTTACACTTTAAGTTCTGGCACAGCCATGTGTCTCTGGAGTGTGGAATAATATACCTCCAACCAGCTGTGATGATTAATGCCCTAAGCTAGACACAACCCTACTGTCAAAACCAGCCAGTTATCACTATGTCTTATTCTGAAGAAGGTACTGCTTTAAAGTTCTGCTAAGCAGGCACAGTATTGCAGCAGCTGCATTTCCGTTAGGGGAACTGTTAGGAAAACTTTTCCTTGGTAGTTATATTAATAGCCACCTTCCAATGTAAACACAGTCTACATGCCCACCTTTATTAAAACAGCTCATCAGAGATCATAAAACTCGGTAACACTAAGCCAAAAGTACTGTGTTTTCACCATGAACTGCCAGTTTCACTGCACAAGGTCATTGTTTGAATGGCAGTTACCTTTTCCCATGCTTTTCAACCAGGATATTTATAGCCTCATCTTAATCTGGGAAACCATTAGCAGAAATACCTTCAAGATTGAAATGCAGAAGGTAATGGTTATTTCTCCAGTCCTGGGAGAAAAGAAAACAAACAAAGCTCACAATGCCACTGCCTTCAGAGAACAGGATTAATTTACTCTAAGTCCTTCCCACTACTTAGGAAGCAGATAGGGCATGAGAACAGGAGACAACCAACCAGAAAAGGCACCTGAAGAATTTTCAACTGGAGTAAAGATTTGTGCCTCTTGCTTGCAAGCCTGCAGTGGCACCATGCAAAAAGGAAGTACGGAAGGGAGCTGTACCTCTGAAGGAAGTAAGAGCTGCTCACAGAAAACTCCTGTTTCCAAGGATGTACAAGACCACTACAGCTTGTTACATTCAATACCTAGCTCTAAAAAGAACATATTGCTGCTGAACAGTTCCAAATGATTTTAAAGGAGACCTTGAAGAATTTTACTGTACCTAGACCTGGAAGAATTCTCAAATTGCAGTTTTTACCCTGATGCTATTCTTTAAATATAACTCTTCATCCTCATTTTTATATCCACACAATTCAAAATGATTTTATGACACTGAAGATCGTTCCTTTTAAGGTGATTCTAGCAGCACATTTACAAAATATGTAGGTATATGCATATAAGCCTGCATACTTAGTGTACTATGGAATCTCCAAATATAAAGTATACACTTATATGTACAAAAATATCTGCATTTTCACTACCTATGTTTGTTTATAGGTATATGTTTTTATACGGTGCAAAACTAAATTAGTACTTTTGCAGGTGTGAATAGGGTCCATCTTAGCAAAACATAGCTTTTTACTGATATTGTTAACTGCAGTTGAGTTTTACTTTACTCATTTCAAGTTGAACTTGTTGTACTTCAATATAACACTATAGGTGACCCTTTTTTCTCTACATTCAGGGTCAGAATAACTCGTTCATTTATTAAAGTTATTGTTGTTGACAAGAAAACAATAGACTGCAAAGATTGCATTTGTTTCCTTGGTCTACAGTTACAAATAAAATGATAATCTAACTGGAAGAAGCTTGTGGATTCATATTTGGTTCTACTAATTTCAATAGTTCAAAAACCCAGAGATAAATTTAAAGCACTGTTTTAATTCAACTTTTTCAACTTTTAATTGAACTATTTTTTGTACAGGTAGTATTTTCTTCTATCATTCCAATTGCAAGGAATTATGTTGGAAGAAACAGGCAGACCCAGTTTATCAATACCTGGCTCCGAGGCTGGTGTCACCAGGAGAATTTTGTCTTTTTTGATCACGGGATGGTCGACATGACACCAGGTCTACTAGCACCTGATGGGATGCACCTTTATCAGAGGGGGAAAAGGATTTTTGCTCAAGAGTTAGCAGGGCTGAATAAAATAACTTTAAATTAGATTTGAAGGAGGAAAGGGATAAAATCAGGCTCACTGGTGATAAACTATGGGGTGGCACATCACTGTTTGAGGGACAGTGTGCTAGCAAGGTCCTTCATTCTGCTCCATGCTGTGATGAGTAGACTACAGCACATTTGAAATATTTCTACATTAATGCATGCAGCATGAGGAATAAGCAAGAGGAGCAAGAAGCTTTGGCTCAGTCCCAGAGCTACATCATTAGCAAGTGAGACTTGGTGGGAAGAGTCCTGTGACTGGTGTGCTGTGACGAACAGTTATAGGCTCTTCAGAAGGGATATGCAGGGCAGGCAAGGTGAGGGGTGGCGCTGCATGTAATAGAGAGGCTGGACTGTACGGAGCTTGCAAATGGCAATGACATAGAATGATAAAATCACAGAATGGTTTGGGTTGGAAGGGACCTTAAAGACCATCTAGTTCCACCACCCTGCCATGGGCAGGGACACCTCCCACTAGACCAGGTTGCTCAAAGCCCCATCCATCCTGGCCTTGAACAATTCCAGGGATGGGGCACCCACAACTCTGGGCAGCCTGTTCCACTGCCTCACCACCCTCAGAGGAAAGAATTTACTCCAAATATCTAATTGCCAGCTCATGTTCAACTTCTGATGAACCAACACCCCCAAGTCCATCTCCTCAGAGCTGCTCTCAATCCATTCTCCAGCCAGCCTGTAATTGTGCTTGGGATTGCCCCAGCCCAAGTGCAGGGCATAGTTGAGAGCCTCTGTGTAAGGACTAACAGAAAAGTAAATAAAGCCGATGTTGTTCTGGGAGTCTACTATATGCCACCCAGCCAGGATGACAATACCAATGAATTCTTCTATAAGGAATTATGGGATATCTCCAGATCAGCTGCCTTTGTCCTTATGGGTGACTTCAACTTCCCAGACATTAGCTGGAAAGATCATACAGCCAATACAAACTGGTCCACAGAATGAGAAAAAAAGATCCTTGTAATTACAGAAGGCCTGTTAGTCTCACTTCAGTGCCTGGTAAAATTATGGAGAAGATTATTCTGGGAGTCATTGACAAACACTTGAAAGACAATGTACTTATTGCTCATAGCCAGCATGGGTTCACAAGGTGAAAGTCCTGCTTACCGAACTTAATTTCATTTTATGACAAGGTTACCCACCTAATTGACCAGGGAAGCCAGTAGATGTAATCTTTTTGGATTTTAGCAAAGGTTTTGATAGTATTTCTCACAGTAATCTTCTGGACAAAATGTCTAGCATACAGCTAGATAAATACATAATACAATGGGTGAACAATTGGCTGACAAGTCGGGCTCACAGGGTTATGGTAAATGGGGTTACATCAGGCTGGAGAGCCAGTAATGAGTGGGATTCCCCAGGGCTCCATTTTGGGGCCAGTTCTCTTCAATGTTTTTACAAATGATCTGGATGCAGAACTCAAATTCATATTAAGTAAGTTTGCAGGTAAAACTAAATTAGGAGGAGCTACTGACTCCTTCAAGAGTAGAGAGGCCTTGCAGAGAGATCTTGACAGACTAGAGGGCTGGGCAATCACCAACCACGAAAGTTTAACAAGAGCAAGTGCTGGATTCTGCAGCTGGGATGGGGTGATCCTGGATATACCTACAGACGAGAGGCTGTATGGGGGACGAGAGGCTGGAGAGCAGTCCCACAGAGAGGGATCTGGGGTTTCTGGTCGATGGCAGGTTGAACATGAGCCAGCAGTGTGCCCTGGCAGCCAAAAGGGCCACCCGTACCTGGGGTGCATCAGGCACAGCACTATTTGCTGGTTGAGGGAAGTGATTGTCCCGCTCTGCTCTGCACTGGGGCAGCCTCACCTCAAGTGCTGTGTGCAGTTCTGGGCACCACAGTACAAAAAGGATGTGAAACTATTGGATAGTGTCCGGAGAAGGGCTACAAAGATGGTGAACGGCCTAGAGGGGAAGACATACGAGGAACGGCTGAGGTCACTTGGTTTGTTCAGCCCAGAGAAGAGGAGGCTGAGGGGAGGCCTCATGGTGGCCTGCAGCTTCCTCACGAGGGGAGCGGAGGGGCAGGTGCTGATCTCTGCTCTCTGGTGACAGCGACAGGACCCGAGGGAACGGCATGGAGCTGTGACAGGGGAGGGTCAGGCTGGGGGTTAGGAAAAGGTTCTTCACCGTGAGGGTGGTCGGGCACTGGAACAGGCTCCCCAGGGCAGTGGTCACAGCACCGAGCCTGCTGGAGTTCAAGATGCATTTAGACAGCACTCTCAGACATGTGGTTTAAATTATATGTAGTCCTGTGTGGAGCCATGAGTTGGACTCAATGATCCTTGCATGTCCCTTCCAACTCGGGATATTCTATGATTCTGTGACTCCATGAGTTAAATAAATTAATTGTAATTAATTCTATATTCCTTTTACTTGCCTTTTCTCAGCCTTCAGAATTCCTGTTTTCACAGGTGAGTATGTAGGTATTATGGGAAATACATACATCAATTTACAGAGAGTAAATTGAATTGTGTAGCTCCCCCACAGGTATCTTCTGATATCCAGGAGTTATCAAACACTAGTAGTGGGATAACAGTGCTGAGTAATTACTCTGTTAGGCCACTGCTAGTTTATCTATAGTTTGCTCTCACTGTGACAGCCCACTCCAAACTCTTATACACAACCGGTGAGAATTTACAGTGTGTATTAAGTGTAGCCAGAACCTGGGTTTGAGCCCTAATGTTTCTCCTGTTCGGTTAAATCTCCCCCATCCAAACCGCTGTGCCATGAAGCCTCTGGGACCTGAACTCCACTTTGTCTTCTGAACAGAAAACAGGTTTGCAGCTGATAATCATATTAGGTGGCTGTCCCTAATCGCTCCTCACAAAGCAATCTGAAGTGCTTTATAAGTCGATTTTTTTTTCGCTTGGTTACAGCCCACTGAATTGCCAGCATCTGAGAACTGCTGTCAGGTATTATGTGGCCACCCCCCCACCTTAGATATCCCCTGTGGTTTTTTTCTACTTGACATTCTGTCCCCTTGGCAACTGATTTATCTCTACCCAGCTCTGAAGCGTATTCACTCCTGTAGCATGAAAGTAATTGCAAATGCCAAGAACTTTACCACAGTGCCACAAATCATTTCTCTATAAGACAGGATATGAATGTGAATTTCCAAAGAGAAGAAAAAAAACTTCATTTTGGCAGGAAACTCTCACTGTGCTAACCAATAATGGATTTATTGTTATTCTCCTACTGAAGAAAGTGCTGAAACTAATTTCTATTGCATTTAGAATAATTCTAAAACCAATTACCAATTAATGGTTCACCTATGCAACCTCCAAATCATTGGATATTAAAATTGAAATGTTTCTGTTGAATTGACTCATTGGACTCCAGTTAAATATTTTAGATATCTTCTTCCTCTTGCTTTCATATTTCACATGATGGATATAACAACAATATCTAAAATTATATATAATTTTAGCTAACATTCTTCTTCTACGCATCTACCAAGATAATTTTTTATTTTCTATGACCACATTATCAGAACACTTGACGGATAAGGAATGTATCTTCCCAGCAACTTCTGAGAGCAAAATAGTCACAATCAGCCCCAGTTAATAAATAAAATGTGAAACGAAGAAATGAATATGGGAATTGTTGTCTTCATTTCTCCTTGAGAATTTTCATTCAGATAATACAAGGAGTCTGTTACAGACTCAGGAATTCCCATATGACTGTTTCAGTGCCTTTACTGAAAAATCCTGCCTTATGACATTTCCTGTCATCTACTGGTTAGTTTTAGCTGCAGACCTTCTCCTCTGTTAGTTTTTGCCACTGAAGGTAGAGACTAAAGACATGAACAATAGGCGTACTGTTGTTGTTCAATACTTTCCTCTTCTTCTCCCTTCTAATTACTGCCCATTAAGAAAATGAGATACAAGAGGATACACACGTTTGAAGAGCAGTGTTCAAAGGAAGAGATTCAAATAGCCCATGCCTCGTGTCAGTTCAAAAGGGGAAACAGACGGGTTGCAGTTCCAGCTGCACATGCAGGAACAAGTCACTACACAGATGTGCAACCAGATTCTTCATATTTGTTGTAGAACTGGCATAAGGACCACATATGAACTTTAGATGGACCTCAAAGTCTACAAATGAAGAGGAAAGAAAGAACATTTCTGCCCCAGAAGCCACTAGGATCCTCTATGCAACCGGCAATGGAAGCTGCATTTCATCTGAAATGTAGTTATATTAAATGGGCAGTACATAGAAAAAAACTGAAAGAGTATCTAGTCCAAAATTCATACAACATCAATTTTCCAACAGCAGAATTAAGAGTTAATATTACGATTAAACATAAAACTACTAAATGCTAGTAAATATATCCCATAACTGTTTTAGCAGAACGTTTTTTTTTTTCTATTCATTGATCTGAAACTTACAGAAACATGCATATAATGAAATAATAATTGCACAGAAGTTGAACTGCTGCAGAAATAAACTCAATTATTCCTAGCAATTCTCTATGTCTTAAATAGTTTTACTATTCCACACAATGCTCTCATTAGGGAGCATTCAGCCATAGCTAATGCTCTGAAGAAGACTAGTTAATTCATATAACTGACAATTTATTTTGACAAGGTACTTGCATTTACTGGACTGTATGCTTCCTGCTGAAGGATTTGTTCACTTTACTCAGCTGCTACCCAGGAGAGATTACCTATTTCAGGTTTATTACATATATAAAGCATGTTAAATCATTTATCTATACCTGGGTATATGCAAGTAGATGTTCATACATTTGCATATAAAGTATCAGCCCATAACACCACTTTTTGTACAGTCTTGTGATACATCACCTGCCACAATGATAAGCATTAGCAGCTCTGAGATTTCAATAGTCAAGGTGTCAAAAGCTGTCTGGTTTCTTCACTCTTTGCCTTTTTTGCAGCAGCATGACATTGCTGATAAATGCTCCAGCTGGTTATCTAACCCTGGCTGCCAAAGTCCTGGCACAGACTCAGTTTGCTGTCATCTGCAAATGTAAAGAACAAACTCTTTACACTATCATAAGGATCATCATTGAAAAGTCTGAACAGTAGAGGATCAAGAACAGACAAAGCCTGTAATGGCTCAAAATGTTCTCACAATACTGAAAGCAAATCTCTTCTCTCTACTCTTGAAATAGATTTCAAATATTTTATTCATTCATTTGCATATTTACACATAGTATGTTTCCCTTGATTGCTTGTGAAAACAACACAGAAAAAAAGTGCCAAAAGCCTATTTGATATCTACTCTTCTTAGTCTCTCTGCAAGACCTCTTAGCATACTGCAGAAAGAGATTTGATTGACTGGAAAAGGGTAGCTACTAACACTTTTTTTTTTTTCTCCTTCCAGGTTAATAATAAATTATGATTACTTATCTAAAAACTTTTCCAGGAATGGAAGTTAATCTTATCATTCTAAAATTCCTGGCTTCCTTCTTTTTCTTCCTTTCAAAGATAAGCACTACTTCTGGATTTTTCCAGTCTTCCAGTAGCTTTTCCACCACAGTGATAAATCACAGCTTCATCAGTCTGCTTTTTAAGAGCAGCAGTCCAGAAGGAAGCAAAGAAGACCCAATCAGCTGCAAATATCTAAGTTATCCAAATATACTGTAACCTGTTCCCTTTAAGATGCTGAGCACTTACCCATTATCTCTGTTATCAATGATTTTATCAGATGACTGTAGTTACCTTATACAAAAACTGATGTAAATATTTGTCCCAAGTTATCTGTCAACAGCCTTCCTGGTCCATCTAATATAACATCCTTTCTCCTTAGTCTTCCTCTTATTACTGCTTATGTACTATGACTTCTTTTAACTATTGACACTTCTTGTAACTACTGATAAAAATTACATCTCCTCTGGAAATATGTGACTATCCAGTTAAAAAATATTTATAAATTTCACAAAACAGTTCCTAATAATAAATGTTTCAAAACACCAACTTCTCTGTGTCATCTTCTAGTTATGAGATAGTTCACCAGGAAGCCATTATAGATCTAAGTCCCCTCCCAACAATTTTATATTATACACCTATTTAATTTATTGATTTCTATAAAGCAGTCACTAAAATGTATTTTGTTAGTAATATGAAACCATCACAATGGATTTCTTTCTTTGCTATCTTTTGTCCACTGCAAAGTCTTGGCATCCTGATATAGAGATGAGCACTGTATCAATTTCATCACTGTACAATGAATGGGCTTCAGGGAGTTTTTGTAATCTATGGTTGATCAAAGCTACATGGTAGCTATGACAACCATATGATATGACAGGTTTTAAAATTAGCAAGGGAAAAGATTCATGACTTTTCACAGCTCAGATTCCTATGGGACACCAGGCTTCAACAGCAAAAATTGCTGACAAGTTAAAATCTTGTTCTGAATGGAAGCCTAAGGAAGAGCAGGCACCTAGAAAAATTTCTGAAGAAAGGGAGAGCTCTAGTCCATTCAATATCCTCATCTAGGATAATATTCTATCGTGAGGAAGAACTTTCTCCTTCACCTAATAAAATGAGAGGAATACATACATAGAAGTTTACAGAGCTAAATGTATACCTAACCCTATTCATGGTATGGCACCTGTTGTATTGAAAACACTTGCCTACCTGCAGATACACATGCACAATACTGACTTGGTAATGCAAAACCATATCTGTGACAGCTGGTGCCTGTGACTGTTTTCCTCTACAGTATGACAGCACAGAATGCAAACCAAGCCCACACTGTGAATAGAAAGCCCATATTTTCTAGTCTGTATTTTCACTTTGTTTCCTCTCCTCACCATGATAGCTCAGGCATTTTCTAAATACTGTGCTGACATAAAAGTGTAAGTTTTGTGGCCATTAATAGTTCAAGAGCCCACTAGGCAAGCTTACTGTCTTGCTACTTACAGTAGTATGCATTAAAAGTAAAATAAAAGCAACTGCATTAAAAGTAAGATAAATGCAAGTAGACATTCTCCTGATGCTTTTATTTTTTTTTTAATTTAACTCATGTAAGTAGCCTCATACTACTCAGTCAGATATATTGCTGTACACTTTTGTATTTCAAATATAGTTTTATTCTTGTCTTCAGTTTACATGCTTGTCTGTACCCACATGACCATAAAGCAGATGAATCTGTGTCTGGGAATTCCCCAGGAGAAACAGTTCACTTGCACCACCAGTCTCTTCCTTTCCTTCAGCAAGTACTAAGTTTCACGCTTCTTGTTGGAGTGACCATATAGGTACCAGAAGCTCATGAAGCCCTCATCAATAGCTTAAAATCAAACAGAAAAGACACCATTCCCTATGTCAGTCCTTGAAAATTCTTAAATGAATAAAAAAGTCAACAGAAACTAAGGGTTGTGTAGCATGTCATCATTAAGAGGCTCAGGATGAGGCTCTGTCTCATTAAAGCTGACAGGAGAACTTCTGCTGGGTTCAGTAGAGACCAACTGAGTCAACTGAATTTCAGTACCTTCTTTGGTTCTGTTTTTATTTAAAATAAGAATCCTATCTGTTTAATTCTCCTTAATTTTAAAGGTATCAGGTATCATTCAGAAATAGTCTTTATCGGATAATTTTTCATTAGGTCCTGTTGAATATGAAGCTAACACTTCTAAGTACTAAAGACATATGTGCATGTGTAACTAAACAAATCAGGATCATCTGTCGAGTATATGTAAAAATATGTGGTGATATGGGCTCCCCCTGGTGGTTATTTGTTATGAAATATTTTAATTTTATACATACACACACACAAAGAAAAAAAAAAAAAAAAAAGGAAACTTAAATTTGCTAGGACTAATGAAATACACAAATCCAAGCAAGGGACTGTTTTGAAATGAAATGCATTCTGTGTAAAAACGTTTTTTTTTTTCATTCATGTGTAAAAGATCAAAATCAAAGGTACTGATCAAAAACAACCTAGAATCAAGTAATACTATCTATAAAGTATGAAGGATTTTATACCAACATAACTTGTGTACACTAAATAAAAGTTTAAGATAAGTTTATTCCAATTCCTTTGGATAGGAGTTAGAATAGGTTTAACTGTTGTTATGCTAAGGGAATTTCTAGTAAGATGTCAGAAATGTGTGCTTGTGGCAATCCAATTCAAGTGCCTTAACTTATAGTGACATTACCAAATACTATCTTTTTCATCAGAAATTCCTCTGCTTGGCGTGACAGTGTTTACCCCAGGGGCAGCTGCAGAATGGTCTGCTTTGTCTCAAATTTTTAATGCCTGGTTCTGTGTGCTACCTGCTGCCTACCACTCAAAACCAGGTCTGGAACTAGACCTTTACTACAGCAACAGAACATCTCACAGACAGAAACTGTCCTTAACATACAAGACAGGTGATGGTTGGTATTATTCCCGTTTTGCGTAAGAGAAATGGAGGTAGAGAGGGTAAGAATTTACAATCTGCGATTACAGCATCGCATTACCAAGCAACTCACTGAGTGAACGTACTTTAGCAATCTAATGCACTAGAAAGGTTCCCTGTAGCTGCATGTTTTCCTCGTGTCTATACTGGGAGCTATGCAGTGAGCACTCAAGCACACCACTGGTGTGCTTGGAGTGGTGCAACCACAGATGAAGTCATGCACAGCAGCACCAGCATTTAACTTGGATGCAAGGTCTCCTGGAGTTCACTCACCCATGTGCAGTATTTTGTTATTAACTGCAGCATCCACTGCAAAGTAATCTGTCTTGCATTGTGTTAGGTACAGACATCCCATGCTTGCCTAGGACTGACAAATGAAATAAATGTTATTGATGATAAATGTGTGATACAGACACGTGATCCTGAAGACATAACAATTCATGTTAGATCAATGCCCAGTCCTTCCCTTGTTGCACTGCACAGGTTGGAAATGTAGATGGACCCATTCAGCACCCAGTTTGAACTTTCTGTGGGAACAAACTGGGCTTTATCATGCTAATGGTTGTGTTCTGTTCCTTCCTGCCTGTAACAGCACACATTAACCTCTCCAGAGTCCACCACCTAATCTAAACTTAAGGCTTTCTTCCACAGTGCAATGTCATATGTAGATTGACACACTTTTGCACATCTTTTTCTAAAACAGGATGGATTTGTAATCCTGATTTTCCATAAAAGAAAACCAAAGTGAAAGCAGTGAGAATTACCCCAATATATTTTGAAGATTAATGGGAACAAAATATAAATCAGTGTATTTCGTTTTGCAGAGTAAAGTCCTTATATAAATAACTAGTGATCAACAAAAGTGAACTGAAACTTTCTAAGTTCTAACCCACTGTGAAATGCAATCATTCTACTGAAACACAGCATAAAGTAGGACTTTGTTCACTATTTATCTTACAAACTTTGGCTCCAGGATGTGGGGATTTTTCTAATTTACTGCAAACTTGTCACAGTAGTGGAACTTTAACAGAGATGTGTATTCTTTGATACGTGGCCAAGCAGTCAGGTGCAAAGCAACGTGGGCAATATTTCCTCAACCAAATTTGTAAAATCGAAAGTACAAGTTTAAAAACATTGATCCTGTCTCTCACTTTGTGAGCATAATCAACTGCAAATAGAAGTTGTACACTGAGCCACAACATTATAATATGCAAATACCCATGCCATTTAAAATAGTTCACAGACTTGAATACAGAGCTGTGGCAAAGTGGAGCTCATAGGAGTGCGTCTTACTACACCGACACAGTCTTACGCAGACTTATTTTTAGGTTGTACGGTTAATTGAGCACACTGATAGATCACACAGCTAGATATCTGAAACCTAAGGCACCCAGAGTTGATTGCACTTACACTGGTAGCATTTGCTGGAGCGGTAATGGATTTTAAAAACCACGCCTCAAAGATTTATTACAGCTCTTCAGTGCACTTCCACTTGCATTAGTGAGAAAGATTTATCAGCCTCACTCCTTGACTCTGGGCTGTTTGAATGTTCTTCAAACAAGGGTTTTATTAGCATTAAAATTGTGCTATCATTGTTTGGAACTTAATCTGCTCACATTTATAATGTTACGAATCAGGACCAGTCTCAATTACATTGTTATATAGAAGGTGCAAGAAAGAGAAAAAGCTGTCCCAGTGGAAAGTTTAAATTAAGACGCAAACACAAAGAAATGTCACTATTTCACTTCAGTAAAACAGAGTTTACTAAACCAACAGGTCCTTCCTGCCATCCTTCTATTGCTCAGAAAGGTTGATCTGAGACACATGTCTAGCAAAAACTCTTTTTGCTGTCGAGTCTCAATGTTTTAAAAACAATATTTCTTTAAAAATACATACAGATCTCTATATGTTCATACAAAGGTCTATAGTAAATTCACTCCTTAAGCCTTCATAAATTAGGGACTGTAGTTACTGAGAAAATTAAAATACAATCGGAAAGTGTGCATATATTAATATGTTATTTTTGACCATGTAAGTTAAAGTGGATTGTATTTTGGCAAGATATTTAGATGTGAAGTATTAGAAATTAATACAACAAATGTGCCATGTAAGTCCTTAGTTTCACTCACATATGCCTGACAAAGCTTAGAGCTTCTTTATCTGTTTTCTCTGTTTCTGTAAAACAAAGGTAACAGTATAAAACAGGGCTAACAGTAACTGATTGACAATAGGGCAGTGCTTTAAAAAATTAAACCCCTATACAATTGATCATTGTCACTATACAACACACTTAAAATAAGAATATGTCTTTTTGTATCTGGGTAGTGTTTATAACTACTATCAAGTGTTTTACTGCACAGTAATATCTATCACTAAGTCATAGGATTTAACCAGCACTGTTTCAGATAAAAAACTAGAAGACAAAATACAAAAGAACATAACTACCACAAACAGCTTAAATTTAAGTACTGAGATATGAGGCAACAGGTAAATACAATACATGACAGAGCACAAGAAAACAGATTGACAATTCTTATCACATGATATACACGGTAGACTTTAAAAACATTAAAAATTTGGATTAAAAAAGCAGCAGACCTTTATAAAGACTACATCCTTTCTGGAATGTACTTGTAGTAGAAAAGTAGCACATTTTCAAAAACCTGAAATACAGTTGGCACATAAGCTATATAACATTTCTGAAAAAAAGACGACTTTTGCCTCCTAAAAGCTTGTATCACCTTAAGAGACTCTGAAATGATGAAAGACCCCTTAGATGCTTTAACCCCTTGTCAGTAAGCTGCTGTGTTGCATCATGGCAATGGCAGAGTGAAATACTGAGGATAATGGAGTCCTAAACTGGTCAGCCACTCCTCATTCAAGTAATGGCAATCTGGAATCCAAATCTGTCTCCCTGCATAAAGTCATGCTCCCATGACACACAAAGAGATACAAGCCTATTTCTATTGCATTGTTAGGATGAATCTCACAGAAACACAGAATGGCTGAGGTTGGAAGGGACCTCTGGAGATCATCTAGTCCAACCCCCCCGCCAAGCAGGGGGGCTCCAGGAAGCACAGCATAAATTTATGGTTAATTGGCCCTAATTATCTTTTTTTTTTTTCATTAGAATTTAAGCTACTTTAGATATGTAAATGCCAGAATTAATAGAACTACAACCGAATCATAAGGAAAATATCATCACAGCTAATGAATCACAACAAACTCCTGTGAGGAAAAGTGGAAAAAAAAAAAATATGAGTTAGCAAAATATGCTGGCATTATATTAGTACCCATAATTTTAAAAGATAAAAAAATGAAACAAAACCTATACTAAATGGCTGTCTAGTTTTCAGACAACTGGCAGATGCCTCACATTCACAGGCCCTGATTCTAATGGTGGATTTCAACCACCCCTATACCTGCTGAAGGAACAATGCAGCAGGGCACAAGCAGTCAGGAGGTTTGGGGACTGTACTGATGACAATACTGATTACCATCTTCATTAATAACCCAAATGATATGACAGAGTGAACCCTCAGCAAGTTTGCAGATGATACAAAACTGGGAGGAGTGGCTCATACACAGGATAGTTGCACTGCCATCCAGAAGGACCTCAGCAGGCTGGAGAAATGGACTGACAGGAGCCTCGTGGAGTTCAGCAGAGGGAAGGCAAAGGCCTGCACCTGGGGAGGAGTAACCACATGCACCAGAACAACCTGTGAGCCAGCCAGGTGGGAAGCAGCCACGCAGAAAAACACCTGGGCGTCCCGCAGACAACAAGTTGAACACAAGCCAGCACAGGGCCCAGGCAGCAAAGAAGGCCAAGAGATGCCGCCAAGAGGGCTGCATGAGGAGGAGCTTTGCCATCAGGTTGAGGGAGGAGATCCTTCCTCTCTTCTCAGCACTGGTGAGACACACTCGCAGAGCTGGCTCCAGCTCTGGGCTCCTCCTCGGTGCCAGGGACACATGAGCACACTAGACCCAGTCTAGCAAACAGCCATGAAGGAAACTGATAATCCGTGATTAAGGGACTCTGGCATCTGTCACCAAAGCAGAGGCTGAGAAAGCTGGGACTCTTCTGCCTGGGGAGGAGAAGGCTCGGGGGATCTGATCAAAGTGTATAAATTCCTGAAGGAAGGGTGTGGAGGAGGCAGAGCCAGACTTCTCTCAGTGCTATCCGGTGACAGGACAAGAGGCAAAGGGCACAAGTTGAAATGCAAGAAATTCCTTCTTGACTCTGAGTGATTGAACACTGGAATATGTTGTCCCCAGAAGCTGCGGAATCTCCACCCCGGAGATATTCAAAACCCAGCTGGGATGGCTCTGAGCCTCTCCAGCCTCTTCAAATCAGCTGACCCTGCTTTGAGCAAGGACATTAGTCTAGACAGTCTACAGAGGTCCCTCCTACCTCAGCCACTCTGTGATTCTATGCAACAAAGAAACCCTGTACCCTTCTTAGACTATGTCTATTATGGCATCATTTTCTAAAATCTCTCTTCTTCTTCTGTAAAGTTTAGTCTCAATGAATATGACTAAATTCTTTTATAGAGCTACCTGTTTAGTGCGAGTCTGATTAATAGAAGATTGAAAAACTGCTGCAGCAAAAGCAACCCTTTTCACCTTAAGGCTTCCAGTGTTTCCAGGCTCATGCTAGTGGAAATTTTTCAGAAATTGTCCCTAGTGCAAAGTCATTGTGAGCATATCTACATCAGGGAATGCAATACCATACTAGGGAAACAGACGATCTAGCTATTAATGAACTGGAACACCACATTACCATGCAACAATATTAGCTTAGATTCCTAAAAACTGTATAACTGCATCAGCACAATGCTGTATCCAGGCTAATTACCTCTGCCAATCAGCCTAAATTTCACAGGACAGAGCCGTGCTGATGTGGCTATACCCATTCTAGCTACTGAACTACCAAACTACTGATCACAGCACTACACTACACAGTGTACACCAAACAGGAGATAGCATTCTAGTATATTTAGAAATGAAGAGTCCTGTTATTTTGTCCATTCTATGAGTATGTGTAAAACCCTTCAGAAAAAAAAAAAGGGGGGGGGGGGGGGAAAGAAATGTCCTTGCTGCCAAGCATCATCTAAATCTTCTGAGAGCACCCCTGTGTGTATATAGTCTCAAATGGTCAGCAGAGATATTCTCACCGGGGTTAGTTAAGTTACATATGAAGCATATGAATAATTTGCTCTTAAAATATCAGAGTCCCTGGTGATTAACAGATGTGATCTGTTGCAGTGCTCTGGTACCAGTGGTGTTTAGGACTGTTAGAGCTTAAATTTAGTGANGATTGTGTGCCTTTCAAAACACACGTTTTTAGTGTGTTTTGAATATCTGAATATCTGAGGCTACTACAAAAAATATTTCAAAGATTTTAACAATGTGCTTATGCTGAGTACCAGTTAATCTGCAAGATGATTAGATGCTACAGCAAATTTTAACATCCTTTGGGTTTTTCTCAGGTTATCTCTCTTAGAAGGAACACCTATGATAAAGTCATATAATTTCATTGATGCAATTTTGTTTCTTCACATAAGATGTTCACAAAGCTCTGTTTCTTTTAACAACATTGGAACAAAACCATCAGACAGTTTTCTTGCTCATGCCATTTCACCTTATCGCTTTCTTAATAGTGTTACTCTTCAGCTGCACGAGGAAAAAAATTATTACTTTATAGTGTTTGCTGAAGTTATTCTGCTTGCTAAAAACTGAGGGTACATTAGCAGTTTCCTCTAGGATGTATGTCAGGCTTTGCATAAAGAACAGCTCAACCTCAGTCATGCTCTGCTTACTTCCCAGAAAACGATCATGTTGCTCAGGTAGCTCATGTCAACTTCATCCATTTCCAAATAAGCAATGTCTTTGATGTCAGCTAATTAGTTCTGCACTGCTTGAGCCTGTTCAACAAGGCTGTGTATCTGGGCTAACACAAGAAGCATAATAAAATTGTTCAAGTTAACTCATGATCTTATACACTTCTCAGGTCACATTCATGAATAGATTCCAAATTAATACTCTAATTTGCCTCCTCAAGATGATCTTCATCTGTCAAAAGTTTTCATCTAAGCAGGGCCTTTCCTGGCTTGAAAATCTTTTTTTAATCTTGATCTTGAAAGGATCTTATCTCCCAGGGTTTTACTTTCTTTCCTTCCAGCTGTGACTCTTTATTTAGAACTGCTCACTGTGTTTAAGCACACTACACTAACTGACTGCCCAGCTAACTGACTTACAATAAACGCATGGGACATCACCAAGGCAAAATCTGAGCTGAAAGGAAACGTGAGTTGCTTCTAGTATATGTCTAAACAAAATAACCAAAAAACTTCTAATACCTCTTCAAATGTTAATGTTTTGCTGTAGCAAAGATTAATTTTGACTGTTATCACCCTGGAAAGTCTAGTGCTTCTTTTGCATTTGCAGTGCCATTGTGTGCCAGTGCCCATAGCAACCTCATAATGAAGCACTGCTTCAGGGTAAACTTTCACACAGCTCTAGCCCAAAGCAGTGGGTGTGGCAAGACGCTAATAAAGGCCCCTATTACCTCCCTTATCTATTTTAAGATGTTGTTACTCTGGCTGACGATCCACCAGCAGGAAATCCTCTGTATAAACACCTTAAATTCTCTTTGAATTGGATGCTTAATATCCTGAGATACACACAATGCAGAGGCAAGAAAGAAAAGAAAACCAAATATCCTGGGCAGATCCATGAAGGAATAAATGATTGCATGTGGCTAGACTCAGTGCACAAGAGAACACAGAAGAAACTAGATCTAGGATGACAAAAGAAGTCATACTTTAGTTGTCAAAATGATGTAAAGACATTACTTACATCTTTAACGTAGCTTGAGCTAGTAACACTGCACTGCTAATGTACACCTACCTATACTCTGCATTCCCTTTGTGTTAGGGTCACAAAGCTATATTACGATCCTGTTAACAGTTACTCACATTTTTTCACCGTCCTTTGTTTCAAATGCCATGAAGTTTAATCTAAAGCAAAACTAAAATACTACTCTTGCTGATCAATAAGGTATGCATATCAGTCACTGTATAAATAGCTATGATCACAGCAGCAATAACATAATTAATTCACAAAAGTTCCAGACTCTGCCATTTCTCACTACTCATGTTATCTTACTTTCACCTTGGCATCTTTTTCTGTGCTAAAAGTCACTAGCATTTGACAACAACACAAAGCAATCACAGACCTTACCTTCATTAAGTTGAATAGCAGTTCCAAAACGAAGAAACTACAAAATACTAGAAAAGTTTTTTGTACAAAAGTACAAAATTTGCTCAGTGACTGACAAACCGTAGTCATTTCAATACACTGATTTAATCTCTTCTCTTTTATATGTTATGTACATCAGTTCAAACTGTACATATAAATGACCTAGTCATATGTAGTATATTGTCTAGTTAGGGTTTTATTTGGAGATCACCGTGGGGTCTCTGAGGATGCATTCATTTCTAGTGAAACTGCTGGTACTCTAAGATTCAGACCAGAGCACCTCAAAATGCAAGAAACAAAAGGAATAAAAAATAAATATTTAACAAATGTGATCCTAATGATGAAAGATAGTGTTATAGACATAAAAATGTGCATTGTTCTTTCTAAGGTTGTGGCTTGTTTAACTTGCTATGGTAGACATGCTAACGTTTACTGACAGAGTCACTTAACTACAATTTACTAGCTTAGGAAACACACAACCAATGTTCTGTAAATAGTGTATATATTAAAAAGTACTGTTTTCCAGAGTTCCTAATGCAAAGATTTGCTTCTTTTTAAATCACTGCCTCTATATGTGTATATATATATATATACACAGCCTTCGATGGGTTTTATTTAAGAGGGCTTCATACAAAACATAAGGAAGAATCTATAGCTTTGGTTATGATCCATTTTCAGCTTTTTCCTCAAAAGAGGACACAGGGACAAATAGCGATAAGCTAAACAAGCCTGCTGTTTTAAACAACCCACTATAATGTAGGCACTCAGAGTAATACCATTTCCGCAAGAAATTGCTTGATTACATCAGATTGCCCCATGCTTAGTGCCCAGATCCTTCTTGCGTGACAATCACTCTGAAAAATGACATTCACGATTACTACAGACTAAAAAGAAATCTGAATAAGTGGTTGAGAATAGAAATTAAGAGTATGAACTAAGCATTAGAAACAGAACAGGACTTGATTTTCAGGGACATAGGCTGTAAACACAAAATGCAGAAATTACACAGAGAGATGCCCACTCTACACTTGCTGCATGACAGAGTATAGCACAACTAGCTGAGAGACTATCAAGAACCCAAACCAGCTGTCTGCTCTTATGGCTACAGTGAAACTAAATGGTTTAATTATTTCTAATTCAGCCTAATTAGATAGTATGTTTATCTGCTTACAGAATACAGATGATAAGATAATATAGATTTTTATTCTTTCTTAACAACAAGAAATTCTTAAATATAAAGTATATGCTAGTAACCGTGACGGCCGGAATAACCTACAGCAGCTTATAGGAGAAGCCCAGGATCTTCATACCTTAGCATATTCAGAATACTAGTCCTGCCATACTTCTGACAACTGTAGAGGAATTTTGTAAGATCATGTTCATATGTCAATGAATCTGTCTGTCAATAACAGCTTGGCACTAGCAAGAAGACTTTAAAAAGCTGTCTTAGCATTAGCTTCACCCAGTATTTGCCATACTGATTATGGTACCAGTTGAGAAACTGGAACCACTGAAGTGGTAAGTAGCTACAGTTATCTGATATATTTATACATGTACAGGAGTTGATGAAAAAATTAAAAATATGTGTATAAAGTACACTATTGTATCAGCATCATGGGCTGAATGTGATATTACATTAGTCTGAAAAGTTAAGGCCAGATAATGATAGACTAACCCTTAAAACAAAGTGCCTTCAGCTCAGGAAAAAAGCTAGATTCAATTGTTAAAGTCTTCCAAACAGACTAAAACGGATCAACATTACCTTCATATCTGTAAACTTTGTGCATTATTAATAGCAGAAGACTGACAGCATAGAAATATATGTATAGAAGTATCTAATGTCAATCATAATAGTATGTCATATCAATCTTGGAAAGTGAATATATATGCTGCTTTTGGAGATACTACATACAAATCCTCATTATCCTGAGGTTGACAACCTTTTTCTTATTACGCTGACCATGTACAACTGAAAAAAAAACTGACTAGGTTGTGAAACTTTGGTTCTCCATGACATGTAGAACAACCAAACCATAATAAAACACAAGTACAAAATGAAAAATCCCTCTTTGACTTGTTTTTTTCCACGCCTGGCTGACTAGCTTGGTTTACCTCATATATCAGAGTCAGTAACACAGTGTAAAGATCCTACCCAGAAGCCTTCCTGTTTCCTTTGTCACAAGGTCCTCAAACTACACTGCTGGGGTGAGCCAGGACGTTTCTGCCCGGCTGCAGGGTTCCTGTACACAGTGGCTGCCTCCTCTCTGAAAGAACAACATGCTTATTTGCTAGAACATTTGTTCAGCGCCACTGAAATGCAACACCTGACGTTTGTTTGGGCAAGGTGTAAGTATTTGCTCAGGAATTCACCGTGAGAACGTGACATAAGCCATGACAGAGCTACCTATAACAGGTGACCTGCGGTTTTGTTTGCCTCCTTAGTCACAGCCTTGAGTTTGTGCTTTTTTTAGATGCTTTCTTTCCTATTAACCATTCAGGTCATTCAAGTGCACGTTCATTTCTTTTTGCTTTGTTTCTGAACTGTTCCTCCTCCTCCTTTGGATAAAATTTAGCCAGTGCTTTTATTTGATTAAATTTTGACTTAAATTCTTGAGAACAGTGAAAGAAAAATACAATTTGGCAATGGTAAATCTTCAATTTTCCTTTTGTTTCTCTGCAAGAATTGGAACTTTCACATGGCTGAAAGATTCTGGCCAGCTGTGTGAAGAAATTGAGGAAACTTGTGTTCAGTGACTTTCCCCAGTCACAGACAAAAATCTGTGGCAAAGATCTGAATCAAAATGCCATTGATCACTTACCTATATGCACCTATATGCACTTTCCCTGTATATGCACAGAAGTCTACAGGGTTTCCTCCTTCTCTGCTGAAAGAGGACTGCAGAAAAACTTTTTCATTACAGAAAACTTGCTCAAGTAACATTTGTCAAATTTAGTCTGTGGATCAGACCTAATGAAATGGCACATATTTATGTGTCCTTTTGCAACAATAAAAGCATTTTTTTTCATTCTTGGTTTCCATCCAAGCTGGGTACTGAATGTAGCAATAGTTACAGTACCTGGAAAAAATCCATAGTAACCATGTCAAGGTGAATTTAAAAATGAAAATAAAAATATGAAATGGAGAGGGGACCTTGAGGGGACATCACTTTCTAAAGAGAAGTATGACAGAATTGTCTGTGATGGAAACACAAAGAACTGATGTAACTGAAAAATTCCAGTGAAAGTAAAGTTTAAGTCACATTTTATCAAGGATTATTACCTAGAATTTTCAATGGTCCCAAATTAATCGGACTATTAATGACTATGTCTTTATGTAAGAAGATTTAAACAACTTAGATGTAAATATGTTCAGGCTCTTATTGTCTCTTTCTCTCCTTGCCCCTTTCTTCCTCTCTTCGTCTCCTCCTTGCTGTATCTTTCTCTCACTCTCACTCTCTCCCATTCTCCTTTTCTTCCTCTCTCCCTCCCTCTGTCCCTCTCTCTTTCTTTTTCTTTTTCATGTTCTCTCCCTTTTCTTCTCTCTCCTTCTCTCTTTCTCCTCTTCTTCTCTTCTCCTCTTCTCTTTTTTTAATTAAATACATTACAAGGAACAAAACAAGTATAGCAATATCTGTTGTTGTAATGCAGCTACTCAACTACTACATGTTATAATTGCTTTGATTTATAATATATCACAAGCATAAAACAATTTGCAAAGATCTTTTATATTCCAAGTGGTTTAGTAAAATTAAAATAGTCTTTAAAAATGGAACGCTATGGAGTATTACCCTACTAAATGTAGGAGTTAAACACTGAACGCATGGACAAGGCTAGATTAAATTCAATTTCCAATAATATCGAGATTCACATATAAATGAAAACATGGCATATCTAATACTTAAATTGCATACTGAAACAAAAAGGGGGACATTACATGCCACAGTGCACCTGACAGATTTATAGGAAGGCCATGAAAATTAAGTTCTTTTCCATATCCCCTCCAGACATACATTTCTTTGTAACGATAATTATATTATCATTATATTGATATTATATTGATAGATTATCAATACAGAGAAATTTGTTCCAAACTGCATCTTTCCTCAACATAACTTGGTAAAGACAAAAGAAATCTCTACAATTTTAATTATGATCTCAGAATGGGTTTACAGCTTATAAAAGATTACATTTGTTTGCTCCAAAATCGAGCAGACCCTTCCTCTTCAAGATTTTCCTAAAAAAAAAAAAAAATTTGCATCAGCTGATAGCCTGTTACTTAGAACTATGACTCTATAATAGTAACAGGAGTTATTGTTTGAACAAATACAATATTTGCAGAAGTTTTTTCTACAAAAACTTTAACTTTTTCAATTAAAATTGGGCTCGTATTACAAAATTAAAATGTAGGTCTGAACTTTTCTAAATGCAAGGTTATTTAGATTCTGACTAATTAAAACATAAAAATGTTATTAGAAGATGTGCACATTTTTATCAGTGGTCATAAGGGTGTGTTTTAGGGCTTTCATTTGTTAGTTCCCAGAGTGGGACTTCCTCCCCTTCTGATCTTAATTCAGATACTGTGACGTATTTACAAAACAATTCATCCCTTGCATGCCAGTGGAATCTGTGGCAGACTTGAGCACCTTGTGAAGGTTCCTTATGGGACAGCAGGAAATGCATAGCCACACCTTATCAGACAGAAGAAGCCACACTGCGAAGTCATTTTTTCCTTTGTTGTCCTTAAAGTAGATTAAAGCTACATGTAATCACAAGGAATGACAAACAAATACAGTAGTCTCTGACAGTCAGTTCTTGTCCAAGCAAATAGGGATGCAAAGTCAGATACTGAAGGGGAGGTCGTTTTCTTTTGTTTATTGGCAAGGGCTAGACAAGGACAACTTCACTTATTGAATACAGTTCCAACCTAAGTGGTTAAAACCACGTATTTCTTGGTTCCAAATGTGCAGAGTGATACGTTCAACATTTTGACCTGCCACCTATGCTAGTAAATCTCATTTTATCCTCCTTCAGGTCTCAAAAACATTAGATATATTTTAATGCCACCTGACTCTCCTAAACCAGAAACATGACCTAAAGCACAAACCAGAGACTCTTGGAAGTAGGATCACTAGTACCTGTTTCTAAAAACTGCTTCCACCCCCTAGAAGACAGCCATTTTGAAATTCTTCTGTTGATGTGGTAGCTTGCAAAACACCAAGAGGGCCTTTACAAACACTGCATGACTAACACACTTCAAATAAATAGATAGATAGATAGATAGATAGATAGATAGATAGATAGATTCTGTTTAATGTACTGAGTCTAAGGCATCTTTTATTATAGGGCAACCACATTTTATCCAGGTAGCTTTTTCAATGATGCAAAGCCCCATGTGATCCCATGTGCATTCAGAGATTCTTTTTCAGAAAGCATAATAGCATGCTGAGCTATCAATGCTAACATCATTGTGTAATTGCTACAGTAACATCACTGACTGTCTTTGTCGGTGGAAAACAACACTGTCAAGAAGTCAGATGGACCATAATTGCTAGTAATCTCTGCAAAACAATAGTAAAATTACAAATGTCTATACTATTTCCGATTATAGTCACAAGCTATGTAAACAATTGCTATGAACTAATACAATAGCATATATATTACATCTACACTATGTATTTGTTTATGTTTCACGTTTTTCAAAACCTTGTAATACACTACTTATTGTCTGCACTATTTCATACAGATCTTAAGATACAAAAGCTAAAGATTACTTGATTATCTCTTCAAAGAACAGGTCATATCAGTAGTATACCATTCAAATCTCACAGTTCTATTGATACTTCAGCCCCTAATGCAAGAATAGCTTCAAACTGTTTCTAAGAGAGAGTTTTGGATTATGTTTTTGTGCCACCTCCTATGCAAGCTCTTTTAACCTGACTATCAGAGATGTAGCAGCTTCATCTGTTTAATGTTCAGCTGCTCAGCACATCACTGACACCTGATCTAAGCAGAAGTTACAACATGCAAGGGGGCACAGAGGGATGTAGGAGGCACAGAAATTAGATGATAGTCATATACAGATTTTTACTTACAGGCATTCACATTCTTCTCAAAAGCTACTACTCTGTCTTCAGCAGGCAGTTTCTGTTGTACTTTGTCAGACATGGTAAATTTGCAGGAAGAACGTTGTTTCTGTTAACTGGAAGAAAAAAGGAAAAATTAATCTGCGGAGAAAATGTTTTCATAATATAAGATGTTTTCATAATATAATATAAGTTAGAGTTTAATTACTTAATCAGCAAATCCATGATTTTTAGTATTCTCAGTTTCTTGGGATGTGGTAATTCACATCAAGGGCAACGAAGCTGGTGAGGGGTCTGGAGAACAAGTCTTATGAGGAGCGGCTGAGGGAGCTGTGGTTGTTTAGCCTGGAGAAGAGGAGGCTCAGGGGTGACCTTATCGCTCTCTACAGGTACCTTAAAGGAGGCTGTAGTGAGGTGGGGACTGGTCTCTTCTCCCACGTGTCCGGTGATAGGATGAGGGGGAATAGGCTAAAGTTGCGCCAGGGGAGGTTTAGGTTGAATGTTAGGAAAAATTTCTTTACTGAAAGGGTTGTTAGACATTGGAACGGGCTGCCCAGGGAAGTGGTTGAGTCACCATCCCTGGAGGTCTTCAAAAGATGTTTAGATGTAGAGATTAGTGATATGGTTTAGTGGAGGACTTGTTAGTGTTAGGTCATGGGTTGGACTAGGTGATCTTGGAGGTCTTTTCCAACCTAAATGATTCTGTGATTCTGTGACTTAATAAATGAGTCCATCTTTGCATAAATTGTATATCCATGTGAGGAATGTGGAACCAATCTAATAGCAATATGAAGAATTTCATGAATTGACTATCGTGAGCTTATTACACCTGCAAAGTAAATAACTATAATTCTATTATTTAGCTTTTGTGGGTTAACGAGGGTTACAGAGTTTGCATACCAGTTCATTGCATTAAAACATTGGTGTCAGAAAACACTTCTGTTACATTGCTTATACTGATTTCATAATGAGGTGTTCATACTAAGTCAACTATTAGATAACTGATATTAAGAACATCACTGTGTTTATTTTAGCATCAAACAACAAGTGAAATCAAATGGTGATGCAAGTATAGCTCTCATCTATGGTTATGATCTCTGACAACAGCATACTTACTTCAGAAGGAGTCTTTCATGCTTTCTTCTTAACGATGTACTACAAAAACAATTCATACATGCATACGGGTTTACACTACAAGTTAAATAAACTTTAACTTTATATTTTTCATTGTTAATATAAATTGTTGCTCATTGCCATTATGAATGAATGAGGAAAAAGCAAAGACCAAAGTACAGAGTCATTTCTAAGCAGTAAAGTTCATTTAAAAGTCTTTTAGGAAATTGGTGGGTTTTTACACAGTATCTGCTGCACTTTTTCATGCATGATTGCACACAAAGTTCAGTCAAATTTGTTTGGGTCACATGGAACAAAATTTGATGGAATGAAGAAAAACAAGAAACAGCAGCTTAGCAGCAATTAACTATATGCAGGAAGACTTTTAGAGGAATAATCCAGAGTTCTGATATTTGGTTTTATTACATTTAACTTTGCTAATGATGCAAACGAGAGTTGGCAGAAGCACCTGGGAGGGGAGAAAGCTGTCCAGATTGCTGAGTTCATAATACCACATCGTATAATCCTAGCCATGACTAAAATTCAGTGCTGTCAAAGCAGTACAAGTTGTACATGAATCAAGACAAAAAAGTAACAGCAAAGTTTTGAAAAGCACTAATAAAGCAGTTAAAAAAAAAAAAAACATTCAGCTTGGAAAGTTTCACGTAGTAGTAAGGTCACAATATGATCAGGAATACATGCTGTCAGGGAAAAAAAGAAGGAAAAAGTAGTGTTAGCACACTGGAGAACCTTTCTTTTTCTTTACTCTCCTCATGAAACTCTCTGACATGGTAGCACAAAAAGATACGTGCAGTTTTGGCAACATGGTAGTTTGAGAACAATCTGCATGGATGATTTAGTTCTGATGAGGCAGTTGAAATATTTTGGTGGAGCAGTTTTCCACTCAAAGCTGTTAACTGAAAACAGGCTTTTGCAGAAATGCACCATTTTGACAGAACTTTCAATTAAAAAATTCTAGATGTCTCAAAAATAAAATACATTTGTATTTCAAATTAATTTTGTTACTGCTTTTTATTATCTCCCTATATAATTTTTCATTGCAACTCTTATTTTCAAAACATAATATTGTCATATGGTTCTGACAATGACAATAAGCTTTTTATCTTCATTTTGTGGAAAACAAACAAACAAACAAACATTTTTTTCAGGTTAATCTCATATAAAAGTAGGATAAAAGGCAGCAAAAGATTCTGAAGAAAAACAAAGGTGAGAGGCCTTCCCCATGGCAAGAGGCTGGGACAGTAACCTCTGGCCCAGCACCTCCCCTGCAAATCAGTGAACAGGACCATTTTCCCACTCAAACCAAATTCTGCTCAAGAGCAATAAAAAGATATTGAAAAAGGACTATTTGCAGTACTTCAGTCATCAGATAATGATGTCTGTGCAAACAAGAACTTCATACAAGTAACTCAGCTCAGCAGCCCTGGTTCATTCACCAGCCAAAAATCAGGCAAAGCAAGACTCTCCCCTGTCTCACAGATGCACACAACATGGTCACAGTTCCCTGTGCACACCCTACCCTGCCCATACAGCAGTATGGTGACATTCCTTAAAGTCCCTTGTGCAAAGAGGCTTTAGCTGGTGAGAAAAATTGAATCAATGAATTCATGAAGACCAGGATTGTTCCCTAAGTAAGGAAATCAGGCAAATGCTGATAGAGAGAGGGAAAAGATCCCAGTCTGTAACTAAGTCTCTGACCTCTCTTGCCCTTACATTACCTGAAAATAAGAACAAAGGAGGCACGAGGAATTGAGCACAAGCCTAGAGGACCACCACGTTGTCTTTCCCAGTTTCACATTGGGAGATTTATGAAGCATGCAAACTCATGGCTGGGGTGGCAAAGTGAAGGAAAACCCACTGGTGCAGAGTCCTACTGCCTTTTTGGGGCCCCGGGTCAGCAATAGTTTGGCAAGGACGTGGACATGAACCTTGCACAGACAGGACAGAGAAAGACCTGCTTGGACAATTCCAGTGCCTGATGAAAATGTGAAGATTCTAAGCACACCAGACGAGAAGGGCTCAGCCAGCCTGCTTGTACCCCATCTCCTGGTGCTGTCAGGGACCCTTTGGAGGCTGAAATAAAAAATAAATAAAAATAATAGTAATAAATTGTACTTGTTATGTAAACAGTTTTTCAATGCCCTTTCCTCAATTATTTTCAAAGATATTTTTCTCATGCTATTTTCCTTCAGTAGGCTTGATTTTCATTCATGACTAGGTCATCCTTTATCTCATTTACACCCATTTTGTATTATGTTTATGTCTAATGTAAGTGCTAATCTGACCTGTTCTAAACAATCTCTTCCATTTAAGTATACCAGATTTCTATTTCTAATAGTTGTTATATTTTTTCTATTCCTTGTCTTAAATATTAGGTTGCCTACTAACCAAAAGTAAATGAAGTTCTGAAACCTTTAAACAAAAATTTACCACAGCCATTATGGAAGCTTTACAGGATATTAACAATAGAGGGCTTATCTTTCCTCATGTATGGATATTAAAGCTAAAGACAAGGATTCAGGACACTGCTATGTTAAAATTGAGTATTAAAGCCCTCACTGGAATATTTGCTAAAGATTAGAAATACCTTGTAAGAAATATAAACTAAAAAAAGTAAGCAATCCTTGGCTTCAGCTGCCCATGTATGTAAGATGACCATGCAAGGCTGGACTTTTCCTACTGCCTCCCTAGGACATCACTTTTGTTCTGACAATTTCTGTTCCAGAGAGATTCCTATCTAAAAATATGTGACAACACTAAATATTACCAAACACATCTATTTAATACTAAATGTGGTGGGTATTGCTTTTAACATGAAGGGAACAGATGTTCTCCTCCCCTGTAAGAAAACTGCATAGTTTAAACACAGTTTCATGGTTCTACACTACACTATGCTCTGTTAAAACCACTTTTTGGAAACACACCATCTTTTGTTACCACCACCTAAGAACAGCTCAATTTGGGATGTTTTGTTATACAGATTATAGAAAAGGACAAACATACGCAATTAGTTATACAAGCAGATTTTATGTGTTATTTGACAACATTTGTCTAATGCAGAAATTGACCATGCTGGAATAAACTAATCTAGTATGTATTGCAACAAGTAAGGGTGCTACTTCTCAGCATAATGGGTGAGCTTTCCAGCATAACACAACTATTCTTGATACTACATGAAAAACAGTGTATCTACAACAAAAATGACAGTCATATCACAATACATGACTTGGGTTTAACAGAGTCATTAACAATGATTATTTACACAATTAAAATCAATACCTACGCATATGGTAGAAATTACCAATCTGAACTAGAAGTTTGTTCTGCTTTATTTTATTACTTAATTCAGCACTATACAAAGGCTCTGAAAAAACATATTCTGCAGCAGTTTCTGCTTCAAAGCTCTTGTCCTCAAGAGGTATGGTCTTTTGTTCCACATCACCAATTTTTGATTACCAATAAAACTTAGTTTGGATGAACTATTATCATTGCCAGTCTCTTCCATCCTGTCTTGTTCAACCACTTTATTTTCAAGACGTCTGGTAAATGTATTCTCCTCAGAGAATATGTTTTATCTTTGGAGAAAAGGTCATTTATTTCCCTCTTTGGGTCAAAGACATCAAATCATACTTAGCATCTTCAAATAGAAATATTATTCAAAACACTTATCTTGTGATCTACACCTACTTAATGGTTCATCCTCCCAACACAACACTTTTCTTAGTTTGGGATCCTCATCTACATTGCTATTCAAAACTTGTGTAGATGGTACTTTCTCAATTTTGTAGTCTTGAGAGAAGATACATTCCTGGTACAACTGTGAATTTCTTGATAGATGATTCCCTTTGTGAGTTTTACTAGGAGTCTGTCCTACACATTTTCTAGATACTTCAGAACCTATAACTTATTTCATTTTTTTCTGGATGTGATATTCCAGGTGATCTTTCCATTAGCAAGATCCTGCCGGTCTCAGCGGATGGCTGAGTGCTATTTGACACAGAAGACGGATTTCTGTCCTCTTCTGTCATCATTATGGAATACGAAATTGTTCCCTTGGAAGCTGCTAATTCTGGTTTGTCATCAGCATTATGATGGGTAACCTTTCTTTTCTCATTGTAAGCTAAGCACTTGGCCTGTATGAACTTGAGATCTCACACATGAGGTGTATTTGTTTCACTAGGGATTTTGGCATGCAGCCATTCAGTTGCTCTTTCGGATGTTCCATCTGAAAGGGAAAAAAATATATGCACATCAAAATAAACTAAGATCTTCCTTTAATATATTCAAAGATGTGTTATTGGAAGAAAGCAATTAGTGGAAAAAAAATGCCCAAACAAGCAAATCTATTCGAAATTACTTATGCTTTAAAGAAGATATTGTTGTTTTTTACTATTTAGTAATAACTATGACTATAGACTTGATCCTGCCCCCAGTAAAAAGAAATGCTTTACTGAGGACAATGAAGACCCTCAAGATGAAGAGTTCAGTGGATGCAGAAACAAGATATAAAAGCAGTATGCCTTTACAAAAGTTCTTCTTTCTGCCTAACATGAAATAGGTGAGAGGATTAGTTTTTTGCAATGACAATCTTCATGTCAGAATTGGACGCTTCAGTAACTTGCAAATTGGGATCTTTCCACTACCTTTTTAAAAGTTGCCCAAGTTTAAGTATTCATAACAAACAAGACAGCTCTTTAAAGTGTTCATTTATTTTTTTTTAACATCTAGAACTGCTTTTTTTTTTTTTTTTTTTTTTTAATCCACGTAAACAGGCTCTGGATGAAGTGTGGCTGAGGAATGTATGAAAATTAAAAATTAGGTGATATTTAATTTAGAAAATGAAAAAGGCAACAGACCCTTTACACAATATTCTATTGCCACTTTGATATGTTACAAATCAAACCACAAGCATGCTCACAGTTACCTTGAGATGATAAGAGTTTTTGATCTTTGGTGAACTAAGGAAGGCAGTTAGCAGAACTGCTGCGTTGGCTTTCCAGAGGGCAGACACTGGCCTGTTTAGAGACCTGGCTGACAGAGTCCCTTGGGAGACAGTTCTAAAGGCAAAGGAGTCCAGGAAGGCTGGGCCTTCTTCAAGAACGAAATCCTAAAGGCACAGGAGCAGGCTGTCCGAGTGCACCCAAAGCTAAGCCAGCTGGGGAGAAGACCAGCCTGGGTGAACAGAGAGTTTCTTCGGGAACTCAGGAAGTAAAAGAGAGTTTATGAACTCTGGAAGAAGGGGCAGGCAACTCAGGACTATAGAGCTGTTGTCAAGTTGTGTAGGGAGAAGAGCCAAGCCCAGCTAGATCTCAGTTTGGCTAGTGCAGTAAAAGACAGTAAAAAATGCTTTTATAAATACATCAACAAGTAAAAGGAGGACTAAAGAGAATCTCCATCCTTTACTGGATGTGAGGGGAAATGTAGTGACAAAAGCTGGGGATAGGACTGAGGTAAGTAATGCCTTCTTTGCCTCAACTTTTATTAGTAAGGCCTGTTGTTCCCAGGGTACCCAGCCCCCTGAGTTAGAACGTTGTGACAGGGAGTGAGTTGAAGCTCCTATAATGCAACAGGAAGCTATAAGTGACCAACTACATCATTTGAGTGTTCATAAGTCTATGGGGCCGGATGACATTCTTCCAAGGGTGCTGAAGGAGCTGGCAGAAGTGATCACCAAGCCACTTCCAGTAATTTACCAGCGGTCCTGGCTAACCAGGGAGGTCCCAGTTGGCTGGAGGTTAACAAATGTGACTCCAAAGTGAAAGGAGGGCAGGAAGGAAGATTCAGGAAACTACAGGCCTGTCAGTCTGACCTCGGTCCCAGGGAAGATTATCAAGCAGATCATCTTGAATGTCATTACACAGCACATACAGGAGAATTGAGTGATCAGATGAGCCAGCATAGGTTTATGAAGGACAGGTCCTGCCTGACTAACCTGATCTCCTTCTATGACAAGATGACCCACTTAGTGGATGAGGGTGTGGTGGTCTTACCCTGCTGGGCAGCTGTACAGAGGGAAAGGCTGTGGATGTTTTCTACCTAGATTTTAGTAAAGTGTTTGACACTGTTTGCCACAGTATTCTCCTGGAGAAACTGTCTGCTCATGGCTTGGACAGGAGCACAGTTTGGTGAGTGAAGAACTGGCTGGATGGCTGGGTTCAAAGAGTCATAGTTTAATCCAGTTGGCAGCTGGTCACCAGTGGTATTCTCCAGGGCTCAGTGCCAGGACCAGTCTTGTTTACCCTTTTTAGCAACGATCTGAATGAGGGGATTGAGTACACCTTCATTAAGTTTGCTGATGTTACCAAGTTAGGCAGCACTGTTGATCTGCTTGAGAGTAGGAAGGCTTTGCACAGGAACCTGGATGGGCTGACATTCAGCAAGGGTAAGTGCTGGGTCCTGCACTGGGGTCATAACAACCCCATGCAGCAGTATAGGCTTGGGGAAGAGTGGCTGGAAAGTTGCCTGGCAGAAAAAGACCTGGGGGTGCTGGTCAACAGCCCACTGAACATGGGCTGGCAGTGTGCTCAGGTGGCCAAGAAGGCTGATGACATCCTGGCCTGGACCAGAAATAGTGTGGCCAGCTGGACCAGGGAAGTGATTGTCCCATTGTATGTGGCACTGGTAAGGCCATACCTCGAGTACTGTGTCCAGTTCTGGGCCCCTCACTGTAAGAAGGATATTTAGTTGCTTGAGTGTGTGCAGAGAAGAGCAATGAAGCTGGTGAAGGAACTAGAAAACAAAACTTGAGGAGCAACTGAGGGAACTGGGTTTATTTAGACTGGAGAAGAGAAGGCTGAGAGGAGACCACATCACTCTCTACAACTACCTGAAAGGAGGTTGCAGCAAGGAGGATGTCAATCTCTTTTCTCAGGTGCTGAGGGATAGGACATGAACAAATGGCCTCAAGTTGCATCAGAAGAGGTCTAGATTGAATATTAGGAAGATTTTCTTCACAGAGAGGTTGATCGAGCATTGGAACAGATTGCCCAGGGAAATGATGGAGTCACCATCCCTGGAGCTATTTAAGAGGTGTGTGGTCATGGCACTAAAACTGATTGGACACAGTAGGTCAGGTTGACCGTTGGACTTGATGATCTTGAAGATCTTTTCCAACCGAAATGATTCTATGATTCTATATTACTACTTTTTTATTTTAGGAAACATAGTAATAAATTACACTAAAAGGTCACAATCACTATTTTAATGCTAAGTGAAAATGGAGCAAAAAAGCAATCAAACTGAGAGCACAGCTAAGACTGGCTTTGTGTTTCAAAAGATCAATTCTCTAAGTTAATATAACTAATAAAGTAAATTAATTCAGAGGCTGCTATTAGAACAAATTCTCCCAAGGAAAATTAACAGCAGACACTTTCAAGGCAAGCCAGATTCTTTAAAATCTGAAGCTTCCATTAGGCTTAAAGCCACTACAGTGAACTGATATAGATGTTCAAGAATTTAGGTAAAAACTTTGTATATTCTTGACTTCTGTGCCTGTACTGATCTAAGTCCCTCGCCCAAGTAACTCACCTAAGCAGACTGATTCATATTATGCAGATAACAAATGAGTCTAGTCAGAACTCGCAAGCCATATGGTATCATTCGTCTAGTTAAAGATAAGGTTAGACTGACCTCACAACTGACACAGATCTTCCAACTCCTCCCATTTGGCTACTTTGCTTATGGAGAACAGTCTCAGATATCAAAGCAATCGGGAAAAAAAATATATTCTTCCTTCCTGTCTCTGCTCTAACAAAGGGTTCTTGCATACTTGTTGGCCTCGGGAACAACTTCCACATCAGCAAAGCCAGTGGAATGAATCCAAGCAGTCTGCCAGACCACCTGATGCCAGCAGAGCAGACAGCATGAGGCACTACAAGGCTGTCAGAAGGACAGTCAAACCAAAGTGGCACCCATCAGTCCAACATGGAAAAAAATCTCTAATATTTACAGCAAGTGAATCACATCTATAACAAAATAGACAATAAATGATATGCTTAATAAATTAAATATCATCATATGATTTGGTGAAATACAGCAGAGTTGATGATTAGTATCTACATCCAAAAGTAAATCATGTAAGTAAGAAGCAGCAGGAAATAAGAGGTGGAAGACAGGGGAGGCAGTACAGAAAAACAGTTCTTTTTGTTCTAAAACTTACTTGGAGTTCCTTCCAGGAAAATACTTTTTTTCTTATTTCACAGCCTTTCCTTCCCACATAGTTCTTTTAAGACCCAATGACTTGACATTCCCAGTACATACCAAGCTTTTTTCTCTAACTCTTTTTATTTCTAAATTCTTCAGCTTCTGTCTGCTCTCCACTTGTAACTTAGACCACAGGAGTAATAATAAAATTGTACATTTCTACCTTTCAGACATTGCCTTTGGGGCTGATAAGCATTATCTCAGTTGCTAGAGGCAACAACTAAACAGTTCACCCAAAATCTTAATTGACACAGCAAGAAGTGCAAACCATACTCTTGCAGCTTCAATTAAGAGAAAAAAAAAAAAAAAAAAAAGGCAACATATAACAAAAAATTAGCATTCACAAATAATTTACGAATAATAATGGACACAGAAACAATATCCAAGAACACAGAAGCTAACTTCATCTTGCAAACACTGTCTGAACTGGTTAGAAAATTATACTATGCTTTTTTATAACTGTTCTCAGAAACCCGTTTTTCAGGTTATCAGCCCACAATAATTTTCAAAGTACGCCTCTCCCACATTTTTCCCTGCCTGTCTCCAGGGATAATTCTCAATTTATTTATTTTTTTCTGCTAAAATGAAGTCCAAACCCAAATCTCTCTGGCTTAAATCAAATTCTTAGTTTTTACTAGTACAACCTGTTCTTTAACACTAAGAAAAACAAACAACATCAAAAATCTGCTATACGTAGGTAATGAGGAAAAAGAAGATATCAAACAATACCATGCTTTTAGACTTGGAGACTATATGGAGATCAGAACTGTGCACTGTGTGGTAGCATGCATGTATAGGTTGTGTGGACCACTAACCTTCACTGATCCCAGGAAAGGTTTCCATGATTTTCTCCTCTCATCTGCCCTCTGAGCAACTTTCTCACAGTGAGGTGTTTCTTTTGTGTCAGTCACCTCAAGGCTTTTTCAGGGAGTAACAGGACACTGGGAAAATTTTGTTAATTACAGTTTTCCCATAAAATTCAAGACAGCGGCCATATGAGTTGATGAAGGTGATCGCTTTCAATTTAGACCATTTGGTGAAATGCAGCAGAGGTACTTCCACAATCCATGTGAAGATCAACAGAGCTGACAGGAACTTTTCATTCCAAACATGTCAGTGGAAAACACTGCTCCACCAGATGTTGCAGGGTACGGCAAGACTCTGTTCTCGTTTCAGTAATTGTTGAGGAAAAAAAAAAAAAAACTTATAAAGGAAATATTTCAGTTTGGCATTACACTCCTCACCAACTACGTAACTGTACAGTCTTCATTACTCTTCCCTCTTTTTCCATGTATTCTCTCTGGCACCACCTTAACCTACAGCCAAATTTTCCAACTTGATATCAAACGCTTGAAGCCTCCCTACATACTACATGCTGCTGAGGAGCAGCTACCTACACAGAAATACAGCACTATGTTATTATTAGGACTTTCTGGAGCAATCAAGGAGGCAAATGCACGGCAGGGGCCATCAGTCGTGGGTGAACTGATCTCCCTTCTGTGATGTGGCACATCATCACTGAATTCTCCACTAACTTCTGGGATACCTAAGCTACAGCAGCGCAACAGTAATTTAAAAATTACCCACCACTACCTTTCATTTGGCACAAAGTAATTTAAAAAGCACAGGATGGGCAGGGAAGAAAGTGACTAAAGGTTTTTGGACAAAACTAGACCTGTGTAAGCTGTGTTCAGCCGCATTTACCCATATTGACACCATCAGCCAGAGGCAAATGTGTAATAAACGTTTTTCATTTCCAAGCAGAGCTGTGGTATGGCCAAAGCAGAGCTTGGTGTGTGATGCAGTGCATGATGTGGGTTCTTGCAACCACAGGAGGTCAGAACAGGACTTGAAAGGAGCTTGCTTTTACTACTCCTTACGGAAAAGGTTCTATGGGTATACCATAGGGTATATAATGTATACATAGCGATATATATATATACATATATATATACAGAAACAACTGCAGCCAAGCTTCAGCATTACGTTTTCCTGAAATAGTGTAAGACAAAGCTTATTCGCAGAGCAGCAAAACTTTAAAGACATGTGCCTAAAATCATAAACTCATCATTCAAGCCTATCTGCAAATATTTCTTTAGTATTATTTAAAAAATGACAATGAAATACACGGAATGCAATTCCTAAGTGTTTCTCTGCAAGACAATTTCTGATGGATTTTTCTGTGATGCCACAAGAGGACGCCCTTAAACTGCTTTTTTGTTTTGTTTTGTTTTGTTTTGTTTTGTTTTGTTTTGTTTTGGTGAGGACCAGCAGTTTATTAGTCTTTCTGTATTCAGTGATAAATACACATTTCTGCTCCCCGGCACCACAAGACGTAAAGACAGTTCTTGATATTCAAGAAATCTTACTTAAGTTCAGATTTCCGATAGTAAACAACAAAATTTCTTAGTATAGTTTCTTTAAAAATTGTAGCTCAACAGACAGCTGCCACAGATTTTTACAAATTTCATTCTTTCTGCAAATTACGTACACTTTAATTCTTAAAGCTTTTTCCACTACTATGCTCATACCTTTTCTCTGAAATCATGAAATATTTTACATGTTAGTTACAAGACTATTAGAAACTTGTTAATTTCATTTGTATACAGGTTCTTTAGCAGGCTTTTTAGAAAGGACAGGCTGGACAGACAGGGAAGAGTGTGTTGCCCTTTGTGTGAGAGAGCAGCTGGCATGCATGGAGCTCTGCCTGGGGATGGATGAGGAGACAACTAAGAGCTTATGGATTAGGGTTAAAGGGAGGACAGGGATAGGTGACATTAAAGTAGGTGTCTGTTACAGGCCACTTGATCAGGTAGAACAAACAGATAAGGCACTCTACACACAGATAGCAGCAGCCTCACATTTGCAGGCCCTGGTCCTCATGGGGGACTTCAGCCTCTCCAATATTTGTTGGAGAGACAACACAGCAGGACATAAGCAACCCAGGAGGTTCCTGGAATGCATTCATGATTGTGTCAGGTTTACATGGCAAGGGTTTGGTAGCAGGGGGGCTGCAGGGGTGGCCTCTGTGAGCAAAGCCCAGCAGCTGCCCCATGGCAGATCAGAGCCAGCTCCAGCCGGCTCCAAAAGGGACCCGCCGCTGGCCAGAGCCCAGCCAGGGAGCGACACTGGTTGTGCCTCTGGGAGAGCAGAG
>VXAA01004206.1:112966-127232 GCA_013399115.1 Anseranas semipalmata
TGGGAGCAGTTCTGGAAGAGCTGCAGCCTGTGGGAAGCCCACGCAGGATCAGTTTGGGAAGGACGGCAACCCGTGGGAGGGACCCCACGTGGAGCAGGGGCAGAGAGTGACCGTGAAGGAGCGGCGGAGACGCAGCGTTAGGGACTGACCGCAGCCCCCATTCCCCTTCCCCTGTGCCGCTCGGGGGGAGGAGGTAGGAGAGGGTGGGGTGGGTGCATGTAACTGCTGTAATGGTAGAGATCTTCACAAGGTGTCTCAGAGACCCTTTTTCACGTGAAACAGCTGTAAGAAAACCTACAGCAAATCAATATAAACAGAAGAGGGAACCACTTCCTTTGGGATTTAAACAAAAACAAAAAAAGTTCAGAAACATACCTTGACTTTCAGATAGTATTTATTACATTCCAGTGCTTGCGATCTCCCATTTGGCCAACATGGCTATTGCCAAATGCTAACCTTTTAACTACAGAAACCATTAGCTCCAATAAATGCAGACTCATTTCTTCCACTGTACATTTGGCGTGACATTTCAGTGACTTGTAACTTAATGGAAAGTCTCTAAAATCGTGTCTCATAATTTGGAAAGACTTTATGACAACTCCTGAATTTCTACCCAAACTACACATATTATTTTCATAAATTGTGCTGAGTACTTAGAATCCAAATAATGTTGAGGGGGATGTACTGTATTTTTCATATGTTAAAGCAGGAAAGCAACCTCTCTAGAAGGTATCATTATAACCTACATCTTTCTAACTGAATAAATAGGTCCTGGCCCTTTACATTTCAAATTGCCTGAGATTCCGCTTAAATTTTGACACTTTATATAGAGCACAGACATGTCTGCATCTAAATGTTTTATGTGCTCTAGAAGTTGTCTCAAGTTCTGATTGAGCTCCTCAAAATGGTGTTCCCGTTGCTCAAGTCTCTTAGGAATTGCCTCTTTGCAGACCATATGGTTTTTACCAGATGCTTTTGCACTGTCTGAGCTCCAAACCAGCTTCATGTAAGCATGCTCCATCCAAAAGCTGCACAGCTTTGTTTGTATAACACTCTAGTCAGATCTGCCCACCAAAAAGTTCCAGCCATATGTCTATAGCCAGGGCCTGACTTCAAAACCAGACTGCTCAATTTGTATTCTGTGCATAGTAATTTTATTTGGGGACAAACTCAAAACTGTAACTAGCTCTTACATGGTAACCGTGCAAACCATTAGGCCCTTGGTTAGTGCATCTGAAGCCACGTTATTAACACCTTTAAAGGCCACCACTTTCTTAGCATCTTTCCAGCTAGCGAAGGAAAAAAAATAATATGTAAGAAAGGAATCTGTAAGAGTGCTAAGAAACCTGTACCATTCTTTGCACCAACTAATTCTCAGCAGAAAGTGTTCTGGGCAAAAGATCTTTCATTGTAAGAACTGTCGTAACTGCAGAAAGCTTTTCTCCAGTGTATTTTTTATTAGGGATTCCTGCCATCATATCAACATACAAAACAATCAGGATGTTGACATAGAAATGTGAAATTCACTGTACAAAGATAAGGCTCGAGTTACAGATATATTATCCCCCCAGTCTCCAATGAAATAAAACCATATTTAATTCTTCCCAGAGTTGTGTTTATAAATGTTAAGACAAACCACAAAATAGATTTCAAGTACATAACATCTTACAATATAATCCAAGCACAGACAGAAATACACAATACTGTACCTATAGATGCTCCATAATCCAACTCCATCATCCTCACCAATAAAATGCTAGACTGCTACTCTGTCTGAATATGCCCAACCATATGCTTCTGCGTGCATTAGGTGGTCCTGGCCTTTATGTTAGAGGACTGTCATGACTTTCAGTTACAAAGTTTTCAGTACTTTGATAGACCAGAGAATATTAGGAAGAAAGGGAAGAATTTTAAAAGGCCAGGCCTGAGTGTATGCACATAGGAAGTAAAGGCATGTGCACACACACTCTTGCATTTAACCCTATATAAGACCTCACTACACTGCACATTCTCTGAGATCATTTTCTCATGCAACTCAACCATTTTCTGATAGAGTTAAATCAAGCAAAACAATATTCCCACTTCTGGTGTGCTATAATTTACAGGGACAAGATTGTATTTTAGAGCACAGGATCTAACTTTTTTTTTTTTTTTAATATAATTATCGGACTTAAATAGGAGCCTGCATGGAATCTTGTCTCTGTAGTCCAGCAGGACACCAGCTCTCACAGCCTTCATCGCTCACACCTTTTCTGACACCTTTGTTTAGAAACAGTATCAGTGAATGATTTCCCTTTAAGGCCCAATGTCTACTTTAGTTTACTCTCCATTTCTATTAGGCTAAATGATTATTACCCCATGGGAAAGAATCATTTAGCTGCAAGTAGCATAAGGTAAAATCCCCATCAAGTAACTAATCAATAATGATTCTTCTGTGGAACAGACTGTCAAGGAAAATCAAAAGTCAAGACAAAAAGGCAATTGTTCAATTTAGCCTGTGTTGCTTGGGAATTTAATAGCAATCAAAGAGTCTTCAACTGAGAAAAGGAACTTCTAAGCCCCGTAACTGTTTCATCCTTTAAAAACTGGAGAAGATTAGAAAGGGAAGGAGAAATCCTGTAAGGAAATCACCATTTTCAAACTAGATATTTGCAAAGGCTTACATGAGAAAACCAAGCAAAAATAATTCTCTGATACCAAAACTAAAGGAGTTTACTCAGTAGGAGTTAAGAGATGTAGTTACAATATGTTAACTGCACTTCTAATAAAACAGCCTCCCATATGCCTCCAGTTCATAATTCTCTGAGCAGGAGAAAGACTCTGAGGCCGAAATCAGAGTTCCCTAGTTTAAATACGAGATACATCTGCACTAAGATTAGGGGACAAAAAAACAATAAAACTTTCTCTTCTTAGATAGAACCTCTGTGGTGCATCTGAGGGCCTTCAAATGCTCTCAGCTATTGACAAGTTTTTATTTAAGTATATTTTCTACGCAATACTGGAATAACTAGATATACAAAACCATGTTACATGAAACAGCATTAGGTCCTGTAACTGGGCTCATACTAATAGGGAAAGAGGGTAAGTATGCTGCTATATGTAAAAGGAAGCATATCAGTATGCACAGAAAACATGTTGTCTTGGAGATTAGCAATAAAGGGCATCAAGGATGAAGATGCATCTCCTAAAGCGTTTAATCCTTTAACTGTGAGTTGGAACACTTTCATGTCAACTGCACAGTCTAAAGCTTTGCTTTAAAAAGGAATAAATTTTTCTTCTCTATCGTTTTTAAAAGTAGGTCACTTACCTACTTATTTAGGTAGGGTTTTGACTTTTTTTTCTTTTTTTTTTCTTTTTTTTTTCCCTACTTAGTATTATCTTCTTCCATGTTATGTACAATATTCTACATTTAGACTGAAGACTCATTCTCTTCCAAAACATACTTGGACTATCTTATAGAGACTTTCTATAGCACTGATAAAGTGTAAGACAAACTGACATGAGAGGAAGGATCATTACTTTCAGTTCTGCTCACTTCCCCAGGCTTTACAACCATGCCTTTCAGAAATTCTTCTGAGTACTTGGTGTCGTTTCATCTCCCCCAGGCAGCCCCTACCGAACTTGAGTGAACTTTCTATGTATTTCCCAAACCACTGTCTCTCTTATAGAGCTATATTAAATTCATTCATTCTCCAGCCAGTAGTTTAAAAACAAATAATTGCTAAAACACTAAAAATACACTACGTGCCCTTCTGCATTAATCTCACCGATCTGTACATTTAAATAACATCAGAAGTTATCTTTTGCTAAAAATTTACCAAAATATTTTAAACACATAAAAATGAAAAAAAAATGAAAAAAAAAACAACAAACAAACAGAAAAACAAACCAAAACAAAAACCCAGTGTAAACATTGTTTGTATAGGCATTGGTTAGAAGAGATTGCTGCACTAAGGAGTATATTCAAAAAAGTTTTTCTTTCGGTTTCACTAGACTTAGTGTCATGGATTCAAATGTTAATGACAATGAACCTTATTGTTACCCCACACTGTATGTTGCATTAGATGAGTAGAAAATCTGAAATGCAATTAAAATAAAGCTTCTTTTTGGTTACTGAAAGGTGACTGTATAAGCCAGTAACTAAAGGAGCAATTTAAGTGTGCAAACGAAACTTAAGAGCCTGAGTAGTCTGTAATGAACTGAAGACAGCCACCTACTGATGGTCCCAGGGGCATTATGAAAAGCTGCACTAACTGAAATTTTGAATATAGCCCTTAGTTGTGTCATATTTCTTTAAAATTTAAAAGCTGCCCAGCATGTCACGAATGAAGTTTATTTTGCAAGCCATCCACTGCCTAAGCGGGCAGTAATATTCGATGTGAAACTGCTGAAACTCTGGTGTCTGACGGATTTCATGAAGAAAAGAGATCTGAAGGTCCGACTCCAAGAGAACAAGGAGAAGAGGGAACACAAACAGTAACAGTCCAAAGCCTACAAGAAGAAGTCTGGAGAAACTCTTCACAAAGGCATTCACCTCTATGTTGCCCATTAGAAAATCATAGCTCCACCTAAGCGCTCTTCGAGCTTCTTTCAGTTCTTCTTCTTCCGCAATCATAAAGGCATTTTCATCTGCATCCAGTTCCTCAAATGAATCTGTATCATCTTTCTCATTCTCTGCTCTTGGACAGGTATCAAAGAGCATGTCTATCTCATCATCAACTGGCGTGGGCAGCAAGCTGGCACTGGGATTGTATACCAGTTCTGAGATGGTTAAAGGTTCCTCTTTCATTTTCTCTTCCGGCTCATTGGCATGATCAACTTTCTCCCCAGCGTCCTTAACTGGGGAGCTGGAAATCACAGGGACTGAAATCTCATCTTCCTTTGGCAGTTGGATACCTGAAAAAGAGATGAAAACAGTGAACCTAAATTTCTGCTTTCCTGGTGGCAAAACTCAGCCTTCCAATAGTATTTCATGGAGTTGGAAAGAAAATTCTGCAATAAGTTTGCATATTGAAATGTGACCACGCACAATTAACAAACACTGGAAAAACCTTTTGAAAATTGCATCCCTGCCAGAGGAGGGAGATGTCTTTTACAACACCGCAGTACACCAGATCCGATTAAATTTGTCTGATGCAGCTACCACTAATAATAGTGTAATACAAGCAGAAAACAGAACAGTTCATTTTCCATATGCAATCAGGCTTTGATATATATATGAATACCTTCTGCAGATGTGAATTGGTGCTCTTTGCTGTCACAATAATAATAAAACCCAACTTTCTCTTCATTTATCTCAAAGAAATAAAGTGATAACATAATGTCTGAGGTTGGGAATTTTCAATAGAGCATGACATTAAAAAGAGACAATAGATTATCATGATAAATTCAGGTTAACAGTAGACAGGATAAAAGGAGAGCTGGGTTGGCACACCATAGCAGGATGAGATATGATTGAAACTGAATGAAAATGCCTCACCTCTTTAATATGCTTCCCCTCCTCACATCTCATTTTTCTTCTAGTCATCTTTCCACTCCTCATACTCAGTCTCTTTTCTCTCTCTCCTTTAGATTTCTCTCTCCCCCTCACAGAGAAGTCTTTCTTAGCCTTACTGGCATGATTATTGCTTATGATCCAACTCTCTGCTCAAATTCTGTCCCCTCAGGACTTAGTACCCTTTTTCCAGTCTAGCACTAACAGCAGTAAACCTGCAGAAGTCTAGCTGTTCTGCAGCTACACAAACACTGCAGTGACTCCTCTTAGTTGTCAACAGCAGGAGTGAAGGGGAGGAGAACCAGGCCCAGAGCCGGGACAAAGTGATGGGAAAAGAGTTTTAAATTTATACCATGTCTGACGCTCATTAACATCATTAGGTGCCATCTATGTGCAAAAGGAACAGACTATACGCAGTACCATGTGCACCAGTAGTATATAATAAAATAACACGTAGTACTTCTCATTTTGTGATGTTAACATCTCCCCATTCTTTACAAATGACTAATCCAGATGCAACACAGAGATAAGGATATATCAGGTAAAACCAATACAACAAGGTTATATGACTTATCCAACAAGTAACCCAGGAAAATCACGGCAAAGTAGTATTTATAATTCAAATTAGTCTGATTTTTTGATTTCAGCAATAGGTGTCTGTAAAAGATGGAGAACTGACATCATTAAAGATTTGTTCCAGTTTTAATGCAGTAAAAATTAAGGTTCAGAGACTTTAAAACAATGTGGTATAAAACAACATGTATTACTACAGAAAAACAAGTAATAAGAGAAGTAGTACATCTCCAGTGCTAATTACACTAGATGTATCATGGTTTTCAGTGTGAAGTAGAAGGGTCTCTGCAAGCTCTATTAAAGTTTTCTATTAAAGGGTGACAAACGTTTTAAAAAAAATAAATTTCAATAACTTTGAGAGGAGGGAAATAAAGCATGACCCAAACCATGCTATAAAAAAGTAATGCACCACTGCTCTGTAAAAATATGATACAGAACAAAAATCGAAGCAAAAATTCTGGTCATAAAGTCATCTACAATATGAGAAGATATACAGCTTAGATGCATTTTGGATCACGATTCTAAGCTACACTTTTAAATAGTAACTCAACTATAATTGACCTACATGCTGTTGAGAATCTCACTTTGAGAACAGAAGCCTTTTCACAATTTTCTTTAAAATTTCAGTGATTTTTATTTTTTAAACGTTATTAGTCCTAAGTATTTTAGATGCACTGTACAGAAATTATGAGCTTTGTTTCTGAAACCTACTTGCCCTCTATGTGACTAGGTAGCAAAAGAATATTCCTATGCCATTGGTTACTTGATCATTAAAGTGGTAGCAAGCCATAACTGTATTTCAGAAGAGTAGGTGATATTCACCATACCCTGGACTTTCTCACAGTTACAGATTTTGCATTTCTTGAATGACAAGGTCTTACAGTCTCCTTCTATATATATATATGTTTTTTAGAGCTACCATGCTCAGGACAGGACATATCCATGACATCTATGACAATCTCAGTTTCATAACAACTGATATCAGATTTGTGCATTACCAGGTCACCAACTACCAGCCCTGGACCAGACACAGGCACACGATCACACTTCCACTAGAGCCCTAAATACGCAGTGCTTGCAGCTTTAAGTTTTTATTCATGTACAACAATTTTATTTTCAAAGTGCTTTCTCTTAATAGGAGTAAAAGGTAAGTTGAGCCAGTCAGCACCTCAGCACAGATTAAAGGACCTAATTTTAACCTCCCAAATTTGAGAATCCTGGACGTAAGCCTCTCTATACCTGCTTGGATGCAAGGTCAGTAATATATCTGTTCATCATGTTTCTCATCATACAGAGGACAGCTGCAACTGCTCCAGAGAAAGGTCACCCCAATTTATGGTTCTGAGCCTTCTCTCCTTCCCCAGAGTAAATTCCAGTGTGCATAACATACATAGTGAACATAAACAAGAAAGATCATATTAACTTCCATTAACATTGCTTTTTTCTCATATAGCTGGCAAACGTCCTTTGACTTTGTGACTAACCTGTACATAGAAGGCAGCTGATCAGTGTTCAGTGTTTTCAGATCAGTGTTTTCTGAGGGGATTGTATTAAAATTGCAATGTGGCACAATTCCAAAGTGTACATCAACTTTACAGTCCATTATTTAGCTTGAGCTGATAACTTGGAAGCGACACAATCAGAGGAAGGCACACGTGAAACTAGAGCAATTACTACTGCCCATCTTTCCTACCCATACTCTTTTCGTAATATGGGAGTAAAAAAATCACATCCTATTCCATAGCATCAAAGCAGGAGGAAAAAAAATCAAACCGAGTTTTCAACCATTTTACATGTGTTGTTAAACCACATTAAATCAAGCAACTACATTTTACACCAGCTTGATACAAGTGTAAACAAATGTTTTAATATAAATATTTGAAAATTTAGAGTGAGCATTAGCTGATGCTGTTGCAAACTCTTTTGATATATAAAAAAATACATAAAGCTGTTATTTTTATTCTTTTATATTTGTTATATCATTTCTCAAGTCAAAGATTGAGGAAACAATTAGCTATTAACCATGGTCAATGTAAGCCCATAGCAAAGTTCCAGTCGTGTTACAGTACACAGATATGTATGTTGGGCCACACAGACTTTGATGGTGTCAAATGACACAAGTGTAATGGCATATATCACTTTCAATGCTGAGGTTTCTTATGCAGGAATGAGAATACCGCATTAAAGCACCAAAATACAAAATTGTTCTAGACCACAAGAAATATTCCAGGTACACAAATTTAAGAAAGGAATAAATTTTTCAGATTACTTGCTTTTAGGTTACTCTTCAGGAGAATCAGTTATCTGAAGTAACAAATCCAGGTTTAAAACAAAAAATCCTCAAAATCTTCCAATGGAAAGAGAGAACATAAAACCGAAGGTAAGCCTGAAGCCAATATCCTTTAATTAACTTTACAAGTCTGCTGCAAATGCTTTGCTCTTATTCATACTTAACAATTACTTTGCTGTCACTCTTATAAGGCTACAATTTTGTATAAATTTTTGGGCTAGATTTTGAAAAGTCTACTGTTTCTTTACTATTAGTTAACATTTCTATTATATTCAGATTTAGAGGAACCTGGCTTGAGTATTTAATTACATTTAAGATCACATCTTTCCTTTCTTCATTTTTCATTTTTACCAGCAATTTACATTCCACAAATCAGAAATTTAATACATATTACTACCATATTAAGTAAATAAGCTCAATTTTATTTCTTATATATCTACAGCAAAGATTTGCTACACTTTTCTGGCAACTGGACAAATTTTACAGAGCCAGATTATATGAGCCAAAACTCAGTACTTCCCTTTCACCAAATACTGGGATTCCTCCAAACCTCTAACTTGCTACTGCAGATAGGAACATGAACAGCTGAATAAAACACAAGTTTACAGTGGTCATATGCTGTGAACATGAATATGTAAGAACGCCGACATAAATGTTACCAGCTGCTGGTGTCTCTAAAGGAGCCAAAAACAGCAGCTGAGGATTCACAGGATGAAGGGCAACCCCAGCTCCACCATTCTTAAGAAGCTGCAGTTGCTGGGAATACAGCATTCCAGAAAAATGTATGCTCTTATTAAAAATACTCAGTTTGCACCTTGTCTTGTGGCTGGATATACTGCAAGTAGCTTCATTTACCAGACATGTGGACACAATTACACATCTGTAAAAGCACCAGGACTTGTGTAGGGGAGAAATGAATGAGTATAAAAATTTCCTTCTTTTAAACAGAGAAGTGAAAAATCAGATACAGCCCAGAAACAGGACAGCAACTGGACTCTCTGCTGGAAACACTTCATATAGGTGTGTAAACAAGTACAGCCGTCAGGCTGCAATTGGAACAGTTCCTTCCTATGCCTTTCACCACTTCCTCTAGAAATATAATGTACTCCTTCAGTTACTTTCACTGCAGACAAAATTTATATGTGCTATGCATGGAATGACTTGAAGGAGAGGGTGACTTTTTCACATGAACAAAATGCATGGAGGTCACAAAGAAAATGTAGGAAAGGGAAACAGAATCTAGAATTGCACTCAAATATTCCCCTACATAGGATCGACATCAAAGCAAGATCTGCACCACAGCCAGATGCCCAGCCCTCAGAAAGAGGAGGCCATACCCTACCCACATCCCGTGCTCATATAAGACACCTAATCTGGCTTGGCAAGGAGAATAAATCAATGACAATTTTTAGTAACTCCTTTTCAGGCAGCCACCTGGCATTCTAGCTGGCAGTTCCAGTTAGTTTTATTCTTACTGCAACTTCTAAAACGGAGTAAAGTGCTGCCACGGCTGCTCACATCAGCTGCAAACGCTGTGACTGCAGCATTACAGCTGGCCTCGCAACCGCACGGAGTCACAGGGTTCAGCTAATGCCCCGGCTCTGCTCTTTGCATCCTGCAATGCACACCCAAAGTGCAGAAATAAAAGTGAAACAGAGCATGCAGTACGGCAGGCGTGCTGGGTACAATGTCTCTAGCAACCCTCTGCCCTGGAAGGAGCTCACCCAGCACTGCTGACCCCTTCCAGAAGTAAGATTAAGTGAAAAGGCTAAGGCGAGTAGCAGAGAGGGAGAAATGCCCGTCATGGAAGCAGGAATGACAGAGGAAGGTTTGTCTGTCAGCAGAGCACGGAAAGGGGAGGAGCTGGTGAAGGCACCGCAGCCGCTCGCTGTCCAGCAGAAGGAGGAGAGCAAGGCTGCGAAGCACTGGCACTGATGTGGAAGCTTAGCGCCTGGGAAAAGGACAAGTGGGACATTTCAGCAACCCCACGCAGTTGGATGCGCACTTCTGGCACAAGTCAGCGTTGTTCTGAAATGGCCGCATGCAGAACGGGACTCTCCCAGGGAGTTATGCCTCCCCGCTCCAGGAGTTTTACACAAGCTAACCATAGTCCCTAGGTTTTACATGCTGATATACAGATTTTATACCTGTGTACACCAACAGGGGTAACATCCTGTAAATAGTATTGCAAGATCAAGGTTTATAAGAATCATTGTACCCCTGATGCACAAGTCCGTTATTAGAATGGTGTCTAATACAAGACAGCTTGTAGGTATTAGGAGACAGTGTTTAACTGAGGAGTAAGAGTACAAAATACAAGTGAACACTGATGCTTTTTCAATTTTGCTACTAATTTTTAAAACAAGGGAGTTCAGCGCATTCTTGCAGATACTTTCCCTGAGTGGTGAATTAGTGAGGCAAAGGCAGCCAGAAGCTGTTGTCACTCAGACAAGTCTCTGCAAGAAGCAAGTTCTCCCATACCTGCTATGCTTACTGCCTTTTGATTTTCAAATGTTACAAGTGTGACAATACTCTGGTCTTTGCTGGAACATCCTCAGTTAATTCTTCTATAAACACCCATTTCTGAAATGAAGATTCAATATCAAGGCATGATTTTACACAGGTGCATGAGAAACTGAAATCTGTCTATCCATATATGCAAAAATACAAAAAGTGAACAGTATCACAGAAAGCACGGAGGAACAAATTTTGAAAAGTCATACTTCATTAAGGAAACAGATACATAGATTGATAGATGGACCAACCTGTCTTTGGCAAACAAAGCATTATGGTACAAAAGCAAATAAAAACCTTAGCTTTGTTTGCTATCCAAAACAACACTGAAAAACACTTTTGTTCCTTGGGTTGCATTCCTTTTATGTATAATGAAAAAAAAAGATCTGAATCAGGCTCCTTTTTTCTTTTCAGTATTATTATTCAGTATATTACATTATTCACTACCTAGAATAATAGTAACAACAAAGTTACAGTCTGGCAACCCAAGCCACTCAGCTGCATTAAAACTAAACCATACCAACTACCATATTCAGTTAATATTCAAAATATGCTATCAACCTATCTCCTAACTTAAGAACTATTCGGTTTGTTAGAAATTGTCATGTTTTAAAAGTATTTCTCCCCCTGAGTCCAAGAAAACTGCAAGGGTAAAATTCCGTTCATTCATTCACTAGCAATTAATGAATTACTCTGCTATTTCAGTAAGATATTACAACAAATCTCATGCAAGTTTTTTGTCATTCGTTCTCCAATTGTAACTCTTTTCCTGTCAGTAATTCATCCTTATTCTCTGCTGTACTCAATGTAATATTTCATCATTCACAATACAGTTTCTTTCCAAGTGACCACTATTAGCACCACAAACTATGGGAAAAAAAAAAAAAAAGTACGAGTAAAATAAATTTAAATTTACCAGCCCTTCTGGCTGTGATCTTGGAGCCATGCCGCAGTAATCGAATACACACTTCCTTGTTACAGTGGTTAACCATCCGCAAATGAATGCTTCTCTTGGTTTGGATTTTTACAAGGCATTTCACCATTTTGACTACGAATCCCTCTTCTCAAAGTCTTGTAAAGTCTCTACCCATACTGGCTCTGACCTTTTATTGCATTTCCACTGAGTTTTAAAAGACTAACACAAGTCCCTCTCAATGAATCAAATGACAAGCTTCTAAGATGGACAACAAAAATATCCCAGTAGGGAACAGAACGAGAGGTTATTTTTAAACATTTCCACATGCCTCCTAACGTACAATACAAACTTCCACAGCATCCATCTCAGTTAGCAGTTGCTAGCATAACAGCTGAATCACACACAAGCATAAAAATATCCAAGGCATCAAAACACAGTGCAATGAAACAAAAGGCCAGCACTTAGGGTCTGTTTTTCACAGAACAAAATGACACTGCAGCCATTATTTTTCTAAAGAGCTTTGATTTGGTAACTGATGTCAATTTCCCACTGCTACCTGGAAAGTACTTGTGCAAAACATAGTTACAAAAGGAAAAACCCCATGCTATGCTTACAAGCCTTAGTCACACGGGAAACCAATGAGATGAAAATGCTTTCATTTCAAACCTAGCATCAAAGCTGACCTGCCTGTGAACAAACAAGAAGAGAAAAATCTTAAGTTTGGGAAAAATGTATCTCTGCATATGTGCTCCAGTTCTCAGTTGTGGACAGCTGTTGAACACATTCACCAGAGAGAAGTGTTGCTTCAGAAGGCTGCCATTTCTCTGTTCCTGTGCAGCAGGGATAGGCAGGCTCCTAAAAAAGCCATGACACATAGCTGCTGACTGCTGAAAACTAGCTCCAGCTGGAAGCTGGAATGTAACCACATGCACAGCGTCATGCTGTCCCCAGTGGGAAAGGAGCTCTTACCAGGTTCGGTGAAGCCACGGAGAGCAGGGGTGCATGGAGGGACATAATCTCTCACTTTCCAAAATACTTACCTGTCATGTTTGTGACATGTGCTGCCCGAGTCTGTTATCTGGCATCCCTGTTCTCTCTGCACCATAAAAGCAATGACATGCATGCAAATATGTGGGAAATAAGGGAGGATGGTAAACAGTCCTGCAAATGTGTGTTTTACACCAAGTGGCTTCTCTTATGAAAGATATCTACTTCAATGGAACTTTGTGGAAAGTGTCTTTGTGGTGGGTGGCTCCCTTCCTCCCAGGCCCATAACATGAACGTGCAGCAGCGCTGCTTTTCAGTCCTTCCTCCTGCAGTGCAAACACTCAAACACAAGAGAAAGCCTAACTGAGGACACAAGTGTCACCTGGACAAGGCCATGAATGATTTCCAACAGAAACACGTTCATGTACATGAATACATGTATATCATTTATGTTTTATGTGACCATGTTCATGCACAAGAGAAACGACTGAGATTTCAAGACATTGCCCACAGACCACATATAGAAAACTAATGGTGATTTATGCTGAAATGTTGTAGCTGAGTCAGCAACTCTCTGTTTTCACTGCTAACTCTCAGCTAGTAAGGAACAGGCTCTGTCTCCTGAGAGAGAAAAAATACTTTACATGACATGACACTGACAGTGAATCCTGCGTAATGGGTGGAAGATACTTTTCAGCAAAGACTTCCCAGAAGAGGAGCCTGTTTCTCTTCTGCAGGGCTGCCTGGGACTCTTTTTTTTTTTTTTTTTTTTTTTTTTTTTTTTTTTTTTTCTCCTTCNTTTTTTTTTTTTTTTTTTTTTTTTTTTTTGTGCAGGAGACAGCCAGGAAGGCAACAACACCAGTCTTAGTAACTAATTGGTTTCACACCTCTGCCCACTCTCCTCCTTCCTAAATTGCTCTTCTAGGCTGACACAGCTGAAATGCTAACCACTGGCAGAAACTGTGTTAGAGGGACCCTTACCATTCAAGCACAGTTTCAGGGGAGGTTGAAAATAGCAGATGGTTTTGTAAATTCTCTTAAAATCAAAACATATGGTTTAAAAAAGCAAAAACAGTTCCCTCCCAAAAACAGAAAACTAGAACCAATAAAACTGATGTCAATCCCCCACCAATGACCGGGTGTGGTGGTTTACCCTGCTGGGCAGCTGAACTCCACCACATTGCTCTCTCACTCCCCCTCCTCAGATGGACAGGGGGAGAAAATGCAATGGAAAAGGGCTCAAGGGTTGAGATAAGGACAGGGAGATCACTCACCAGATACTGTCAAGGGCAAAACAGACTCAGCATAGGGAGATAAATATAATTTATTACCTAATCACTAGCGGACTAGAGCAGTGAGAAACTACAAGCAAACTGAAAACCCCTTCCCCCACCCACCCTCTCCTACCTCCTCCCCCCGAGCGGCGCAGGGGAAGGGGAATGGGGGCTGCGGTCAGTCCCTAACGCTGCGTCTCCGCCGCTCCTTCACGGTC
>VXAA01004206.1:127627-149935 GCA_013399115.1 Anseranas semipalmata
GGGTCCCTTTTGGAGCCGTCTGGAGCTGGCTCTGGTCTGACATGGGGCAGCTGCTGGGCTCTGCTCACAGAGGCCTCCCCGCTACCAAACCTGTGCCACGTAAACCCAATACAGCAGGAAACTTCTATTCAAGCACAATTTTAATGTATGCATGAAAAGGAAGTATATTACCTATCTTCAAGTTTTACAGGTACCATATTATGATGATAGGGAAGAATGTTGTTTCTTTTGTAACAGAAGTAGTGATCTTATTTTGTAGACATATCTTATGGTAAACTCCTGAAAATCTGAGAATTTATCAATATGATAAAGGAAAGATGGCAGAACTCATTGTCATTTGCACTAGGTACTGTTATCTTGGTTTGCTTGTAAAAAAAAAGTTGTTTTCAGACCTGATAGGGCTAAACTACCTGGTTAGAGGACCGTAAATCCAAGTTAGTTTGTTGATCATAGACATAATGATGCATACAGCGATCTTAAGATCTCCTGATTTCACAACACTTTTTAGGAGGCTCCCAGAAATTTGCAAGACAAAGTGCACAGTCGAGGAAGAAACTTAAAATGACCAAAGTTTATTCCATAAATGAATCATCTCATCATTAAAAAATTACCAAACAATTAGTACAAAATTCTATTATATGTGACCTGAGCTAAGGAAGCTCATTTTGGCCTCTACAAAGTTTAATGGAAAATTAGGAAAATTTAATTACCTCTGCAGACCACAGAAATCTAAAAATAGAACTTATGTTATTTAGAAACGCAATTAAGAAATCTGATGGCTTCCCACATACTGCAATTTACATTTTTTTTATTATATATACATGCACATACCAGATACCATCAGCTAACAGGAGTATTGATTCTGCCAATTTAAAGAGGAAAAGCTGTTTCATGCTATATGACACAAGACATTTCACGATTCTCTCAATCTGACATACTAAGATAAATTGTGCCTTGTATCCAGCAGGTATGATTTTAAAAATAAGAATGTTGAAAGTTTGTGTATTAGTTCCACTGTACAGAAAGACTTAGCAGAAAGACTTAACTTTTATTATTTCTCTAATAAAAATTCATGCAACAACACTAATTTGTGCACAGGAGAAAAGTGGACTAGACTATCTGTTATAGTGTTCTTGCTGTACAGATATAATGTGTGAACATATACTTAACATTATTTTGTATTTTACTAGCATATTTTAAATATTTATGCAACTATTATGCATAAGGGACCAATATTTCACGTGTTATTGCCTAAGCTGTAACCACACAAGCTCCATATGCTTCTGCTATAGAACGGAAGCTTACAAAATTCACACACTCAGACAGAAAACCAGACATACACAATAGCTGGTGTGTGCTCGTTCCCATACGTGTTTGTCGGATGCAACAAAGACTCCATATTTTAAAGGAAAGATATTGTTAACACCAGATAATTGCCATTAATGTAGTGTCTTTTATACTTCAGTGACACAAAAGTTTAGTAAAATACACAGTACCTGCATATTTTCATGTAGCAATGAATATCTGCCAGGCACACATCCTTTTTTGACAGACAGATACTAGTACTGAATAAAGGAAGGGATAAGAGCTCCTCATACACAACTCAGATGCACAGACACACATTTTCATGAGAAAAAAAAATGTTAAAAATATCACCCAGCTCAATGAGGACATCTAAAAAGTGTGGAACTCTCTGGGGAAGAAAAAATGGAGTGTGGATTTTAACCAGAAGGAATTTAGAATGAGTCTGTACCATCAACTCTCTCTTTTCTAAACTACAACAGAACTACAGAGCAGACCAACAAACGAATCACCGAAGCATGCTACTTCCACTTTGATTGCTCCAAAGGCAAAAGTCAATGTCACCAAGAAAATAATTCATGTATGAAACCTGAGCACAGTCTAAATGACTTAGAAGAAGTTTTCTTCACGTAGCAAAACCACACCTCTGAGTCATAGAGATATTAATGTGTAACAGAGATATTGTTTTTCTTTCTTTTTTTTTTTTTTGGGGGGGTGAACCACTCAGCTAGGCGAAACCTTGCTTGCAGCTAGTGCTGGGAAATCCGAAGACAACGATCACCAACTGCAAAATAATTGCCAAGTGATCAGGACAGGAACTAATCTACGTTATGAAGTCAGACAGTGAAAGAAGGCACCCAGAAAATTGCTACAGCAATACCAAAAGAAATCTAATATGTTCAACTGCACTATGGTGACAAAATTTCTACAGAACAAGGACCATGGAAAGTACCTAATAGGAGCATTCAAAAGGACCTAATTTGGCCATGTGCGACAAAGATAAAATTTGCAAACACAGTTATTGATACAGGTAAAACTTGTATAGTGGAGTGCCTTTAGAAGAATGTCTTTAAGTTTCAAAAGGTAGAAATGACCTCTCCAAGCATATCTGATACTCATACATATAAAATTCACCTCTTTCCTGCTCCTGAGACAGAAAGAACATTAGTTCAAGAGCCAATAACAAGGAAAACATGAAGAATTTTAAGCAGCAACCACAAAGAAGTGAGAACTGACCTGCAAAACCTAAGGCATGAGGACTTCAGATTAGTTTTCTGAAGACAGACGTACCAAAGTGGGGAAGGGAAGGACATACTGGAAGAACACAGCAGAGATTTGAGAAGCTCAGGTACTAGAATCTTACAAAATCACAGTAACATTAGAGGGAGGGAATCAAATGTCAGAAACTGTGACGCTAATGCATGAAACAGCTATTTAAAAAAAAAAAAAAAAGTCTGGAGTTTCTTTTAATTTCTGTAAATGAAATACAGACATCAGAATGCCACAGAGTATGAAATCACAGAGCAGGCCACACAGAAGAACAGAAAAAATAGTGGAAAATGCATGGACAAAAGAACAAAAAGAAAATGTTCAGGCTGTCCAAGGACAAAAAAAGGGAAATATTACCATTATTTCTGGAGAAAGTTTATTACCTTACAATACCTAACCAAATGTCTGTTAGAACCTAGTGCAACTAAGTTAAAGAAGACAGCATGTGATTATGAAAATCATTACCAGAAAGAAATCTATAAAAACATTAATTCAAAGGCATATTGTTTTGCATTTTTTCCCTGCAAATCCTGAGAAATCCTGAGAAAATCGTGTCTTTAGGGTGTTGCTTATTAACTTTAAATAAGAAAAATGCATTAGCTGTCATTTATTTCAGCAGCAAGTCTAGCCTGCAAACTACTGCCAACATACTTTTTAAACAAATCTCTATACTTCTTCAGGGCTTTCAGTAAAAGTTAAACAATTTAATTGATCAACAAATTAAGAATTTCCAGCTAGTTCTTGATAATGGCCTGTCACAAAAAAAAGTTAAAAACTTGACAGGGGAGAAGTCTGTTTGTGTATGAAAGACATCATCATCAGTCTTGTAGCTCTTCTTAGCCCCATTTGCTAAGACAGGGTCACCCAGTTTGGATACTACACAGTGGGTTTGGCATCTGGAAGTGACTGCACCATCAGTGGGACATCAGCTCTTTGCTCCTGAATCCCGGTTCTGAAATCCACTGACATTTGGGTGCCAGTGTCTTGCACAGAAGCCAAAGCCCACTGACAACATTACTATATGCAGCGGACATCTAAAAGGCAGCTATTCTGAGCTTTCAGCAATTTTCCATTGGCACACTTACTGTCTAATTTGGTAAAAGAGGTACTGTCTGGTAGCCAGTCTCTTAGGTATGTCAGCTACATAACTCATAACTATAATTTTAAAAAAAGGAAAAAAATGTGTTTAAGTAGGAATACCAATTCAAATAGGGATGCAGCCACGGCACCAGGACTGTCGGAGTTTAAGAAGCATTTGGACTATGCTCTCAGATACATGGTCTGAATTCTGATTTTTGGGTAGACCTGTGTGGAGCCAGGAGTTGCACTCGATGATCCTTGTGGGTCCCTTCCAACTCGGCATATTCTATGATTCTATGATTCTATGAAATCTGGGTGTTTATGTTAGTAATTGGACACCTGTATACAGCCTCTGAGGGCAGACTGAAGAATTGCCTCTTGAGGAATGAGACACCAACAGACAAACTCAAGATGCCATTTTTGCTGCCATTTTTTTACAAATGCCTGTTTTCAAATCCTCTTACATATGTGTCAACTGCTACAATAACTACCATAATGGTATCACAGACATCCAGTATCCTTCTTCCCACCAACAATGGTCATTTATGACCATCTTTAGTGAGCAAGCACTTTCTTATATGTCAGCAAAACCACTGGATAATTTGAGATTTTTGGAGGACAGTTTCCCTTCAGCATGATAGCCAGAGTAGATTTGTAAAGATGAAATTTCATATTGGAGAATGGCTGGGCTGTAGTTGCTTTTTAATATATGGTTGCATCATGTTTTTTTTCCATCTGAAAGGATTATCCTACGGATAACAAGGCAGGTTGTTCAAAATCCCCTACAGACTCGGTTAGCATTGTCTCTGATTGACTTGTTCCCTAGCAACATCCGAGTAATTGACACAAAATCTTCCTCTCACCCAGCAGTTACTCTTAGTTCAGTTTCATACCTTCAGACACAGCCAACTCAGAATTAATCTTTCCAGCAGCTTTAGGAAGCAGAGATGCTTACTCAAGACAGCAATTAAAAAGGGTAACACCGCAATCACCATATTTTTGGCCACATGTTTTGCTCATAATACATAAAGCTGACGTAAAATTAAGAACAAGTAAGTTTTGCTCAGTTAAAAGAGAAAGCTGTGTACTGCCCTGACTCTGCCCGAGGCATGCACAGCCAACTGTGCTGTTGCCAGCCTTGCCAGTAAGTTGTCCGGCCCTGCCTATGGTGCAGTGCTGCGTGAAGGTCTCTGCCATCAGCAGCCGGAACATCCACATGCATACAGCAGCACCTTGCAGAAGTATGCATGTGGGTGCTGGAAGCTGCATGAGCCAACCCACGCAGCCCAGAGACAGCTGACCTGCCCCACAGCCAGCTCTGGCATGGCTGCACTGTGCTCAGCAGCATCTACAGGCACTCTGGAGAGCAACCCAGACTGTCTGCCCCCACCTCAGACACCACCACCTAGAGAGATGCCAAGGCTGTTTCACAAGCGTAGCACACTAAGAACAGTTTGCCAGCGCAGTTAAGTCAGTCCCGGAGCCAGCCGCCTTCCCTCTCCCTGCCAACAAACTCCCGCTCCTGCCCTTGCCCTCACACAGCACCTTGCCCATCCCTCTCTGATGAGCCTCCTCTGAAGTTTGAGCTAGCAGGAAGTGGGACACTGTACAGTTAGGGATTGGGTTTTTATTATTACTAATATTTTAACTCCTTTTATGGTGCAAGGGAGAGATGGGAACTTTCTGTACAAGTGCATGTGCAGAGGTGGAAGGATGGCCAGCGTCAGTGTCTGAGCTGCGAGATCAGCTTAAACTGCAATTTGGTTAATATAGTCAAGCTCACCGCAGGGAAATACCATACAAGAGCTAAGCACCATTACTTAGCAGCTGGTGCTATTTAACTACGCGTAACATATTCTACAGAAAACCCACCAACAAATGTTTGTATTGAATCACAGAAGTAAGAACAATCCGCCCACATAAAAGGAAACATGACTTTCCAACATACGTAATGTATGTTTCGGAAGCGTAGCAGCACTCTCTGGCAAGCATATAGCAATGATTAGTCAGCAGTTTCCAGAAATTGGATTAGTCAGCAGTTTCCAGAAATGGGTTTCACTGTTTAGGGTTGTAAGTGTAGCACAAGTAGCAAGCTGCTGTTACTCTTCAGTGGTGGGAACTGCCTAGCAGGAACACAGTGCCTGATACTTGGCTGCCAGAAGGTTAATTCACATAAGATACAGGTATTTCACAGCAGAGGTAAATAAGTAACTGTTAAAATTAACTACCTGTCATCAGCTCTTACTATTAATAATTATTATCTAAGTACACAGACCTATTCATCCTATTCTTACAACATTTTGTGATGAAACACAGAAAGAATGTACAAAGAATGTACGAATGTACGAAGAATGAACAAAACAGGATTTCACATATGACTCCTATAAAATGAAACTCAGAACATACTCCCATGAAAATAAATACACTTGCAAAAGATAAGCTGTTCTCTGTTTCCCATGAATTGACCACAATAAAGCAGCAGTAAAGGTTGTATTTTCCAAGGTCTGAAACTATTAGCTTACTATATCTCAAGTAAGAACCACTGTTAGGTTTTATTTAGTTGGCTTCCTTTTTTATTATGAATAATGCAATTATCCTCACTTAAACTGGATAAGATGTTCATACCATTATTTGTAATGAGTGCATTACAGAAAGATAGGTATTGAATGTGATTTTTAAAATATCAAGGAATTAACAAACACATGGAAAGCCCTGTTCTACAAAATGCATTCAAACTGATCTTCAAATAACATCCTTTTTATCCACAGAATTAAAATAGTAGAGATTTTTTCCAAGCATTAGAACAGAAATAAATAAATATAAAAGGGGAACCAAAAAGAACACCATATCTAGCAATAAACTGCAGTGATTGGTTAGTAAAATGGTCCTATATTGCGATTATTTATTTTCTAAGTTCCTCCATTTCACAATCACAAAAAAGATTTTAGAAACAGAAACTTAATAGCAGTAACTTTCCTCACAATGTACTTTGCATGAGGCTTATGCACAGTTCTTTGAGCTAGTGATCATTTCTTAATGCAATGTACAGAGGCTTAATGGTGTACTCCTCGAGGAAATTATTCATTTTTTTCCATATCCCTGAGTCAGTAACACACCTTTATATTTTTCCATATTTTCCAATACATATTGGTAGTGTTTGCCAGGAATCAGTTAAGTGACTCACCTTCATCTAAAGGAACCTCTTCCTCCTCGCATGGAGAAGGAAGGAGAGGCTGCAGAGGTTCCATATTAATTATGAGTTGCTTGTTCAGAGAGGGAGAGCTGCGACTCTGGGTAATGCTGGTTCTGAAAGAACAGGGAAAACGGGGTCAGTTTATTCACAAGGAAACAACTACAGGCAGATAAATACATCTCATCTCAGAAACATTTTACATAAATTATGGTAGGCCTCCAGCTATCGTAAGAAACTGCACACTGCTCTTAGCCATGCTATGCTGCACCCTTGGCAGATAAAAAACTTCAACATCTGAAGCATAGGAGAAGGCTTTGTGTTGATGGATCTCCCTTTATGCAGTCTGGCTCCTCATCTCATGCAGGACTGCAGTGTGTTGCTCCTCTCCATACCACACAGCAGACATGAGTACTTGGCTTCGAGGAGGAGGACAGTAGAGAGGATACAAATCATTTCGCTGATGTTGGTCCATTGCCTCTGGGACTGGGTGAAGGATTTGTTATGGCTTGAGCACTGCAGACTAAAGAATAAAGCAGGAACAACTCTATTGCTGTAGTCAACAGATAAACAGAGCTTTCATTCTCACGCACTCCAGACATTGTCTCTACACCATGCCTTCAGGTGCTCATGCTGGTTTTCTTTCTTGTCTTACTTGCCTCTAACAGGTTTTCCTGGTAGCAGGTGTTGAACTTTCTCAGGAAAGTTTAAGTAATGTTGTTGATTTGCTTCAGCCACATGGCTCACTAGCCTAAAATCATATTACTGAGCAAATAAAATGGCTCTTTAGAATAAATTATCTGGGGCCTACATGACACAGGCCCAAGGCAAGAGTCCTGCAATAAATCTGAACCATTACATTTTAAAATACTTATTTTTGACAAAAGCAAAGATGAAAGGAAAGAGGATTCTCCGTGTCTTAAAATGGTATATAGCTTTGCATTCAGCATAGCGTAGGAATACTGCTCATGCTGTGTTCTCTTCATCCATCTTCAGCTTTCCCCAAATCAGGTTCTGTCTTAAAATTGCAGGTGAAAGAAAAGGCAGCAGACCCAGGAACAGTGCTGAAGTTTCACAGAATACATTTCACGTTTGCGCAGACAACTTACAATGCCACACAGATAAACAAGCTGAGCAAAACACCTATAGCAAGTTAAAAGAAGGGACTGTGTGCTGCTGAGGGTTTAGGTAAACTCAGGACACAGATGTCCTGCTCTAAGTCACATTATATGTCAGTAAACACCTTGTGACAATAAACAAGTTTTCTTGCTCAGATGCCATGATTTCTTGCTCATTAACATTATCATTAACATTAAATTAATAATTTCATTTAAAATGCATTTGTATGCCCAAGTATTCTACTCTGTCTCAATGATGGACCTACATTCTGCCTTCTGTGTTCCCAGTTAACACTTCCTAGACCATCGCTTATACCATTTTAAATGTAATTTGCAGAAACACATACAAAAGTATCCCTGCATGGACTTACTGTTAAATCTATACTAGGGCTGGACAACATATTTATATTTTCTGCAAATACATTCCTATTCTTCAGTAAAGAAAATGCACTTTTCCCTCAAGTGTAGGTGGAGTAGCTGTATTCAATTAAAAATAAACCAAAAAGTCTCCCCCACTCCCTGACAAAAAAAAAATCACAATAAAACTAGGGATATACCTGCAGAATATTCAGAAAAATAAGTAACTTTTAAGAAGTTTTTAAATAGCATTATAGTCTCTTTTCTCAGGTGACAAGCGACAGGAGAGAGGGAAACGGTCTCAAGTTGCACTAGGGGAGATTTAGATTGAATATCAGGAAGAATTTCTTCACAGAGAGGGTGGTTAAGCATTGGAATGGGCTGCCCAGGGATGCAGTGGAGTCCCCATCCCTGAAGGTATTTAAGAGATGTGTGGATGTGGCACTAGGGGACATGTGATGGGACTCAGTAGGTCAGGCTGATGGTTGGACTCGGTGACCTTGAAGGTCCTTTCCAACCTGGATGATTCTATGATTCTGATTTTCTTGCTGGCCTCTTTATCCTCTTCTGAAGGACTCTGTTAGCTTTAATTAGGCCTTGACCAATTTTCACTGTCAGTATAATGAGTGATAAAAACTAGAAAGTATTAGTTTGCTCACAAAGTTCAGATGCTTATTTCTAACAAGACAGATCTTTTCTTTCTTAAATACTGAATGAACTTCTTGCATTTTAATCTGACTGGGTTATGGAAAAGCTATCAAGTATACCTTATCTACATAAATAAAGCAGAATCGTTCAAAACTGGGCAAGAACTAGGAATGAAATGAAAATGTACTCCTTTGTCAGGATCATGTGACAACATTCTGTGTCATAATATAAGCTACTTATCTGACTGATTGATTAAAGCTAGCATCAAAGCAGCACGGATTAACTTCCCTTCCCTATAAGACAATACACTATTGTTAAAATTTTGTAACACTGGCAAGACACATTCCCCTAGGCTTGCATGCCTCTATATGGAGGTTCAGAATGACAGTTATTACATCTTACACAAGAGGAAAGAGAATTTCTCCATGGAGCACAATAATCCTCTTTTGTCCTTAAACTTTAATATTGAATGTCATGACATACCTGTGAACTTCAGGAGGTTCCCTCTGGATTTTAGAGCTTGCCTCCACAACCTCTTTGGCTACTTTTCCACTGCATTAAAACATAAATTACGTACTCAAGCAAATAAATAGTAAGATGAGTTCATTATATACCAAGCACTATACAGACGTAAACAATTAACTTATTATAAAAAGGGGGGGGCTTTCCAGAGTTGCCTATTGACAGGGAAGTCAATCTCCACATTAACCATGCATCCTTATTTTATAGAAACTACACCAAAAGAGGGACCACTGTTGTGGTGGAACTGCTCTTTGACAGAAGTCTGCATTAAGTTTATTTTATAAAGAGACACTACAGACACAAGAGAAATTATTTGAATCCTGACATGGACTAGGTTTGAACAGGTCCTCAGGAAGAAAAAGCCTTTGATTTGCTACAAGTAATAACTGCAATTTTCTCTTACGTTCTCAAATGGTTTAACACAAAAAAGAAGCACGAAGTACCCACCTATAACGAAATCTACTGCCCTTAAAAAATATTTTACTGCTGGACATGGTCTTGATCTGACTGGATTTTGCATACCTTGATGAAAAAGAACAGAGGCTGTCACATTTTCAGCACAGAATGAACTGGATATGCAAAAATGAACAAGGCCACTTACAAGCTGTGTTATTTTTACACCACAAGGTAATACTCAATAATTTGGCTTTAGAATGTTTTTAGGCCTATATACAAATGTGAATATAAAGTAACACCTAAAACAATTCAGACAGTGCAGAATGTCTGAACATAAAACAAATGGTTACCTGAATATGCAGACAGACACTTGCTACAGATCTAGGGACTTTTATTCTTAGGATGAAGGAAAGACCGTAATAAGCCAACAGTCCCCAGGACATTTTAGCCTAGGGGAGGATGATATGGCTATCCCCACTTTCCCACTAGTAAAACAAATAAAGAATACAGAAGCAGTAATATTTGTCTCCAACAGCAGCTGCATTTCTGATATCTCTATGCAGTCAACATCTCAGTAGTCCACATCATGTCATACCACTCCTCACTAACCACAATGTATGCAGCAACCTTTTATCACAACAATCAGAGCTTGACCTACAAAGATCAGGGAAGAGTACAACCTCAGACATGCCATTTCCTTGACATACTGTGGCTTCAAAATAAAAAACTGATTTCATGGGGAGTCTCTCATTCTCAGAGCCTATTCATAGACAATATTCTATGATTTATAACTTGTTGAAAATAATCACAACAGTTAACCCTGAGCCTGGATTGAGTCATGATTAAAGTCCATTCTTCAAATGAATAAAGACACATTTTTCACCAAGAGATCACGATCTTATCTTAAATTTCAAGTCTCAAGCTCTTCTAAGCAGAGGAGAGGCCCAAATCTAATTAAGGCAAACTGTCATTATCATGAATTACTTTCAGGACCTGGCTACATCTGTTCTAATTACAGTATGTTGTTGGTATCATACAGAACACAAACAGACAATGGGACCCTAAGATAGACCCTAATATATCTAATGTTGTTAAGTAACTAACAATCCACAATGTACAGCTCAGTTTCTCTAAACTGTATAAACACTTTTACTGTTTGAAAACTACTATCCTAAGCTTTTCTTCAAATTTTTCCTTGGTTTCTGTTCCATGCTTGGAGGATTGGTGTTATTTTTCTGCACTCTGCATTAACCATTAATCATTTCCCAATCAATCAGCCAGGTTCCTGTCCACTGAGTATCACTACCAACTTCACTTTACTGAATTAGTCCTTTTCTAAGACCCACCAAAAATTAAACAGGCAAGCATAATTTTAAGCAATCATACTGAAGAAATAACCCCATAGTAGTGCCCTGGAAACATCTGGCAAGTAGAAGAGTAAAACATTCTGTTGGGTTTATGTGTCAAGGTTTTGGTAGCCCAAGAGGCTGCAGGGGGTGGCCTCTGTGAGAATAGACCAGGGGCTACCACCACGTTGGACAGAGTCTGTTCCAGCTTGCTCCAAAACAGACCACCGCTGGCCAATGCTGGCGGCACTTCTGTGCTATTGTATTTAAGAAAGGAAAAAAAACACTGTGCACCAGATGGGAAAGAGAGAAGTGAGGAAAAAAAATGCAAGAGAAACAACCCTGCAGTCACCAAGGTCGGGGGAGGAGGTGCTCCAGGCACCAGAGCAGCCTGTGGACAAGGAACACGGTGACACAGGTTGTCCCCCTGCAGCTCAGGGAGAGGACCATGCCTGAGCAGACATCCAGACTGCCGCACAAGGAGGACCCCACCTGCTGTGGCAGGTGGTCCTCCATGCTGATGGAGGCTGCAGCCTGTGGAGAGCCCATGCATGTGGGCTGTGGAGAGCAGTCTGTGGAGAGCAGCCCACAAAGGAACAGGTTTGCTGGAAGGTGTCACAAGCCATAGGGGGCCCACACTGGAGAAGCCTGTTCCTGAAGAATTGCACCCTGCACGGAGGACCCATGCTGGAGCCGTTCTTGAAGAACTGCAACCCATGGGGAGGCACCCATGTTGGAGGAGTGGGTAAAGGATGGTACCCCATGGGAGGCACCCCACACTGCAGCAGGAGAAAAGTGTGACAAGGAAGGAGCAGCACGGGGGAACTGTCCATCTGCTAGTGAATGATCACAGTTCCCATTCCCTATACCCACCACATGGCTCAGCATGGAAAGGAGGTAGAAGAGTCAGGAATGAAGGAGTGAAGTTGAGCCTGGGAAGGAAGCTACGGGAACAGGGGGAAGGTGTTTTTAGTTTTCTCTCTGTGTCTTACCATCCTACTCTATTGTTAATGGCAGTAAAATAAATTAATCTTCCCCAAGATGTCTGTTTTGCCCATGATAGTAATCGGTAAGCAATCTCCCTGTCTCTTCCCAACCCATGAACATTTTTATCTTATTTTCTCCTGCCATCCTGTTTAGAATGGAGAGTGAGAGACAGGCTGGGTGGGCATCTGGCAGCCAGTAAAGGTCAAACCCAACTCAATCATGTATTTGTGACCAAAACATAAACAGTTAGTATTACAACCATTTAACAATAAGAGCAGAGAGATGATGTTCCTACGAGTCCCCCTCAAACATCTTTACTTTGAGCACAAATTCCTTTCCTCTGGGTGGAAATTTTTATTCCCCACATTTAGTTCTAGTAATATAAAATAAAACTGACCAAACACTATACGCTGTTTTCCTACTTACATGTACTTCCAAGGGAAAACATTCTCTAATAATTTTTTTTAATAATTCAGTCTCAAGCATAGTGGATGCTAACATAGAGAAGAATTAGCAGCTGTATTGTAGCACCTCTTATTTCCTGTTTTTTTCACTGAACATATTAATTGAATAATTATAATGATACATTACTGTATCTGTTAAAATGAAAGAAGGAATCTCCTCCAAAATAAAGCATGTCATTAACATCCATGTTAGAAGACACATTTTTCCTGCTCACTGCTCCTGCTTCCTTACACCAGCCCCCTTGCAATATGTATGATTTTTTTTTTTTAATGAAATATGCAAGATGCTGTAAGGAGAGACTGAGTAGCAGGAAAAGTTACATGCCCAAAGGGAAGTGTTAATAAACAAGGAGAAAGATCTAACAAGGTCAGCTGAGGGCAGAAAGAACACGTAAGGGCTTTTTAATGCGGAATTATAGTCAGGTTCTCTTTTACAGAATAGAATCTCATTGGTTTACAGGCAATTTTTTTTTTTTTTTTTTTTTTTTTTTTCAACTAGATGGCTGACAACTTTAAAAATCTATCTAAGAACATTTTTTTAAACTCATTGTAATGAATTTTTATTTTATCAACTCTTACTAAGCCTTGGATTTCAGTGGCAGAATATTAACAACTGGCAGAAGAGCTCAGCGAATCAAGTATATCAGATTACTTCCTCCTTCCTCAAAGTATTCAAAGCAGGGCTAAGATTAACAACTACGTTCCCAAATACAAGTGCAGTACCATGTCCATCCAACATCACACTACAGAGCCACAAAAATAGTGGGAAAATTTTGATTATTCACTCCCCAAACCCTTCTGCATCTTTCAGTTGTTAAACGTTTTATACTTGAAATGAAATAATATTCTCTATTAACTTGCATATTTTCTGTTCTCATTTTGAATTCTGCAAATGAAATGGAACATTTCACATTGAACAATCTTCCACTGACATGCAAATTCCTTTACTTTAGTATAGATAATGACTTCAGGATTACATACTTGTAAAAAGCCTGGTTCTCCACCCCACACTTCCAAAGATGCTTGCAGGCTGCTGGTGTTGAGGTATGGAATGTCAGCACAGCCTTTTTCTAAGTGCAAGGAAAAGAAGGCAAATAAAAGTAACGAAAGTGTTGAATTCTGAAAGATCGAAGTAGCCACACCTGATGGCAATCACTAATAATCAGATACACCGAAGACCAAGTTTTCCTATGTGGCCTCCATCTATGGTTCACCCACAGAAATACAACCCCTTCATAGCTGATAATCAAACTGCTTGGGCAACTGTTTCAGAAATAAAAGGGGATGCTTTGAGGGGGTAGACAAGAGCATATACACAAGTGGATACATATACACAAGGATAAATCTGTACCAACTGCCTTGAGGTCAAAATCAAAGGAGCAAAGTCTGTATGTTAAATATTCCGCATTGCTGCACAGCTTACCATCCATTTCCCCCATTCACTATGTCCTACCTTGAAATCCTCCCTGCAACCACACAAACAGCCCCTACTACCTCAGACATTACTTCCTTCCTCCATTTTCCATCCCTCACCTAGACTGCAACTCAAAACCATAATCTTGGGCTATTTCACTCTGCCCTAGGGGAGGTACTGATTATAGCACGTTGTACACAAAATCTCTAGGATGTTAATGGTAACAGCCCAATGACAATACTCCTAACTACCTAGGATGGACTGCAGGCTATTCAGCTGAGTATGATTTGAGGAAGTAATCTTAATTAGCCAAAAATATCTCACTCTGATCCAGGAATCAATGCTGAATTTTCATTCGTACAGAGATGCTGTTCATGCTTCAGAGTAGGTAGGTATAGCTTTTTTTAAAATCCATTAAAACTTGACTACACAGATAATCAAAACCAAGAGCAATCAACACAGCACTGCATGCAGGTTAAGTGAGAAACATCTCAACACCTGGCAAATTAGACATTCTTTTGACAACAGCAATGTTCGCATTCACTTGTATTCCATATTTTAATTACAATATGAAGTGTAATCATCATCTGTTTAGAAGTTTAAATTTTGTTAAAAAATGATGTTATGTTTAAGCTGACTCTAAATCAAATACAGAATTTCTGTAAAAATATTAAACCTAACCTCTTTCTGAGCTCCAAACACATAAAACGTCTTCCCTTCAAATTTCAGTTTATAGACATCACACCTAAAAAAAGAAAAATAAATATGTGAGCAAGAGACAGAACTACTAGTATTTGTTTTACATCCCTATGCACCTTCAAAAAATTATTTTGTCTGCTGGCAAAAGAAGAGGAAGTTAAAAGTAGACAGAAGGCTATGTATACATTTTATTTATTATACAATCTGTAATTCCCCTTATTTCTTAACATCCTGGAACCTGTTAAGTAATCAAAACTGAGGGAAAGGTAATACTCTTAGCATGCATATGTTGCATAGAAAGCCATACAACTTTCCAGATGCAGGCACTTTTTACCACCAATGTCTTATCTATATCCTTATTTCTGTGTAGTTTCATACCGCACATCTTGGAAACTGACTTACAGACAGACAGAACATAACAGGAAGAAAAGGAAAAGGTTTGACAGCACTTACTACTAGGTCTCATGAGTTTCTCGTACATTTTGACACCTATGTCAGAATTTAACCCAGGTTCAAAGCACAATCTACATATGGAATAATGCTACACCATATTAAGCCAATACAGTATCTCTGCTTAAACTGTACTGGAACTTCTGTCATTACCACAGCTGAAATGGAGACACCATAGCTTCTCGTAAATTCCTCTGAAGATTCTGGATGACAGATGGTTGAAATGGGAAAGATTCTGGAGGTAAGGATGATGATATTCCAGAAACTTTCTAGTAAGTGTTTTGCTTTAACATTGAACAATAGAAAAAAACATCTCATTCCAGTAGAAGCACAGAAAAACGAAAAAAAGACAAGCTCTTTAAAGTAAGGGAAAAAAATATTGATTGCTTTTCTTGATAAAACAATTTGAGATAAATTTATCTTCCAGTATATAACAAAACATGAAGAAAGTTGCTCAGAGGAGTTATATTATTCAAAAATAAATTGATTTGGGAGGCAGGTTACAAAGACGCAATATGCTTTAGAAGCTTCTGCAGAGATCACTCATATTCTGAATCAAAAAATTATTCAGAAAATAAAATAATACATTTGAAACAACAATAACATAGCAAGTCTTAAAAGCAAACCAGCAAACCAAGAATCCAAAAGCACTCTGGTTGAGCCAATACACATAAAGAACACATTATCAATACATTATACTGATAATAATCTACAGAACCAATCTCTTTTTTTAAAACCCAACCCAAACTAAAGTGTATAAAACGCTTTGCTGCTTTTTTTTATTATTATTATTATTGTGCTAGTTGAGGAAAATGTCTTTTGGTGTGTCCATCATAATTAATGACTTTCTTAACAAATTGCTAAATCATCAGTCCTCAAAATCTGTTGAGATTCTGTGTGGCAGGAGCAGTAAAACCTGAAGACAAGGAAATCTCAAATATGAACTAGGATTTTTATTGAGTGGTACAAATTTCAGCTAATACCAGTGAAAGCTACTCAGTTCTAGGTCTTAGAAATGAAAGGAGCAGTACACTGTGTCCAGATAAATCTCAGATCGACCTTTCAGTAGCTAGCATGACACTGAGACAACTTAATGACTTTTCATCTATCACTATTTCATTTTGTGTCTTGTTTATGTGCCAATGGACTAAATGAATACACAGTGATCTCCAAAAGGTCACATTATCCTTGAGTGGAAACATGAAGAACAAAGCACTGTGATACTCAGTTCCCACAGTGTGGTGGGTACAAGCTTGGCAAGAGATATTCTATCCTTCCTCCACCATCGAATGACATTACAGTTACGTGGACATTATGCCTAAATCACAGACCACCTAAGCACTGTTATTAGGGCAACCTGATATTAACCCTAGGGAAACTGTAATATGAATCCAGGATCACAAACGCATGGTATTTGACAAACATCCCCAGAGCCCGACAGGGTTCCCAAATAACGTTACAGATAGGACTACACTGACTTTATACCTCAAAGAATTTCAGGTTAGTCAGCTCTCAGGGAGGTTTCTATAGGCAGAAAAGAGTCCATCTCTACAGAAATAACTGCCCCAACATTTCTTCACCTCCTGCTCATCTTCTTCCCACAAGAAAGGCTAGGAGTACTTCTAAGTAGCTGCTGCTGGCACTTGTTTAGCAGTAGGTCTAAAATGAGATTTATTAACGTCTGAGCATGCCTGTGCTCAATCTGCACCACACTGGTGATGGCATGGACATCTCCTGTCACACCACCTGCGGAAGCTCTCCCTTACCTCTCCCTTATACATGGCTGAGGCTGGCCAACTAAGTCAAGTGTTTTAAAGGAAAAGGGAGAAAGGGGGGAAGAGGAGAAAGAAAAAAAAGAGAGAGAGAGAGAGAGAGAGAGAGAGAAAGAAAGATAGAGAAGAAAAAAAGAAAAGAAGGGTAAGAAAAAAGAAAAAGAAAAGCCAGACAAAGGACCTAAGTGTCCACTCCTTTAAAAAATAGGCTGAAAAATAAAAATTCAAAGGCATTTGAATGAAGAGGCTCATCCTCTGCTTATCAAATACGTTCTTATATTGCTTTTGAATTTGAGGAAGTCAATTGAGTGAGGAAATGATAAAAGTCAAATAAAAATGTAGGTGGACTCTTGAGAACTGTTCCAGACATCTCTGTCAATAAGCTTCACTGGTGATTTACAGCACAGTTGAAAAATCAACTTATTCATTTTAGCATTTGTACATTACGTTGACTAATGTACCCTGTGAAATAATTTTCATTGGAGGAAGAACAAAATCAAATTATTATTATTCTACTTGTTATCTAAGGTCTTTTAAAACAGAAACATGATATGTCAAAAGAAGGAATATCGACATAGTTCACCTTAAAGAAAACAAATATAGGTGAAGATAGTAGGAAGAAGGGAAGACACAGGAGAAAAGACTCTTGCATATTAGTCTACTCTTACTGCACATGCTTACCATTTTAACAAATGAATTCGTTTATTCCCCTGAAAAACTACAAATCCTGCAGCTGTGAATCCTAAAAATGTAGTCGTCCCCGTTGAGTCCTTGAAAGAGAAAAAAGAAACATAATTTTCCCCTTATCCAGTGAGGTATACCTCACCAATAGCATAAGTTGTAATTACATTATAGGCTACCTGTATTTTATTTTCCTTTTCAAAACAAACTTTCTTCCAAACTGTACCATCCTAAAGAACAAAGACTTCAGAAAAACAAAAGCAGTGCAAGCCTCATTTATTTCTAGGCGTTTAACTGAGTAACAGAATCTTACGTTTTGTTTACTTCTACTTGTAGCTCATGGCAACAAAGAATCCCTAGGTATACTTGCTAATTTTGTTGAAACCGTATTTCTTTGTATGCCCTGTCCTTACTGTGCTGACTAACTACAAACCAGGGATTCATATCTGCTTCAAAGTTTATATTTTTAAGGCTTCAAAATACCTTGTTCCTTTACGAGATTTCTAATGTGAAAGTACTTTCAACAGACAGCATTTACTACAATAAGCAAGTAACGCTTGAGTATGAACCAATGAACCAGAACATCTGGTGATATTTGCCTTTAAATACCTTTTTTTTTTTTTTTTTTGGTTCCACAATAAAAGATAAAAGTTCTGGCTTTGTCCGTCCCAAGTTCCAGACCCTCACCTTGTTAATCTGCTTTATGGTGCCTTATGTTCCATCCAGAAAATAAGGATGAACAGAAACTGTGATGCTTCCTGAGAAACAGCCAAAGGACTAGAAGGAGCACCTTGTAAGGAGCCAGGGAAATGTTGTGCTTTGTAGTCCACTTCTGGTAGTCTAAAAAAATTTTCCTCTGACATGGGCCATAAACCCCTGCATGTCCCCACACTATAAGCCTTGCCACATAGGTAAAGAGAAGATGCTGAACAAATTTTGATTCTGTCCTAAGTGCCAACATAAGTCTCTGAGATCCCCTCAGAAAATCTGCAGTACAGCTCTGAACAAAAGTCACTGACTTTGCCCTGCTCTGACCCAGACCCTGTATTTTACACAGGAACATCAGTCCCAGCATGTGTGAAATCTGATGCAACCTTATGTTAGAGGTGACTGTTTAAAGGCACACATCACCAGAGCAGCTAACTGGACAACACTGTACACTTCTGCTGTTCCACCAAATTAGATGGCATTCAAGCTGGAGTAAAATTAAAAGCAGCAGTTAAAATGTGAAACAGCAACTAAAAACTAACAGATTGCAGAGTACACGGGTAAAACCAAGCAATTAAAAATGCAGATGTAAGGGACAATCAGAACTGGTAACCAAAATCACCTTCTTTTAGAGAACCACAAAACAAGTGGAGGGATATGCAAACATGCATCTGGTTCTCCTCTTTGTACGCTTAGTTTGCTGTTCTTCCTAAGATTTACATATTTTGATGGTGTTTGAAATACTAAACTGCCAAAGTCTTACAATTTGTTGCATCTTCTGGATAAGAGTAACACTGAATCCTGAAAATATTGGCAAACACAAAGTATTTAATACCTTGAACATTCAGTGAAATCTTCGCAGTAAATGCAAAGAAACTATCAAGTATAACCAAAGCTTCTGGCATGACGCTATACTATATTGTCCTGTGACATTCTGGCTCCTCTGAAGAGACCTTTTATTTGGCACACAGATTTCAATGTTCTTCTATGGCTTAAATATGATAAGTAGTATTAGGGCAAGTTCTTTTATAACTGACTGGATAAAAAAAGAAAAAAAAAAAAAACACAGAGCTAAACTAATTCAGTTAATGGCTTTTTATTAGATGTTAGTAAAAAGAACTGTTACCTTGCAAGGATGAGGATCAACACCATAAGTTTCCAAAGAATGTGCTTTCAGAAGCAAGTTAAATTCAGCAACAGCTGGGCTCTGGCCTCTGAAATTACAAAAGAAATGGTAGTTTGACAACAAAAAGAAAATGGGAGAAAAGAACTTCTTGATTGGAGAGTCTAAATGCCTAAAAAAGGAGGAAGGAAATATAGATAATTTCTACCATGTTCTGTTTACAATACAAAGATAGGCAACTTTTAACATGACTTCTGCAACTGAATTGTCCAATGCCTCATCTTTCCAGGTAAATTCTGATTTTTTTTTTTTCCTCATTTCTGGGATACTGGCATGCTATGCAGTCAATCAGAATTATCTAATATCCTGCAAGTATTTGTTGTCTTTTGATACACAAGCACATCACCCGGAATATGAAATAAACCTCAGCATCTTTTTTTCCACAAACTCTTACTCCCAAATTCATTTAAAAGTATTGTCCAGATTAACAAACATTCCTTCCAGCACAGGGCATAAACACAGCAATCATATTACAGCCTACTCAGATGCATGCCTAATTATAGCAGTGCCTGTTACCATCACGATAGTTTAGAATCTGTCAGCATTTCCAATATATGCCCCTATTTTTAGGGTGTCTATAATCAACCATGAATATACACTAAAGCCTAAAACATGGCATGGAAGCCTTGAGCTCTGGAGTAAATTTTATTAATTCATTTTAGCTCCTCTAACTTTTGTTACCGTAAGTCCTAACATAGATTTGCAATGCCTGCTAGTCAGTGAACTGAGTATTATTTTGTTTAGATATTTCCATAACCAGGTAACATGATTCTGACAGATACACAGGTTTGTGACAACAAGTACTGCATAGGACCTTTAGAAAGCCAGACCCCATAAATGCTTCTCACACACATTATCCAAAAAATGAGGCATAGAAATCTTCAAGGAACACAGGAATGGTCATGCTTTTATCAAACCCCTCCATTTTGGCACCCAGTCTCACTCTGTGACAAGTGCCACCCAGTAATAAGTATTAAAAAAAATGGTCTGTGCAATGATGTAGAATAACTTCCCTGTACTAGTTTCTGCCATCCGCCCAATAGCTAGAAACCAAAAAGTACTGACATACAAGTTTCAGTACCCTGTTCAAAGTTCAGATGAACTCTGAAGATAATGTCCAGCATGCTTGTGGATGTCAAATCCCATTTTGAACCTACCACGCTGATGCCCTGTGGCAATATCAGTGTCAATAACCTTTTCTGTTACAAGGTTTTAACTCATGCTCATGTGTACTCCACTGTCCTTCATCTCCCAGTAAATCTCATGATAATTCTTTGGCTTTTTTCATATGGCTTTTGGTCCTCCGTGATACTATACTACTTGCATTTGATTTCAGATCACATTTTGTTGTTGGCATTTAGCTTTTAAAGGAAAAAAAAAAAAAAAAGATTAGAGAAGTTCCTTTCTTTCTCCTTCCTTTTTGGGTCTCTTTCTCACCACTTTCCAAAGAAGAACACATACCGAGTGGACCAAAAATTGTAACTGTGCATTTACACAGCTAAATATTTAAGGAGAAGACAACATAAAAGCAACAAACAAAACCAAACAGACTTTTGTTGTCCAATCAACATTTTGATGGCTCTTCTAAACTGTTTCTGTCCATTTTCAATACTAATAAATGTAACTATGTTCTGATAGAAAAAGTTTGTTTCATGTACCTACAAACTGCACAGAACAGACAAATTTAACTAAATCAACCTAAATAACTTGAATTGCTTATGTTGCATAATGAAAAGTCAAATAAATGTAAGATTTCACTGTTTATTGGAAATTAGGCCATACAGAAAAATAAGATCTCACAAAAAAAATCTTTTTCTCACCTCTCTTTGCTGGTACAAAAGAAAGTAATCAGTGTTCTAGTTTGAAAGGACTGAGAAGTGACAAATAATTTGGAATAATGTGATTTGGGTGTTTTGGTTGTATGGTTTTGGCATTTCCAAAAGGGAAAAACACAATTAAATTGCAATCATTATCAAAAGAAGGAGATACATTAAAAAAAATTAACATGTTCTCCTCACCTATAACCTCTGAAACTATGCTTTATACCTAGTCATATCAAGTGGAAAGAGCTGTAGAGCTGTGGTGCATGAAAAAAAGCAGACGACATGGACAAGTTTGATGTCATCAGATTACAGGCAAATCAAATGGCTACTGTGGAAAGCCTTAAGACAACAGCACAAAGCAGAAGAGTCAAGTGCAAAATCAACTGAAAAAATCCTGATTCATCCCTTATCAAGTGAATAACATTCAACTCTTCATAATACTCTTTTCACCTGTTAGTAATGTATCAGCTTAGTAATGAAACTCATTTACTAAATAAAAATGTATCTATAGCAAATCCTATCAGTAAATAAAAGCCAACATTTAATGTTGATCAATGATTCCACAATAGCCACTTGTTGTATTGACTTTGTTAAAAAAAAAAAAAAAAAGTATAATGGTCTACTTGCAACAAAGAACCCTACATATTAACATACAGAGTTTCCTCACCTATGCAAATGTTTCAATACCTCTTACAGTGGAAAACAGGGAACACTGTTTAGACAATGTATCTTTGCTTATTTTTGTATTAGGTTTACCTGGCAGGGGTTTGGTAGCAGGGGGGCTGCAGGGGTGGCCTCTGTGAGTAGAGCCCAGCAGCTGCCCCATGTCAGGTCAGAGCCAGCTCCAGCCGGCTCCAAAAGGGACCCGCCGCTGGCCAGAGCCGAGCCAGGGAGCGACA
>VXAA01004206.1:155918-182904 GCA_013399115.1 Anseranas semipalmata
GGAAGGACGGCATCCCGTGGGAGGGACCCCACGTGGAGCAGGGGCAGAGAGTGACCGTGAAGGAGCGTCGGAGACGCAGCGTTAGGGACTGACCACAGCCCCCATTCCCCTTCCCCTGGGCTGCTCGGGGGAGGAGGTAGGAGAGGGTGGGTGGGGGAAGGTGATTTTGTTTGCTTGTAGTTTCTCACCGTTCTAGTCCGCTAGTGATTGGCAAGAAATTATATTAATCTCCCTGTGCTGAGTCTGTTTTGCCCTTGACAGTAGCAGGTGAGTGATCTCTCTGTCCTTATCTCAACCCTTGAGCCCTTTTCCATTGCATTTTCTCTCCTTCTTCTTTTGAGGAGGGGGAGTGAGAAAACAGTTGTGGTGGAGTCCAGCTGCCCAGCAGGGTATACCACCACACAGGTAACCTTCAAAAGCCAGTGAATTTTATCAGAGTTACAAATGCTCCATCAGAAGACAGAAAATTTGACATAGAAGATATTTTTTTTGTGGAGAAGGGAGAAAGGACTGTGAATAAAATAAAGACATCTGAAGTTTTATTCCATGATCTGAAGCAAATCTCACAGTTGTAACAACACAGAAGTCAATTTGGAAGTAGTAACTGACACAGATGTGCATATATGGAGACACTCCATTCAGTTGAGAGGAGCCCATAAAAGCCAACAGCAACAACCAAAACTGCGCCAGCGACTAATGCAGGTTGCCCAAACATACAGTACTAATTCTGCCATGCAAAAAGTACAACTGTTTTGGGAACATCTGAAAGGAAAAAAATTCTTGATGTGTTAAAAATAAACAAAACAGAAAAACACACAAACAAAAAAAAACTCAGATTCCAAAAAGATTATTAAGACCACCTGAGGGATCTTATACAAAATAAAGGAAAAAAAAAAAATAAATAATTTAGTAGTCCCTGTTGTTATGCTTGAAAAAATAACCTTTCAGTTACTTTCCCTCTCCTCTATCAAGATTTCATGATTCTACCTAAGCTCACCTGATGGGTTAGCTTTTTTGTGGTTTTGTTCCCTACCCTGCCTCCCTCAACCACCCCCCAAATCTACATAGCATTCTTCACTATACTTCTGTAAAGCTGGTCACCAGAAATAAAAATAAGCTACATCTTTACACACTGAGCACAGCAGTGTATTAAATATCTTTGATACTGCCAAAATAGGTGAGAACTGCACATGTGGTTCCATCTACTTTTCCTTGGAAGTCAAGAAAAAACTAAGAATTATTTTTAACTTGGATTGTTTCACCGATGTGATTTACAATGCAGCCTTATGAATACTTGCACTAGTCTAACTGAAAAGGGATAAGAAACATGCAAATTAACAACCTGGGGAGGTATGTTACCATTCATTTCCCTTGAAGAAGGTATACCAGAATATACTCACAGAATATCTAGATTTGTATGGCCCAAATCTCTTCCAATCTGTTAAGAGTGATGGGTGAACAGAAATGCAAGTAGCTATGAGTTCAGTAGCTATGCTGTATTATATCCATACCCAAACACATAACATTCAAATCAACTTTGAATTCTTTTCAAGAACAAGCCTCCAAGTCACAGCAGTTCCTAATGAATCCTCACATAATATAAGATGTTAAGTCGTAAGACCATTATCTCTCCTTCTCTCAGCGGTATGCCATGTTTCAAAAGAGGTCTTAGCCGGAATGACAGAAAAATGAGAATATGAAATCTCAGCAGGTGTTTGCCCAAACACTGGTGAGGTTCAATTAAGTTATTCCTGTACCTCTCACTTTCTCAATGAGGAAAGAATAACTAACCGAAATTCACAAGACAATTAATCACAGCACAATGAAGCTGTCATACATTTGTCTGTCTGTCACGTTTATAATTTTTGCAACCAGGTGCAGAGGAAGGTCATAGGAAAGGCTGCATTTTGCTAAAATCCAGTGACATTCTCACAGGCAAACAGAATGTGACATAGGAGCACGATGTCATACATCTGTTTTAACTAGCAAGAACAAGACTTTTGAATGACACAAAATGAGTCACCAAATTACTGGCAGGTGTCAGAGTACTCTATCGCTGCTTCCCAGACATTCCCCTCACTATTCTCATGTGCCTTTCAGAAGGCAAATTCTTCCATCATGCTGTAGAACAGAAGAAAAGACGTCCCCAGTTAACAGGCCTCAAGGATGAGGATGCTGAGATAGGATTCAGTGAAGAACTGCCCTCCTTCCAAGCCACAGGACTTTGATTACACAGGAGCTTACTGCAGGAGACAGATGCCATGACCTTTGTTTATTTACATGTGTGAAGAAAACAAAGAAACAGATTTGCCTGCAGTGCTGGCACTCAGAACTAACTCTTTTGAAGTTAGCCAAATAACAGCAGAATTAAAATGGCTCTCAGTCTCTTCTGCTCTCATATTAGCTAACATGTGACTCAAACGTCTTTTTTAAAAAGGCCTGGGAACCTTCTTCAGCATTTTTAACAATACTCATTGAGCAGCAAAATATTAATTCTTATCAGAAAATTCTACTTGCTGAATGCAGTGAAACACATGTGCTGATCAGTAAGAAACAGAAGCTTGCAAGCTCAGTGGTTTTACTCATCTCTTCCATTTAGATACTGGAATCTGATCATCTAGCGCTGGACCTTTCTGTATATAGTTCATTATATGACAGATATGTTTTATTCATTTGTACTCCTAGAATAGAGACTCAAGGAATTAAATATCCGGAAAAAGGTAAAACTTTTATGTGACAACTGAATGTTTGATGTAAAAAATGTAATAGGGAGATCAATTACGGGAAGACAGGGCTAGAGCAGCAAATTGCCAGAACCAGACAGTAGCTATGCAGACAGCTCTCAAACTGTCTTTGTAAACAGGCAAATATATAAGGAACAGTATATGCTGATATAAGGAAAAAAAAATTTAAAGAGTGGGGTGGGGGAAGAAAACACTTCCTGGGGGCTGGAAAGAGCTATAAGCCACTGAGTCTAACATTAATAGCATACAAATTGGTAAAAACCTATAACAGAGAATTAGCAACACAGACATAGAAATGGGATATAGGAAGAGAGTTCTGCTATAAATTAAATTTCTGCCTCAAACACCTCCTGGGACTCTGAAGGAATCAGCAGATCTGGAGGCAAAGGAAAGGAGGCTGATTCAATCTGCTTGAATTTCCACCTCACCAAGACTACTGAAAAAATTCAGGGGACATCCTCACATGCTGATCAGGCAGTGGTGGGAGGAATGGAAGGCCAGAAATGGACACCAGAGTCCCAGAGGGACCTGTGCAAAGGCTTGTAACAGGCATTGTCACAGGATCAGGGATGTTACACTAATCAGGAAATTTGATTAAAAAATGAGATAAAAAATATGCCTGCTTATTCATAGTAGAGAAGCTAGCAGATTAAATTCACAATGGATGGACAGAATTATGCACGAGGGAAAAACGCAACAGAGAAAAATACATCTCATCCCAGGCTATTAAATACAAACAACACCAGCGTCCTCTAACAAGCCTTCCATCCCCTCTCCTAAGTTTAAATAAAGGACTAGTCTGTTCTGGCAAAATTGAATTGATAAAAATCTTCTCAATTGCACCATAGCTTAATTGATTAAAGATCTTGGTTTTTAAAGGTTGAATTCAGCCTTTGGAAATCTGCAGCCACTGTACAGAACAGTACTTAAAGCAGGAGAAATTGTTTTCTTTTTTTAAAACAGTGTTTCTCTGGATCTATATAAACTTCAGCCTGGACTGCTCTAAAAATATTAGCCATAGCTGGACCATTTAAAACATCATTCTGCTGAAAGAAATATAAGCAAAACAAATAATTTTCAGGAAGAAAAAAGGTAAGACAAATTAATACTAGCACACTAGCACATTTGCTGTCATTATAGTTACACGTGGTTGAACAACATATATGATACATAACTGTTCTGAAAACAAATTTTCCCATTTTCATTTTTTTTCAGAGTTTTGGTGACTCACAATCCTCTTTTCCTATAAATAGTATTCATATAAGTAAGCAAAGCATTTACATATTTATCAATATGAAAAGAAGACATAGGTGTTTTAAGGAAGTGCAAGGAGCCTCATAATCTTTGAACAAAAATTATCCTTCTACTTTATGTAATGAATTATTTGTTTTTATTTTATTTTCTTCACATCCTACTCCTCTCCTGGTTCTCCGAGGACCATCCTCTAGTAAGCAAAATGACTGGGGTATGAAGCTTCTGTCACTACTCCTGTGTATGTTATTCACTGACAATCCTGAAGGGGGTACAGTTGCACAAAGCACTACTACTCTTCTGAAACACGATACTTCAGTGACACATTCAACTTTGAAACCTGAAGACCGATTAATCTATCTTTCTTCATTCCTCTTTGTAACACGACTGAAAGCTTAGGGCAGAAAACGAGCGTGTATGGTTTTGAATTTCACCTCCCTTGTCTTCCAAATGAGTTATTTAAATACATTTCTGTACAATTCACCACTCTTAACAAACTGTATTATGACTTAATTACAGTTTCAGTATCTATTGAGAATTCTATAATTGCACTACATATAAAAATTTCACAGCAAAAGACAGTCTTCCACATAACTGTGATCCCTAACTGAAAGAATGTCACTCTGTTAATCAACTTCAGCAGCACTCACGATGTGAGCCACTCCCCCTAACCAGACCTACATTTCAAGCAAATGCAGTCTAAATTACCGGCACACATGTAGGAATCAGCTGTGATTGATGAAAGTTAACAGGAAAAGAAAACCCACTAAGCTGAAACTGAATTTTCAAATACAGCATATTAGACAGTACATTAGGTAGAGCACCTATTATAATCAAAGGAACAAACCCTCCTAAGTTAATACACACTGTGTGGAAACAGATAAAAGTAATCCTTAGCTGACTTTAAGCAGCATTCTAAATTACCTGCATTCATTTTTATGTATTTCAGCTATTTTCTTCTCAAGCTTTTGTGACTGCTTGGGAAAAATCTTGAAGTCGCTGATGTAATTCTCTGGGTGTTCATCAGGATCATAATCACCAAGCTCAGCTAAACAGACCCAAAATACAAAACAGAATGGAAAAATTCAATTGCAAAGTTAGTGAATAAGAAAATAAGTCAGTAAACACTGTAATTCAGGGTAAAAATGCCGCATGTTTGAAGAAATGCTACTTTGAAGAACTAGTAGTTAACTGAAACTTCAATCACCGAGTTTCAAGCAAATTTCATGTTTTATTAATTGCAGAAGTAATTAGCAATCTTAAAATATCTGCTTTGGCAGAAACATATTCTACAAAGCAGACACAGGAAACCCCTTCACTACTCATCATTCTGGTACCAGGCAGAACTAAAATGATGTACTCCAGACTATCCTCTTTCCTACAGCAATTTATCCCCACTGATGCAGAATGGTTTAATTCAGTTCCAGCACAGAAATGCAGTCTGTACCATTATTTAAAGATGGCCCAAACTATCCGGTTCCTCTTCTAAAAGATGATCACTTAGATACTCCGATAAGGCATTTGGTGTCTACTTTTCTAGATAAGCCTCTTTTAATAAGCTCTGGACTTGATCTTCCTTTGGATAAGCAGCCTTACAATGCATTAAGAGCTTCATTCATCTGAAGGCAGAATAAAGGGGACTTGCACACATATGAAGTCCCTAATAGGACATCTAGCTAACTATTTTCCTGAATGCAATCCAAGATACTTATCTCAATTCTGCCTTCAGGAAATGATGGGCAGAGAGGATGAAGAAAAAAAGGTCTTTCTCCTCAAATCACGTCTACTACTTTTGTGAGGGATTTCACCACTGCACAGGTCTTTACAACAAGAAATGGCTCTGAACAGAACTTTTTCCTGCTTAGCTCAAATGGAACAGGCTATGGTTACATTCAGAATAGCAAAAGAACAGACTTTTGCTTCCTTTGTAACTGGAATCTAACACTGATGCCATACTTTCTCACTTAAAATGCTAAGACAACCAGTTGGATTTTTTTTATGAAGTTCCAGTTTGTTTTAAGTTGGCTAAATAGCTGAATTACTTAAACACCTTACAGTACACATCAATGCAGGGAAACAGTACAACCAACAACAACAACAAAAATGTTATTGCTAGTTATATATCCCCATACCAGTTTTGCATTTCCCTTTATTCTGATCACTCCTAAGAGTTATAAATTACTTCTCACAAACCTGCTGCTTGTACTTACCTTGGACAATACAGGCACCCAGGTAGGCAGCATCAGAAAAAGAACACAGCAAACGGCCATGGAAAATGTCCCTTTTTATTTGTAGGTATAAGAGGTATCTGAAATATTATTAAAAAAAAAAAAAAAGGAAATTGTGGCATCTTTCTTTAACAGCCAACTGAAACCATTTGTGCAACTATTCTGATTCTTTCTTTTGCCACCTTAAATGGCAGGAAAAAGGTAATGTGCAACCCCAGGAAAAACTAGATCTTAGACAAGAGATTTTTCTCATGAAAAATGAAATAATGGCAGCAGAAGTAACAAAAACCCACTAAGAGATAGCATGGAGAGTATTTGATTAGAAACATTCAGCTATTACAATGCTCATTAGTAATGTCAAATAAATTACAGTAATTCAAATTCTTGAGCACACCCTCTCTCATTAAATACAGATTTACATAAGAAAGCATCTTTCTCTATCATTGCACACAAAATAGCACATTGACCACCATGGAAACAATTTCTTTGTCTTTCTTTAATCCATGAGGGATCCTAGATGAAATTTTGAGGCAGCAGAGACTCCCTGGGCCCAGCAGCACAGTGGGGCACAGGAGACCTGCCTGGGGGAGCTGCCAGGTCCCTTCCTCTCAGAGCTGTTCCTCACAGAGCAGAACTGAGGAGAAGACAAGAAATGGCTCGCTCCATCTGCTCTCCACCTCCTGCCACTGAGCAGCATTATTTACAACCAAGAGGAGAGGCACAGCCGGGAGGCCATCGCTTTCTCTTCTGCTTTCTGCCCTGGAGAGAAATGTCCCGGGCCTAGTCGGCAGTCACAGCAGGGCGCACGGCCCGGCCACGCGCCCACAGCTCCTTTCCCCGCCACCTGGCTGGTTGCAGTTGGGCCACGCAGCAGCCTCCCTCCTCTGGGAAAAGACATCATTTGAGCATTGCTTTAGCCTGATAAAGTCAAATAACTCAAGGGTTTTAGCAGATTCAGCAGCTCCAGCAAATCTTGCAACACCTCCGCTGATGCAGGGAGTTCTGTCCAACCTTGAGTTACAGTGTAGCCAGTAAAAGCGTGCTTTACCAGTAACACTGATGTCAGGCATACTTCTCCCAAGTTGCTTCGTTCCATGTGTACCATAAATTCCTGTACCAAGTAGCTTATCTGAAGTTTAAAGTGAGTTGTAGATTAGAGCAAGACTGGAAGTATTATCTGAAGGGCAAGAGAAGTTTGCCTCCTTTCTTTAGACTGTTACTAAATGCCACAGAAGAATGTCTGTATCACAGAGAAAAGCAACTTGCTCTCAGTGTGAACACATCCCTTCACTGTACTGTATTACACCTCCTACACGAATATCGCTCTTCAAGGCTTTTTTTTTTTTCCTTGCAACACCTGTTTTTTTCCTGTAATCAGCACCCAGTAACAGATCTCTATTTCACTTCAATAATTTGGTACTACTATGCACATAGTTCCCAGAAGATAATTTACTTGCACCGGGATGAACCACAGGTCTCAGTGAGAGGCAGTAAAAATTCTTAATCTGCAAGGACAGCCTACTGAAAAAGGCTTAGTATATTCATGCAGATACCACACAGAACTTAGGCAAATGAGCACTCCCCGGTCCCAAAACCTCTGGTAAGTTTTGCCAGGGTGAAAATCAGGTTGCAATTCTCTGAAGATTGACTGTTAGCTTGTGACTAAACGGCATTTCACTTTTTCAAAAATGCTGAAAAAGCCACCTATGAAAAGTTGTCCCAAGATTTCACAGGATGACTTGCTAGCCAAGTTGTAAGGTCAACAGATCTCCAGAGATGCTGCATATTGATGGTTTCTGAGTTTGAAAATTACTATAAAGAGATATGAAAGTAAACAGGACAGTGGAAAAGTATATTAGCCCATTAGCTCCTGACCTGATGTACACACATCAGGCTGAGATGAGAGCTATAAATCTAAAGTCTCTGGGCTGTGCCAGGTGCAACTCTCCGGCTGTATGGATGGGAGCAAGCATTATAAACTGTTGCTGTTCTATGAGTATTCTGCTATTTACAAGAAGAAAAACTAAGCTTTAGAAGAAATTCTTTCCTGTGTAATAGGACTACGCACCAATACTGCCAAATTTGAGCCATCTATTACAGGCCATTATCTTCACAGCCCAGGGAAAATGGAAAACCTTTGGGAATTGACTCAAAGCACCTATTCAAGAATCAGTGCCTCCCCCTCCAATCCCCCCAGTGCTATGCAATAAATCATAAATTAGATTCCTGAACTGAGATGGCAGGGATTCCCTCTCCCTCAAATAGACAGTTACTTTCTGACAATAAGCCCCAAAATACACACACAATAATTTAATAGAATTCAAAAACAGTTTCTTTAATACAGGGGGACAGTACTAAATACAAGAGTTTGTGATCGGTCACTATGATATTACACTGGCATTTAGGATCAAAGACTATAGCAGCACCAACAGAAACCCCACAGAATGAGGCCAAAAAACTCATTTCTATGCATTCCATTAAAATTCTATATAGATGAACATGGGTGTTTGGGTGGGAGTGTGCATACTTGTGGCATTTCTAAGAAAATAGTTTGTTGCTGGCCAGGATCAAAGATCCTTAATATCCTTATTCATAGATGCAGTTCTGCATCTATAATAGTCTTGCTGATCTGAGCTAATCTTAAACAAGAAATGCATGTTTTTTATTTTTCCCCCAAATAAGTCAAATAGGAATGAATACAGGTATTATACTATTTTCTTGCTTAAGCCTGTCCACAATATGAAAGTACTAAAATTTATCAAAAATCTACCCCCCAAAAATTAGCTTCATTACTATAAAAAGTAACCCATACTCTTTCCATCTAAATTGTCAATATATGCATTCTCATCAATTATATGGAACTAAAAAAAAGGTACTATTATCTATCACCCTCAAATAAATCACTCCTTTTGTAAGCTGTTCAGAACAACAACAACAAAAATCAGAATTAAAAAGTTGCTGAAACTTTCTATTATGGTTTTTTTTTCCTGTAAGTTTAATATAACACATTTTTGCTTGTCTTGTCTCACTAACGAACTAGGGAATATTTCCTTTTTGTAAAGCCTGGGAAAACAGTACATGTTCAACTTTTGCTGAGAGGTATGTTAACAGCAAATACATAAAAATAAGCAGACATAAGACATAACTTTATGGAAAATAACATGCCTCAGAGCTGATTTCTTTCCATTGATAGGCCTGGGATTAACACAGCTGAACTCAAGCCATCATGTAGGCTAGCTTCTGCGACAAAAGTGGGCCGTAGATGCTACTCATCTGTCTTTAAAATATATAATTTCTAGTGCTTGCCAGTCTGAGAAAGAAGCTCTGTTTATTTTCTTCCCATAAATGAAAGGGGCTTTGGTTCTGCAATATTTTTCGGGGGTGGTATCTGTTAAATTATTCACATACTTTCCTATTACATTCATAATTTTTAAAATAAGAATGCTACTATTTATTTTCTGTCACTAAGTTTCTATGCTACTGAGTTGCTGCCTGCCTTTGATCATTGAAATCCAGGTAGAGAAAACTAGGTATGGCCTTTCTGATGTCTTTCAAAATCCTTATTCAAACAGTTCTAAATTGCACTTTCAGAGAACTACTTCACTTCTGAAAAAAAAGCCATTTCTAAGACAGAATACAGCAGTAAGAGGGGAAAAGAGGCACAAAGCGCATTTCCCAGTGGAGTCTGGACAAATTGCTGGCTGGGACACAAGGGAAGCACTTGAACTTACAAGGAGGGCAGGGGAATACCCATGCAAACCAGAATCAGAGTTTAAATGCCTTTTTTTCAGAGATCACCCACACAGCAAGTTGCATTGGATACTGTTCATCTTCTGCAGGCAAGCAACTAGGGAAGCTTGGAAAAAAAACCTAGACATTATAGAGTTCTCTCAAATGAAGGAGATATATGCACTTGGGACTGAAAGACGAAGTTGTAAGCTTTGCAAGAGATTGACTCAACCTCAAACACTTCCTATAATCCTCCTACAGTAATTTATGTCTCAGGTCAGCAAAGACCTATGAATGTGTGCCTGACTACCAACTTCAATAAGCTTTATGTATGTACTTAAAATTACCTATACTTAATAGAAATAACTTACAGATTCAGATCTGTTTTTGCTGCTTCTTGTGCCCTTCCACCTCTGCTATGTTTTTTTCCAAGCCCTAGCACAACTTTATAGCTTGATTTACAGCCCTGTCCGTGTACTCAGGCTTACCAGCAAGCCAGTAAACATATTTTTCTAGCATTTATGTTCACAGTTGTCTATCACTGAATAACCTCATTTCCATCTATTATGTTTGCAATACAGATGACTCAACTCTAGGTTAGCCAAGCCCTTTCTGCAGGTGGAGGGTGGGCAATATCTATTCTTGTTTTCAGGCAGTATTTGTGACCCACAGACACCATGTTTCTAACTGTTTAACTGCCTGTTTATTTTTATCTATTTTAAGATGTTCAATGAGGCAAGAAAGCTTTCCTACAGTCAAAATCTGTGGTTTGTCCATGCAGTGTTTTTTTTCTTATGTTCAAGTCACTACACTCGTTTTATTCCAGTAACAAGCATTTCTCCCAGTGTTGCCACAACCTTTCCAGCCAGCAGACATGGTTGTCTTGAGAGATCCAGCAGTGTTTCAAAAATTGTTATCTCAGCACGGTGCCTGGCTTTGACTGTACTGCTCTTTCCCATGCTACTGTGCATACTCAGGTACAGAGCAGCAGAATGCAAATGCCTGTGTTTACAGTATTCCTGGATTCGGTGGCCTCCTTTCCCAGAAGAATTTATGAACTCTTTATGTACATTCTTCTGTACACTAACTTTGCATTCTGCCTCTACTGTCGATACAGTCAGTTACACTGCAGGAGCTCTAGTTTCCTGCCAAAGTCTATGAATCTAACCTAAGCGCCAATTACTACATGCCAGTATCTAATACTACAACTTAGAGAACATCTGGTCTTTGCTTTACACTGCCACCTAGATAGCAAGACTAAAAGAAAAAATATATATTCTTTAAAAAAAAATGTATTACTTGTCTACTCAAATATTTGTGAAGTATATTGGTATCTTACATATTAAAGAAAAGCCAGCATTCTACACACTGTTGATAAAACACAGAGTTGACAGCTCTTGGAGTCACCACAAACAGGTCTCTGAAATCACCAACTCTGTGTGCAGCTACAGCCAAAAAATAAAAATAAAAAAATAAAAATAAAAAGTTGAGCATCATTAGCAAAAACGCTCAGAACAAGACAGAGGGGCATTTTGTTGTTACTTAAGGCCTTGATGTAATCACATCTTAAATGCTATACCTAAGCTCTAGCCTCTGCATCCTACAGAGGATACAGCTGAGCTTGATAAATAGAACAACAAGTAAAATGAATGAGAGGACAGAGCTTCCCTTACAAGGAGAGATGGTGACTGATGGGGAATAAGACTGAGTCTTACGAAATCATGAAGGCAATGGGAAAGGTGAATTAAGAACTGCTCTTCACCAAATCCTGCAATACCAGACCTGGGGGGAAGTTAATGCAATCAAGGGATTGCTTAAGGCAGATGAAAGTTCACTACCTGCTGTGTAAAGTACTTTCTAACTGCCACAGGAGGCTGTCAAGACAAAACAGTACTACTAAGTCCAAACACGGAATGATTAGACAAATTCACGAGTAACAGATCTAGAAAAAAAAAATACTAAAATGAATAGGCAGGAACGTAATTGTTAAAATTTCTAATAGGACAATTGTAGAAACCTAACTTTAGTGAATGCAGATGCGGAGAAGACCATCTATCTGCTTTCTTGTTTTTCTGTAAAAATAAAAAGTTTTGTTCACACTACAGTGGCTTAAACCTCTCAAAACTTTTGTAAGATATACACGTTCATAAGTTTGCCACAGTGATGTTAGTATGGCAGTCGCCCCTTCAATTCACCTAATAAGCCAAATTCTAGCAGAGGAATTAGGAACTAGCGACATAGCCATCATGACTTCAAAAGATGACCTCTGTTCAAACAAAAAAAAAAAAAAAAAAAAATCTATTNAAAAGCCATCATGACTAAAAAAAATCACCCCTGTTCAAAAAAAAAAAAAAAAAAAAAAAAAAAACAATCTATTTCTCTTACTCAGAAAAGGCCAACTGTATGATCCACCCACAAATATCTAACACCAAAAGGTGTAGAAACTACCTTGTTACCTTATTTGGGTAACTGCATGTCTGTCTTTTGCGTTAACAAGCATCTGTAGGAAGATCCACCCCCCTTTTGGTATGCTTTATGGAAAGTTGTTCTAATGCTAAGAACTCAAAAAAAAAAAAAAAAAGAAAGAAAGAAAGAAAGAAAGAAAGAAAGAAAGTAGCAGCATCCTGTAACCCCATCCTGAACCTATGCCACTCCTGGATGGTAAAAATCTTCAAAGAAGCCTGAAACAGTAGCATTACGTATTAAACAAACAAAAAAATGTATTCCCTCACAAATAAATAGTCCATTTTCTGCCTGGTGTGGTCATGGGAACATCAATTGAATGACAGCTTTCCAGTAATCTCAAACCTCTCATTTCTGTGGTCAGGATGACGACTGCCACCTGGATCTAGCAATACATGGGCTTGTCCTGCCTTCGGAGCTGGTCACTGTCTGCATTACTGTGCATGGTCTTTCCCTGGGAAAAGGAAAAAGTGTGAAACACTGCTGTGCCAGCCACCCGCTTGACAGCACTGGCTACATGGGAAAAATTTTATTGCTACACAATAATTAATTGAATAATGAATAAAGAGGACAAAGGAATGGTAAGGGACAGGCTGCAGCTTTGTTTTGAATAGTAAGTACATAAAAGCCTCCACATAGCACAGGAGTAGTTTCTTCTCTGCAGGCTTCCAAAAAAGAACTGCATCTTCTCAGCTCTCCTGCCTTCCCCACAGAGACACGAGAGGAACTCTGAACCTCTCAGCTGTCCTTCACCCACAGGCACAAGCTTCACCAAAAAAACCTCCCAGATTTTTTTTTTATTTTTACCACCCTGAATGCTAGCTGCAAGCCTGTCAGTATTAAGCGCTCTTACTAACAACTCTCATTCATTTTGAATACCTTTGCTATTTAATCTGATTGCAAGTCCAATATTATTAAATATTATTAATACTGTTAAACTATAATCTCACTTGACAACTGCCAATATGGCCTCCAGAAAGTCAAAACAGACCTAAGTGGACTTGCAGAAGCATCAGAACAGCTACCATTACAGATCTTTAGAAGAGCTGAGAAGGGCACCCAGAGAGGTAGAGGTATTCCTAAATTATATCTGGAACAGGGTTTAGCAGCACAAGTCCACCCAATATTAGCTCATCTTTGGAAGGATGAACTTATTGCAAGACTAAATGGTTTGATACTCAAGCATTAACAATCAAAAGGAGCACTACTGGCCTCAACCAGCTCCTCATATCTGGAGGGAAAAGCACCAGGCTCTTCCAGCATGAGGCAGCATCAAGTACCACTGTCTGTGACAAGGTAGTCAAGCCCTGCATGCATGCAGCTGTATTGTTTGTTCCTCCTTGCCCAGGCTAGCTCATTCAGAGCTCTTCGATTTGCCATGTTTACATTCCCCCAGTCTTTATCGTTTTATATGATTTCCAGTTAAGTACTTTTCATCTGCTTTTCTTGTACCAAAGTACCTATTACACTGTTTTATGACAGCCTAGTGATTGAAGAACTGCTTCTTGGATTAGGAAACATGGATTAGGAAAAAAGTGCACGATGACAGCTAGTTGAAATAATCCATCTTTGGTTAATTCCACCAGCTACTCACCCATGCCCCCTTCTAGTTCTCAATTTTTTTCTACAATAATAATGGATTACTGTTGATACAGTATTATCTGTAGCATTTTAGATCATTCCTTTGGGACCTCAAATGACTCCATATTTTCTCATTTTAATTATACATACAGAGTATAATGTAGGGATTTAGAGATAAGAAGGCATGAGGCCTTGGGCTGCTTTATTACATAAGAAAGAACAAACACTGATTTATTTATTACCTAAACAAGAACATTGAAAAGAAGTAAACAGTAAAAATCTGTGCCTGAGTGTGATGGGTCATTGAATCCATCTGTTCATTCTCCCTCGACTGTTCCCATTCTGTTCACGTGCAACATCTCACGCTTTCACAGCTGTGGACCCTCCCAGGGCTCTGACCTGTGATCAAAGAATAGTTAAGAGAGGCACAGAGCAAAAACATCTGTGCTTTGCAGAGAGGGCACTGGGATGCTGTGCACACAGCGGATTGAATGGCCTCTGCAGTTACAACTTCCTTTCATGGCAACTTCACATCTTAGCATGTCAAGCCAGCAGAATAACCTTAACCATTATAATGAACCCTGGAATATTGTTAGTTTTTCTGCACGTGGTTCAATGCACACGGCTAAAGAAAAAAATGCTCTCCCCACCAAGACTATCATGTTTTGTGCAAAACCAACTGGAATGCATTGCAGTAAAAGAGGAAGGAAAAGGAAGTAAGGAGAAGAGCGAAATTAACAGCAATACAGAAAGTATATGTATTCAAGGCCTCTACCCCAGTCCTGTGGAGTGTCAGACAGAAAACAGGCTGTAAAGCCTGATTTAATGAGAAAAGAAACTGAAGTTATGTTTTACAGGTAGGTATGCATGGCAGGGAGCAAGGGAGATGTGAGGACCTGCTTGTTGGTTGCTATTGCCTAATTAAAAACCAGTAGTTACTCCTTTCATTAGGGATGTTCAGTGAAGACAGTTAAATGCTGTTTTCCAAAACTGAAGTACTTTGTTCTGACTTTGTATCACCTATAATACTATCAGATAATCTGAGACAGAAAGCCACAGATGTACCATTCAGAAAAGCCTGATGTCCTCCAGATACAACATGAGGCAGAAGTCAAACACCCCGAGATGTCCACAGTACCGAAGACCTCCACTCTTCTCACTAAGGCTGAGTGCTTCTCTCTATTTAAAAGATTACACAAACCACTCAAAAATCCACATACGCCGTTTGTGTTGCAACCTGCTGAGCCTCCAGTGCACCTGAAATAAATTCAGAGGCCCACTCATTTGAGCAAGGTAAGTTAAATCCTTGCCACTTTCTCATCACAATTTTTTTTGAAAGGCATTGGAAAAACTGCCTGAATAGTTTAACTCTTAAACAAAAAGTGTGTCTTTTGTCTTCCTCAACCTGGTTTCAAATACGTATGGCCTCACTGCCCCTTTGAGGTATCAGCATTTCCAAAAAGAAGGACAGACCATCTAAATCCATGTTAACACAAGTTGATGGGATGAGTTAAGAAAGTTAAACAGTCAAGTGTATTAAGATTTGGGCTTTGTTGACAGGTCAGGTTTCACATAGTCTGTTATTACAGAAACAAGAGAGCTCAAGGTGACAATCCGCATGGCCAGTGAAGTTAACCTGTGGATTGGAATCCTAACATTAGCTGACTCTAGAGAACACAGTGATCAAGGACCACACCGAACATCTCCAGTTATGTGCTGAAACTTTGTCTTGAGTCCACAGAACTTCTTATTCAGCAACGCTGTATCTCAAAGTGCTTTAATGTCCAGAGGCAAGAATTGATTTTGTTTCAAAAGCATAGCTATGGAAGTGATCATTAATTAAAATGAGGGAAGATGAAAGTAAGCAGCTGGAATGGTATAATGTGACTGACAATATTCTCACATATCCTGAACAGTGGAACTAAATGTAGTGACAGGCAAGCACATGGCTCGATGCTCTGCCCAGGGCATTCCTGGCTATGTGCACACATTTCAGATTCTTGTAGTTTCTTTTCTGTAACATCACAGACAGAGGGATGAGTTCAGCTAGGTCATTCTCCATCTTAATTTCCTGAAAACAACTCCTACTGTAAAACAACAGACTACTTCAAGGATTACAGTCCAGTCTACCCAAGGTAGAATAGAAATGAAGCAGCAGTAATCTGAGGAGACGAATACTCGATTTTATTCCCACTAGGGATGTCCAAATCCAGAGTAGTATTTCTCTCCATTTTATACTATTTTACAGAAATCACACAATTTACCCCACACGTACAGCTTCATGTACTTAATATGTATTTTTATATCAAATATTGCCATGGAATAACAAGAAAAACAGCTTTTTTTAAACATCTGAACATCTCCCTGAGGTCTCTGAGATGCTTTATTAAAGAGTTATTCCTATAAGGCTTTTACAAAGACTGCATCAACAATAATCCACGTAGGGGATTTAGACAGGGTTAATTAATATTCTGAACTAAAGAGCAGTATGACAATGTGGCAGCATGAATCTCACTGTCTCCTAATTTCATCATGTAGGTGGGGACTACAGGCAGCCATCAGACTTCTACCCAGCTGAAGAAGCAAGAGAGCAGCTCTGTGATACGTTTAGGCATGTAGAGTATGACAAATGCAAAGCACTTTTACTGTGACTCACCTGACCATACATTCAGCTATAAAGTACAGATGACTTTTAAGTCAATGGGTGACAATGTTACTAATTTATTTTCAAATCATCTTAAGCACACACTGCAAAGAACATATGAACATAGCAGAGCTCCTAAAAAGAAAAAAAAAGAAAAAAAAAAGAAAAGAAAAAACCCCAACGCCTACCACCAAAAAAACCCATACCAAACAGCCAATTAGCTGTCATGGTTTCATGACTGCCAGCTGTCAAATACTAATCAACCTTCTTCTTCTTGAATTTCATCAATCATTGCAATTAAAAAAAAAAAAAAAAATAAGTCCAATTTAGAGCATCATCTTGAATCTGACCCTCTGTTTTAGCAATTTCAGGAGCATTTCCCATACCTTGTTATTGTGTAAGAGACCTGGGTAGACACCAAGCAAAGTTTCCCAAATAGAACATTAGAAAACTATAAAGCTGATCAGATACAAAAATCTGTAATGTGCACTAGGTAGACATATGAAAAGAGACATTATTTCTCCTTTCTAAGGTTGTCTAGTACCTTAATAGTATTACTTCCAGCAAAAGACCATAACATATTTTTCAGACAGCAGCTTGAGTAAAAATCGATTTGTAGTGTTCCAGGAAAGACTAAAACATACCAACAGCACAATACACTTAAGTGAGCTAATTCAAGGTGTTCTGCATTTTGATAAAACTTCTGCTGGGAGGGTATCCAAGTAGTTAAAAGAAAAAAAAAAATCAATTAATTAAGGCTCTTGAATGAGGAAGGTCTATACCTTCCTAGAAGGTTTAAACTTTGTCTCATAAAAAGTAAATTCATTCAAGGACAAACACAAATAATGACAATCCTTTGACTTCCTGGTTTATAACCTGTTCCCTCAGCTAAACAGTTTCAGTACTTCACCCAAGATAAACAGCTATAATATGAACAGCATGTTCCAGCTGCTCTATACAAACCGTAAACTTACCATTCAGCAGAATGCAAGCTGTTCCTGAAACTTTCACTATGAGACCAGGGATAATGGGATTGCTCCCATTCACAAACTGACTTGTGAGCTAAGAATTTGCAGGGCTTGGGGAAAGCATCAATGAAGAGCTCAAGGCAACAAGTGCTCCATTGCTCTGTGCTTCTGCAACACGCACTTATTAGATAGCAGTGTGACCTGCTGACTAACAGTGTGGTAAGGCAGACATATGGTCCTGCACAGCTGGTGCAGACATAAAAAAGAGCTGTTACTTTACTACAGTTTTGCACAATACTTTTCTTGAAAAATATCTAGAGCAACAAAATATTCACAATGGTTAGCTGAAAGGACAAAAATCCCATTCATTAAGTACAACTGATCTGTTGCAGAGGTGTGTTTTCAAAGCACTGGAAAATTCCAGTGTAAGCAACAAGACTTCTTAACCTCTACAGTAGCTATACTTTAAAAATATACATACGTTTCACTTCTACATTAGCTTTCTAAAGAAAGTCTATCTGTGCTTTAAAAATATTATATTGCTCCTGGTGCTAACGACAGACACTTCAATTCAAAAATTCAATTAGAAAAAAAATGAAAATTCATGTTCCTGTTGAAAGAGAGAGCCGTTACCAAATTAAACTTCACAGCTTATTTCACACGAAAAAAAATAAAATCTAAGAAACAAAATGAACTTATTCAAGTCCACAATGCTTCCATGTGGAAAAGTCAGCATAATACTTGCCCAGACATTTGATCATTGCCTCTTCCTGAAAGTTCTCCAGCAGCATCACTATTTCTCTGTATGTTAGGAAAAGTCCCCTTAAGCTGCTTTCAAAACTCCATGGTTATCATAATAAACAAAAAAGGTTATCAATAACACAAATGTCTGTCTGCTATAACATTTTATCACAAACGATGAGAACCCTAGCCTACGCAACAAACTGCCTTACTTTGGACTTGTCAAAAACGTACAGACAAAAAAAATACCTGGTGAGCTCTTCTTTAATCTTCAAGGGTTCATGTGGGTAGAATTTCACTCTAAAGCACATGGTATATGGTGGATGAGCTGAAACATTATAAAGAAAAAGCATGAGAACGGTAGCAAGTAACATTGCCTCAGCCACTCTGAAAGAGTGGCCTCCGAGAGTCTTACAAAGTAGCCCATGTGAAGGTTAGCTCTGAAGCATTAAGCAGGGAATCAAACAAAACCAATACATATTATATATACATATGAAAAGAACAGAATAAGTGACAAAGGCTAAAGAACATGCAGAATACTGATAGCCTATGCAAAGCAATTTATTCATGGTTTTGCACCTCACAGGGCTTACTGCTTGATCCAAGCTTATTGCTTGGCTCCAAGTCCAAAAAACATTTGGACTGTTCTTTTTTTGTTGTTTCTGGTGGTTTTGTTGTTTTTTTTTTTCCTTCTTTTTCCTCTTGGCAATTGATAAACAGGAAAGATTTTTGTCTGGTCACAATGAGGTATGAAGGTGTTACGAATAAGTGTTATTCCTGGTAATGATAATGCCTAGACAGCAAAATGGAAGAATCCATAAATTAAATTTGGCTAAGTAACCTAGTGACAGAAGAACTGTTCCTGTTTCCAGCAATTAATAAGAATGTGTTATCTACTCCTGAGCCACCTTATCAATAGTGGGTCTTAAACACACTTTCTCTTCTCAAAATAAAGAAACAGAAAAAGAAAGAAACAGAGAAAGAAAATCACTAACTGAAAAGATTTTGCTTTGTCTCTCAGTTCTACATTAATGAACACAGCTTTATATCCTACTGTTGCATCTTTGATAGCATTCAAGATACTATCTAACCCTAGGCCAGTGATCTTTTGGTAACTACAGAAGGGTATGAAAGCAAATAAAAGACCATTATTCTAATCATAGAGGAATCTTGCTACAATCATGTTAGGAGAAAAAAAGTGTGGAAACAAAGTAGAGGACTTAAAAATACCACATCAGCTACACAGGTGGGGAAAGCCCTCACAGCTATCTATAGCCTGATATTTTAGATTCCAGTAAGAAATGAGAAGAAAAATACTGAATCTTCAAAAAGTAAATGGTATGGGGAGAAAAACCATAGCTCTATAACACAAGCCATGGTAACTAGCAGTCCTGCAGGTAACCTCACCAGAGAGCATGGGGATGGATGAAGCACAAAGGCGGAACTGCTGTCCCAGCTGGAAGGGCCTCGGCTCTGCCAGCAGCGCAAGCGGGGCTGTTTACCAAAACATTAACCAGCACCGTCATTTTTAGACAGCCAGAAATAGAGGAAGAACTGAGGCTTCAAATAAAATGGGAACATGTGATCACTGTACTCATTTGCGAAAATGTCCTAGAGACCTGAGTGGAGAATTATAATCCTTTCATTAAGATATTTAACATACAAAACTAATTTTCCACAGACAATTACAGTAGTTCTCAACATTTATAGACTCTTATTTTTAACTAGTTTTTATTCTTTATTATTATTATTATTTAATGAAAGCATTTATGCAACTTCACATCACAGCAAAGTTCAGATGTGTAATACTCTAGTTAGTTTTAAACGTCCCTTAGTCTTAACGTATACTCAAGGCACAGAGTCAGTCTAACCTTACTAAATCTTGAAATGATCGTGCTTTTACAGAAGGAAAAGAACAGGCAGAAGTACAGATGAAAAATATAGTGATAACAGAAGAAGAAAACAGTTGAAACACAGAATTATCTTTTAGTTATTGTAACCTGTAAGAGTAATTACTAAGCTACCAGAACACTTTATTCTAGCATCTTCTCAAGCTTACTAGCTCATTGGCTTGTACAAACTGCAAGAAGTAATCGGTTCAACAATGCTGACATTATTGATACTACTTTGACTGCAGTAGTTACCTCCATGCTGCAAATTTCCAGAACCGTATCTGCGGGTATCACATTATTCCATTGGATGTACAAAAGCAACAGAACAGAAAAATGCATTATATTTTTTGTTATGGTTCTTATCCTTTGTAGGGTTCAACTGTTTTTGAAGATGAAGGAATACATTCCCCTTTCAAGGCTTCATGATGCATTTTTTCTTAATATGGTCAGCCTCAACTAAAAAAACCCTGTTGATTTCATATTATTTTCCTTGTTTAAATAACTTCTTATTTGAGACACAAGGAGGAATGTCAGAAGAGATGGGGATTGAGAGATGAAATGTACAGATAAAAAAGAAAGCAAAGAAGCAGTAACAAGAGGTAATGGAGAAAGAAAAACAAGCCTGAAGTGTTCTCTAGGCATGGTCTGAACATTCAAGGTAATCAAATCTGGACAAGGTCACAGAAGGCAAGAGAAACACTAAGACTGCCTTCCGTGGGCTTTGGCTTAGATGTGACTGCAGCATTGTCTTAATTGGCTGTAAAACAGACAACTTTGCTATGTCCTTCCTGTCCTGCCGTGGCAAACTAGAAGGTAAACTGCATTCAATGTCCCAGGAAGGAAAACAGTCACTGAACAGTGCACAAAGCAGCCACATTGCCCAGACAAAGTGAAAGATAATGTAAGTAATTTTAAAGGGTTCTGTCTTTTCTTAATAGCGTTCTTACAACTAAGGGAGAAAAACTTCTGCTTTCAGAATATGGATCTGCTTACAAAACCTAACAGAAGAGTCAACTTACATTAAATGAGTAAGAGCTCCTCCTCAGCAAAAACAAAAAGGACTTTCAAATCTCCTGACGGAGTTAGAACTAGCTTGTGCTTGAAACAGGGATGCAGAAATAAGAACAGCTAGTGTGTGGTTCTGCAAGGCCCTACCTAGGACAAGCCTACTGCAAGACCCTAAAAATGTACTGAACTTCACCCAGATTTGTGGATGTCAATGAAATGACTGAAACTTTAGCTGTGGTAAAAAAAAAAAAAAAAAGTGTAAGATTTACAGCAGAAGAGCCAAGCTCTGGTGGTATGTGGTAGCTGCAGAAAAGCAACAGCTGTCCCCTGTGCAAGGAGTATCACAGGGAAGAAAGAACAGCATACACTGCACTAAATAATAGCCCACAGTCAGTCAATAGCTAAATTTATAATAGAAACATTGTCCTTCTAGCAGAAGGACGGTATGTGACAGAAGTGTATTTAAACATTCAGAATACGCAGGAGATTGGGCAAGGCAATTTGAAGCCTACTTCGCAAGCCTTTTCCTAGACTCAGGCTTCTGTAACAATATTCCTGCTCAGGAGAGAAGCAAGGAATGCAAAACAAGGCTGCTGCAGCCTGCTATTTAGATGTGCTTTCTCAGCAACACCCACAAGAACAGCACAATCCTGACCTGCAATGTGAAATACTGAAAAGAATATGATCCCATCCATCCAATTCATCTCCTGATGTGTTACAACAAGGTATCCTTCAACTACAGAAGGAAACAGGATTCTCTTTTTCTGGTCCCCTTTGCCCAGATAGGCAACAAGCCACAAACAATGAACATTTGAAACAGGAAGGAGGGAATACATGCAGCTATCCACTTTCCTCCCCATCTTAATTTTAAAAATGGATCACAAACTAATGTTCCTCCAAAAACCCATACGACCCATAAACATTTAGTAAGGCCTCTGTCTTATAGATTTTACAACACTGGAGAAACACACAAGAGAACCTGACATTCTTTCATTCTTTATATTCTTGTGGAAAGCAAGACAGGCAATGGATTGCATCAGCTCAAGAAATTAGATTGTCAAACCAGACAATTCCTCAATTCCTTGAAATTACAATTGCTCACTACCTCTTACTCACACATTAAAGTGGATACACTAAGAACAACAAACCTTCCCGAAACAGAACTCAATTTTCAGAAGAATGTTTCTTCAATCAGAACCAGTCTGAATAAAATCGGGGTTATAATACCTATAAGCCTTTTCTCTCAGAGTGGTCCTTTATCTGTCAGATAAGGAAGGAGCAGCTGGTGTAGTGTAATGCCCAAGGCTTTGTAAGAATATCCTACCATCACAAGCTTTGCTTTCTTACTAAAAAAGATTATTATAATTTCAGTGCAGAGAATAGTACTGACTGAAAACTCCATTGCAACGGGGCTATTAATTTGCCAGTTTATGTGTTAACAGCACATAAGAGGTGAAGGCAAAGAAAGAATAAAACCTATTTAAATTATGTCAAATGCTGAAACCTTTGACAGCATGACCTAAACCCCCATGAAGAAACTACAGTGTGAAAGGTTTTTTTTGTGGCAACTGATTGTATGTTTTTAAGATTTCATTTCCCTTTAACTAAGACAAACTATCCAGTGTACACTAACTGGTAAGGAGCTTTAGCTGAAAACCAAACCTCCAACACCCTGACCAAAACAGAGGTATGTGGGAGCTATACCCCTTGGCACAGATACAAACTTGCAGGCAATTCAGTTTCAGGTACATCTATTTTTAAGCAAGGCCTCCTCAATCATTCAAATCTTCTATGTATATGAAGAGCTTACAGGGATTGATAAGCTTAAGAAAAACTACACGTTCATATTATCACTTCCTTCGTTGACAGACAATCTGAAACAAAAAAGAAGAAATATTTATGTAGGAGAAAATATATTTTTTAAAAGATGTTGAAAAACTTGATTGAAGTTCTAGAATTGTGAAGTAAAGACAAAAAAGGATGGAAGATTCTCAGCTGCCACTTTTGGGAAGGATTCCTGTTTGTTTTTAACAATCTGCTTTTCATCCAGCATAACTACTAGCTTCTACAAAGATCTGTGTTGGCAGTGCTGGTTTTTTTATGGCAGAAAACTTCCTGTGTCTCTCTTTGATGTTACAAATTCTCTGAACTACATTATTGTACCAAATCTAGTGCTCATTAAAAATAAAAAATAAAAAACTTTTTTTTCTTACACTCAAACTGTCTTCATGTTCACTGATGCTGCAGAACCTGGGGCAGCAGAACTGCTGCTCTGGGGTTTTTACATATATATGCTGGTGATTCCATATACCTCTTCCCTTACCACGTGAATCAGATGTTTATCCACACCACTGGCTGAGCACATGTAAGACAGAACACTGCCCTGTGTTTTTATTTTATGCCTAAGAGATACCTAATTTATCATAAACCTCAAACTGTGGTGTATTACTCATTGCAATGTGTGGCATACAGTGCAACACAGGGCAAGGTGGATTTTTGTCAACCGGTTATGAAAATGCTCCGAATTGTGTTATTAAATCCTCATGCAGTCAAAGATAAAGAATATAGGACACTCTGGTTAGTGCCCAAAGAATCACATGATTCCTGTTTTCACTGTGATGCACTGTTTCACTGTGCATGGATTTACAAACCTCATATTTGGTTAAATTCTTTTTTCAATTTGTACTGAGGCATGAAATATCAATGACAAGTTTGTTTAAGAATCTGCTAGAAAGTTTTGCACAGTCCATCTGTACATCTACATTCTTGTTTCCCTTGGTTCATTCCAGACATTTGCCCATTTAACAACAGCATAAAGATGAAGGAAATTAAAATTTCTCAGCAAATTCCAATGCCCTGACACAGTAATGCAAAAACAGTTTTTGCATTACTCTCTCAGATCATCTGAGATGTTACACATTAAGAAAAACATGTACATTTTGAAAAATTGATCCTGTTCCACTGTTTCACTGTCATTAAGAACAAAACCCATACAGTTGGACGCTTCCCACAAACCAGGTTACATGATAGTTGCGTACTTATACAAAATAAACTTAAAAATGAATGGGAGGGGGGGATACTGTCCTTTTTAAACATTACTGCTGAAGTGACCAGTAAGACTTATACCAAGACACTTCTAGACATAAAATAAGTACAAAAACATTAGAAGATGACCAAATGGAGAGGTACTTTACTGCCAATGTCTGAGGGAAAATAAGAGTATAAAAAATAAAAAAGCATGCAAAAGAACACAAGCACTGGTTTAAAAACGCCTTTGTCTATAACCACAAAGATGCAAGTACCTTAGGTAGCCTTACAGAGAATTTTTAAACGCATTACTGGCAGCACGATGCTCACTGTTACTAATAGCCAGCCATCAACTGACTTCAACCAGTACAAACAAGACTGGCAGTCATTCAGGACACTTCTCAGAGACTATAATTCCCTCTCTTATGCAAAATTAGTAGTAAAAATGGCTGAGGCGCAGACTTAGGATTTACACATCCCGTTATGATAAAACCATTTCAGTGAAGATGGAAAACACAAGGCTGTATAAATAAATACACAGAAAACAACATTACTGTACAGGGGAAAATGATGAAGTCCCCCACAAATGGTAGCTGAGATCAAGCATGCAGCATTTCTCTGTTTTTGCTGCATGTATCCAAGTGCCTTGTAATGACATGTAAATCCAAGCATACAATTAAATTTAGAATATTTTAAATCATTAGTATTAAATACAGACTACTCTTGCATCAGAGGAAATGACTATCCATTTTTACAAAATAGATCATTTCACTGCTTTCTGAATTACTTAATGGAAAAGAAAGAAAAGGAAACCTGCATCTAATACACTTGCTGTGAACAGGTTTCTGCCACTTCTCCCAGAAGTCAGATATACATAATGTATATTCTATTAACCAGTCACTTCATCGCTTCAGTTTTTATGCTTTCCACCTGCTACTAATTTCAGTCCTCACTTGAGTCACCCGAGACTGTGATGCTTTTTAAATTAATATTGGTAATTTATAAACTAGCTTCTAAGTCTAAATCTTTTCATAGTAAATTGAGTATTTTTAGGCAAAATACAAAATTCCCTTGTGTGCCTTTAGAAATTGTTCAGTATTCTACACTAACGGTGTAATTTTAGAAAAATAAACTGAGAGGTTCCTGATGTGAAATGCTTACAAAAACATCCTTGAAACCTATGGTAGAGAAAGATATATTCATCCATAATCCACGTGGATGTTACACATGTGTATAAAATATATATCCTTGTTGTTGTTTTTTTTTCCTTAAAGGGTTACTGTAGGAACTCAAGTCCTTCATATGTGACTAAAAATAAAGTTATATCAGAATTAAGTTTAGTTGCTCATGAAAAGCCAGCTACACATTTAATTCTATTTGTGTCCTACATCTAAGGATGATAACAAAACACCTTTGTTAGCTTCTATTTTGCTGTTGTTGAGACCTGTCACTTTCCACACTGATAAATAACATCATACTAGCAGCATTTTATTTTGCTTCTTTCTACACATTTTCAGAGTTTTGATTAGGATTCCACCACAAAAGCCACACAAGTCCTCTGATAAGCCCATCACATCACAACTTCTGTGGAATTTATTGACTACCATCAATCACATCTAGGCAACATCTATATGCAGATAGAGTTGTTTTGAATAAATCAAAACACTCTCAGTGCATTTATTGGCAGAGTTCCTGAATTTGTTGCTATGCAAAGAGCATAACTCTCCAGCTACCTAAACACTAGACATTAATAGTTCATATTGAATATGCCAGGCATATGTGCGCACACTTATATGCACATGTATACACATCTTGCAATATATACTATTGTAGCATTAGTGGAAGAATTTCTTGAAGTATTCCATATCATCCAGACAACACCTAGGGGTTTTTTTTGTTTGTTTGCTTGTTTTTACATATCTGACAATCTCTTTAGCCTCATCATATTTTAAAATAAGCAGTCTCCCATACAAAAGACACCTTGTATTCATGCTTAAAACACAAAGCAATTGCATACAAAGGGGTATGTATGTGAATAAAATTCTCCTTCATTTCATAAACTAAGTAGATAGACAACAACTTCCATTAAACAACTCTCAGTGACCTACGTCAAGTCTCCAGGAACAGCCAAATAAACACTTTTCTGCTGTTGGATGTAAACTGAGTATCGAAGTACTTCTATTTAATGAAGAAGTCTTCACAGTTGGACCATTTGGATCCCTTGGAAAGGATGAGCCAGATGATAACATTCCAAAAAGACAATTTAAATGATACATTCCTATTTTAAGGAGTAGTTTTGAAATAACAGTTGTAACTTTCCACTTGTCTATGGCAGGAACTCACCACCTAAACTGCCACTACCTAGCACTTGAGTTTACTTGGCTGCAACAATGATCTTAAACCAATATACTGTATTGGCAGGAAGCAGAGGGTTGTGGAAGGCAAGCAAACAAACCACCACCACCACCAAGAGCAGCAACAAAACAAACAAACAAACAAACACACACAAACACAGTAGATTGTCACACTCATCTTCCAGTGGCTGACTACAGCTGACTGAAATAGAGAGACAGAACATACAGGTCTTCTCCTCACTAGATCTGCCACTCCACAAACGTCAGTAGGCCCCTGGCTCCTGCCTTGCACAGTAAAGGAAAGCTCTTGATGCACAGAGTTGTGGAAAAAAGAGTCAAATGAGAGTAGCATGGAT
>VXAA01004206.1:184441-202007 GCA_013399115.1 Anseranas semipalmata
TCCCTCTACAAAGTTATTTTCTTTCTGGGGGGGGGGGGGGGGGGAGAAGGAAACATTGCTGAGAAAACAATGCCTGTCACTAACTTACCAGAAATGCCTAGCTCATTTTACTCCTTTTCCAGATCACACAGATGCATTATTTCTTCATCTTGCTCTGAAGAATGGTGAAGGGGTGAGGTCAGGGTTGTTCAGAAAAAGGTAAGGTAATTCAAGAATTTTGCTGTGGTCTGCAGTACTTCACAGATATATAATCCAGAATGAATTAACAGATAGGAAACAAATCAAGACTCACAGATATGCAAATTTACTTTCCTTAACCTATTCACGTGCCCACCTCACCTCCACCAGGATCTAGACAGTCCTAGCTGAAGAATCAGACAGAAAAGAGGTGCACCTTGGACAAGGTGCAGCCCTGTACTGTTCTCAGGGAGCTGAGAGTTAAGAGATATTTCATTATTTTCGTCTAGCAGGAGCAGGACACAATTTGTTTGGCATTTCCTTTTGAAAGGCCAAGCTGAAATACCAGCACAGACCAGATAAGCTTTTACAGCTATCTGAAAAAGTCCATTACCTATTCTAACAAAAAGCAAAGGCAAAGGAAAAAAAAAAATTGCAAATACGAAACCTGCACAATTCATCATATGAATAATGAAAATGGGCAAACTGGATAGAACAATTAATCCAATTATCTTCTTTATTTAATTAAGGAAGGCAAGAAGTGAATGGATCAGGTACTGAAAAATATCCCTGAGCACCATATAAAACAGGCTGTCCAAACACAGATCAAATGCCTCATGCACCAAACTCCTAGGAACACAGATTTAGCTCACATGTCCAGAAGCAACCATACGTTTCACAAAGACCTGACTTTCCTGGGTTAAAAATGGATTGAAAAGAAGAAGAGCAATTAAGCAGTATAGACTTTCACTTGGCGGTCAGGGAACTGACAGGCAGTTTTTAGAAGCTCAGATTTCCGTGGTGACCTTCTGTTGGTGCAAACATGTAAGCAATTCAGCTGAATCTCCCAGAAAACTAAGCAGTTACTTTATAATTTGTGAAGATTTTCAAAGACAGAGCAATTAGGTGCCTAGTGCTGTCTGAGTGTCAGGGGAAGATAAACACCTAGTCATTACTAGTACTTCTGAAAATAGCCACCCTTATATTTGTTTGCATATTTCAATTTGAGTTTTAGGAAAGATTTTCCCCCGAGTACTTATCTTCCAGCCTTACAGCGTTAACTATTAATAATTAATAACTGTGCGTCATCTCTACTATAGAGTATTCGTGCTATATTTATTCCAAGATTAATTAGCTGTTATAGCTAGGACCAGATTAAGGTTCCTATAAATTCATCCAAGGTTTTCTGCAGCAATTTTCAATTGAAAAGCATTTGTCATTGCAAAATGTTTTTTCTACGCATCATATGGGGGGCAGGGGTTGTTTTATTTTGTTTTTTATAATTTTGCTGAAAAAGAAAAAAATCCACACTTGAAAGGAAAATACAACATTTCATTTTGAGTTAGCTTGTCAGGCAAATTTTTATAAGTATTTTAGATTTTCAGTTACAAAAAAGTCATTATTACTGCATGCCACGCTGCCTTGTGGGAACGGACCACAGGTGTTTAAACTCTCTTGTAAGGCTAACACCTTACAAGACAAATAAAACAGACAAGCAAAATAAATCAGACTTAAAACTGGAACCCTAGACAAGAATTTAATTTCTCTCCTTCTAGTGAAATGCACAAACTCAAAAAAAAAAAAAAACAGAGCTTCGTTTTTGCCTCGTGAATTCCACACTGTGGTCCATACAGGTAGCTTTAATTGGAGAACGGCCTACACCCTCAAACCAGCTTGGCTTTAGACGTGGCAGTCCTTAATGATGATCAGAAATCATTCCTGCAGAGACTGAGCCTCCCGTTCCTGAGATGGCACGCTAGCAATGTGGTTGTCACCCACCATAGAAGAAAAGAGTTTGATCCTAATCCAGCCAAAAACTATTACCAGGGCCCTTGTGAGGCGATTCATGCTCAACACTGACAACTTCTAATCTCTTCAGCTGAAAGAAGTTTGGTATCTGGGTATGTGGATGGTCAGCCAGACATCCTTGCAGAAGGCAGAGAGCAAGACACGTAAAGATCTTGAAGACCAATCACGAGGATAGCGACTGACTCTTGATGCTTCAAATGCCAGGGGTGAGTAAGCAAAATATTACAGATAATCACCTTTGGTCTTGGGATCCTAGAAAATGCTCAAAATTGTCTTCTGGATCTGTCCTTCAGTAACTACAGGCTCTCTCACTAAGGGTCATTGTGACTGCAAGCTGTTTCAGACTAGAGCATTTTTTACTTTGTAAATACAGCCCTCACTTCTGATCAGCATTTAAGTGGCACTGAGTAGTCATTATTGCGGCCAGGTGTGTGCCTGCTTACCCAGGAATGCTGAGTAGCTGATGTGCTACCAGCTTCCACTGCACAAGCTCAGGATAAGCAAGGACACCACACAAGGGTAAAAGCTTCATTCTAGTAAGTTGATTTAACTCCGCAAACACCGATGTGCTTCTGGAAGCGACAATGCAGCAAGCAACCTCCTTTGAATGCAGTCATTCTGAGCCGCAAAGCTCAGAGAAGACTGAGTTAGGTCTCAGTACAGCATAGTGATACGGCTTTTAGAATAAAAAGGGGGAAGAAAAGAGCACACAATGTTCCATATCTACTCTCACAGTCCTTGTGAGGGATCAGGCATCATTATAATCCCCATGCTGCTCTTCCTCCACGTTGTGACAGCAACTCCACAGTGCAAAGACGTGTGCTCCATCTCTTCTTCCTACGCACTCCTGCACAAGCCTGGCCTAAAACAAAGCTAAGCTCCTAAATAATTGCCAAGCCAGGCGCTTGGGAACTGACCACCGTAAGTGCAATGAACTCAGTGACATCTCCCGCCTCCTCAGCGCATGAGGCTTTTGATTTAGTCCCTGTGTTTGCAAGAGGAGAGGTAATGAAGGGACAACCAAAAGTGGTGAAATACCATTAATATTTAAATCAACTTCAGCAAGCAATACCCAGTCAGGCAATCAGATGTGCATACAGTCAAAGAATTAGAAGAACCAGCAGATACCACAATTATATTCTGGCCAAGAAAGGACTGGATTTGAAGACTTTAAGGGATAGAAGAGAGCAGGAAAACAGAGAGATGCATGGAAACACTGCTAAAAAAGTAACAAAGTTATTTTATTTAAACCTCAACCCTATATTAATCTTTAAAATGAATACCTAACCTTTCCCTTTAATAAAAAGCAAAAGCAAAATCAATTTGCTTTAGCCTCAAGGCAGCGACTTGCACCAGGTCACTGACTGCCAAAATTCAGACTCAAAAAATAGTAACAGTATCCAAAGCTAATGGCAGCTCAGACAGGGGAAATTAATTGGGTGCCTACTCTATACCAGACAAATGACCCATGGCACCTGCATGTCTCTTTCTTCATGCCCTGGGGCTGACACCATTTATTCATGCCTTCAGGAACCTCTAAAACAAGACTATTGACACTGTTCTGTTGCAGTAAAGGAGCTGTTCCTCCCTACTGTTTGCATATTAGGACAACGACTCTGGTTGGAGGTATGCTAAGCAAGAAGGAACAACAGACATCACCAACACAAAAATGAATCTGGTCCAGAAATAGTACCACGCACTGGAACAGAAGGACCATTTGTACAACTCCGGGCTGGAATTTATTAAATAAATTTACAAATTCTTACTCTGTTATTTCAATGACACTGACATTTTCAGAGAACCTCCCATGCTGTAAGTTAGAGTAGCTCAACTGATTCATAACCTCTACATCAGCTGATCATCTGGCCCTAAAATCTACATATATTTGATGTATGCATATAGCTGCCACACTCTCACAGCCAACAACTTCACAACTGATGGAAGAACAATTTATTTTTATCAGAATAGCCTGCACACTGATTCGGTTTACAAGGTTACTAATCTTCACCAAAGATATTTCAGTTAGTGGAATTACTGCTGAATTAAGTGTGTGTGTACATTCACACTGCCATTCATGTCAAAATTTTCTTTAGTGTTCATAAATGCACTTCTACTGCTAAAAGCAAGTACCCATTTAACCCTGCATTCTGTCCCTGAAAATGGCCTGAAGCAAACACTTAAAAAAGAACAACAGTAGTTGCTGTCTTGTTCACTGGGGTTGTTTTCCAGCAGCATCCATTACATTAGCCTCCATTTGTTTGTTAGTCTTTGTAGACTATCACCAATTTGTCTGAACATTTATTTTTCAACGTATTTTTTGATATTTTTGACATCTATAACAATAAATTTTATGACTAGATACAGTATTAAAAAAAAAAAAAAGTCTTTTGGTACATCAATTGCTTCGTGATTTTGTTAAGTGCCTTTAGTTCTAAGAACTACCTAGCAATCTTTCCCTAGTCATCCTCTCCAAGCCATTTTATATGGTATCTTCTACTCAATCTGTTACCTCTTTTCCTGGCTGAATTATCCTAGACTAATCCACCTCTCTTTGTATGAAAGCCATTCCTACTTTGTGTCATTCTCATTGCATTTTCTGATCCTTTTCTACTTCTACTATACTTTTTGAAGCAGCATGACCTTAACTGTACACACTGAGCAGTACCACATCAAGACTTTGCACATCAAGACTGCAAAAGCACATCTTTTTTTTTTTTTTTTGATAACTCTGTACAGGACGAGAGATTCATATACATAGTGATGCATTAAAATTTTCATTAACCTATGACTGAGTCAGTCTAGCTTTCAGTCTGTAATACTTCTGCTCTGCCCCTTCTAAGAAACTGGAGAACTCTCAGTTCTCTTTCTATAGCTGTATGGAGATGTAGCTTTGTTAAAATGAGCTTGGAAATTCTCTGTTGTCTCCTTCTGTCAACTTTTACCTCCCTCACGTGGCACTACGTGCATACTTTGAAGAATGTCTACTAAATACCTGCTGCTGTTAAAGCAGAGATCAGCTGTACCCAATGCTTGCTGGCTCTTTCAAAAGATCTCTCTGATGAGGCATTGCTGTACACTTTGTGTATATGCCCCATTAAAAACAGAACTGCTACTTCATGATAAAACCTATTGCTCTAGGACAGATGCCTCCATTTTCCTTCATTAGTAAATACTGAGACAATGATGAGCAACTTGTGCTGTAAGATTAAACAAATACTCTGTCCAGGTCTGTTACATGTGATGTATTCTAGAATACAAAGGAGATTCTCCAACAGCCTTGCTCGTAAAATAAGCACGTAATCTATCAAAAAAAAAAAAAAAACCTCCCTATGTGAAGATGTGCCTATCATTTTTCAGTGTTTCTAAGCTTGAAAACAAAATTAAAATTGGACTTGTGACAGTTCTCTAAGGGACGACAGACAGGAGTACCAGCAAGGCAGTAGTGCACAATGCCACCTTTCTAACAATACACAGAGGCAGGCTCCGTGCTCTGGGGAAGTCAGAAAATCCCAGTATAGTCACAGCCACTATCCCAGATCTGCTCTGTTATTGGCAGTGTATTGACACAACAATTTTGCTGAGTCAAAAGCTTTGTTTTCATACTGTCAGGCATGCTCGTGCAGAGCTAGAACTGCACATTATGCTGTTCCCAGACAACCCAGCAGCCTATCCAGATGAGAAAGCATCTTGATGCTTCAGGGTGACTACAGCAACTGGTGAGATTTCACATAAGCTATAGGGTCCTACAAAGTTTCCCATAACACATAACACTTCCAATCTACCCCTTAGATAGCTCCAAGGTGTTTTTACCTAACTACCGCCACCACCAAAAAAAAAAAAAAAAAAAAAACCCTTTAATTTTAATTTCTTTAAAATTATGANTTTAAACATTTCCAACTTTAAAACTCTGCTCAGATGCCCTCCTGAAGAGATTTAAAGAATAAATTTCACCACACTATCATCTTCTTCAGCCCAGTCCTCCATTGTTTTCAATACCAGTGGCCTCCCTCAACAGGAACCCTCTCTCTAGCCAGAGCTGCTGAGCAGTAGCTGCATTATGTCATCTTATTCCCATCTCCTGCCAGCCCAAATGATGCAAAAAAGGTGCTCTGTCAACCTGGGACCTCTGGCACAGAATTAGCTACGCTGCATTTCCTCAAGGGTGAGAGTGTGATAACTGACCTCAATATAATAGATAGTACATGGAAAAAGTACCAATACATAGTTCCTTGAATAGGAGAATTAGTAACACCTCCTCCAGGTATGCCTCCACTTATTTCTAAAAAAGTACAAGCTCTAAATGAAGATTCTTGGGTTCTTGCAGTGTATCTCTCCCCACTCTCTTTAGTTTCCCTATGGGACACGTTTGTCTTGCAGCATTTCACTTAGTAAGGAGAGTAATAGGGTTTTACTCACAGATGTGGCAGCTTGTCTTCGTGAAATCTTATGGGAACTTAATGTTCAAGACCTATATCCTCAGCCAAATTTGACTGAAAACATCTTCAAAACAGTAGAGAGCCAGGGAGAAAGGCAAGGCAATCCCATATACCTAGTTTTCCCAGGAATCCAGGCTAAAAATTCAGCAGTTGATTTATGAACACTAAGAACTCATTTGTTCCTACTATAGTGCAATTAGATATAAAATGTTATGTTGCAATTTACCGCAAACTTTTAGTATGATCCTAGCTTTTCCAAAGCTACTCTAAGATGTCCCCAAAGGGACATCCAAGTATGACACTAGAAGAGAAAACAGCGGAGATGGAGTAGAACCAAGAGTCTTTTAACTACTAGTTCAACTTGAGGTCATTGGCATGGTTCCTTTCCTGTGTATCCGAAGACGTACAGAAAGCTACCATGCTGCATTCAGCTAAGAATGTCTTCTAGGGTTTCTTGTTTGCCTGGAATAGAAAGTGGAAAACCTTTTTACAAAGCTTAAGTATGCCTAAAATGTTCACACACATTAATTTATGCAGAAAGAAAGAATCATTATAAAAAGGGGAGGGGAGGCAGAAGGAGGAGAAGTATACCTTATAACTTACTTGAAAAATAATCAATAAAAACAAAAGCTGTTTCCCACAACACAGTTTTCCCAAATGTCAATATTTTCTTCCAACCTAAGAGGATTAGCTCAATAGTCAGAAATTCTGAGTGTTCTAAACAGAAATATTGAAACATTTTATTTTTTAAATTCTCAAACTCTGTCAAGTACTTCAACATTCCTAAGTCAAAATTTATGTTTTGGTACAGTGTTCTGAAGGAAGACATTTAAGATGAATAAAAGCTGGTATTTTCCCTGCTTGAACTCCTTCAATGGGTTATGAAACAAAGGGACTGCAAATGAGCTTTTGGAGCAACTCAACAACCTTCTCACAAAACATTACATACAAATAAAAGGGAGGCAGGCATGACTGGTAGACTAAATGCCAACAGTAAAAATTTTGCATAATATTTATAGAATCAGAAAATCATTTAGGTTGGAAAAGACCTTTAAAATCATCAAGTCCAACTGTAAACCTGGCCTACCAAGTCCCATCACTAAACCATGTGTCTCAATATCATGTCCACATGTCTCTTAAACACCTCCAGGGATGGCTACTGCACCACTTTCCTAGGCAGCCCATTCCAATGCCTGATCAACCTCTCTGTGAAGAAATTCTTCCTAACGTCCAGACTAAACCTCCCTTGATGCAACGTGAGACTGTTTTCTTGCATCTTATTGCTTGTGACCTCAGAAAAAAGACTGACATCCTCCTCACTGCAACCTCCCTTCAGTTAGCTGTACAGAAGGATGAGGTCTCCCCCCAGCCTCCTCTTCTCCAGGCTAAACAACCCCAATTCCCCCAGGCGCTCTTCATAACTCATTTTCTAGTCCCTTCACCAGCTTCATTGCTCTTCTCTGACCATACTCAAGCAACTCAATATCCTTCTCACAATGAGGTGCCCAAAACTAAGCACAATATTCAAGGTGCATTCTCACCAGTGCCACATACAAGGGGACAATCACTTCCCTAGTGCTGCTGGCCACACTATTTCTGATACAAGCCAGGAAGCCATTGGCCTTCTTGACCACCTGGGCACACTGCTGGCTCACGTTCAGACAGCTGTGTACAAATATGTATATACACTATTATTTCATATAGCTTAGCTATGCAAAGAGCCAATCCGGAACAACTCACAAGAATTAAATGAATAATTTCAGCATTTCCCTTTGGAACCACAGATGTAGCCCTTTGTGTGCAAACACAGACTATGCAGTGCTGTACACTACAAAAGAAGCAATCATACCTCCAAGAAAAATAAACAAAGCAACAGATATTTTATGTTACCTGCACCAGAATCAGTAGTAGAACAGAATACGATACAATAAGATACAATGCAATAGTTCAGCTGGAAGGGACCTTCAGAGATCATCCAGTCCAACCGCCTGACCACTTCAGGGCTAACTAAAAGTTACAGCATGTTATTGAGGGCATTATCCAAATGCCTCTTGAACACTGACCTGCATGGGGCATCAACTACCTCACTAGGAAGCCTGTTCCGGTGTTTGATCACTCTCATGGCAAAGCAGTTTTTCTTAATGTCCTGTCTGAACCTCCCCTGGTGCAGTTTTGTGCCATTCCTGCACACCCTGTCATTGATAACCAGGGAGCAGAGACCGGCACCTCTCCATCTCCCCTCTTCAGGAAGCTGCAGAGAGCAATGAGGTCACCTCTTGGCCTCCTTTTCTCTAAACTAGACAAACACAGTGTCCTCAGCCTCTCCTCACAAGACATGCCTTCCAGCCCTCTTACCAGCTTTGTTGCCCTCCTCCGCATGCTTTCAAAGTATCTTAATATCCTTTTTATCCTTTCTGGAACCCAGAACTGTACGCAATATTCAAGGTGAGGCTGCACCAATGCTAAACAGAGTGGGACAATCACCTCTTTTCACCGGCTGGCTATGCTGGGTTTAATGCACTCCACAATGTGGTTTGCCCTCTTGGCTGCCAGGGCACACTGCTGGCTCATGCTGAGCCTGCTGTCAGCAGCACCCCCAGGTCCCTTTCTGCTGAGCTGCTCTCCAGCCACTCATTCCCAGTTTGTACCAGTGTCCAGCATTACTCTGTCCCAGGTGCAGCACCTGGCATTTACTTTTGTTGAACTTCATGCTTTGGATGGTTGCCCAATGCAAGATTACGTCCACTGCCTTCCCTTCATCCACTAAGTGGGTGACTTTATCATAGAAGGACATCAAATCACTAAGGCAGGACTTTCCCTTCATGAACGCATGTTGACTATGCCTGATAATAGCTTTGTTATTCAAATGCCTTTCAATAGCACCCAGGATAATCTTCTCCAGGGGAGAAACTTTTCCAGGGACTGAGGTTAGACTAACAGGTCTGTAGTTTCCTGGGTCTTCTCTCGTGCTCTTTTCGTAGATTGGTGTGATGCTGGCTAGCTTCCAGTCAACTTCCAGACTCCCAAGACCTCTGGTAAATTGCTAAGAGGGTCCAGTTATAACATCTGCTAATTCTTTCAGTACTCTGGAGTGAATCCTGTCAGGCACCATGGACTTAGGAACTTTCATCTGATAAAACTGGCCCCTTACAATTTCAGTGGCCACAGGTGGAAAGTCATTGCTCCCTCATTCATGGTCTTCAACTCAGAGGACCAGGCAGTCCAAGATCTATCATTAATATTAAAAACTGAGACAAATTTCCTCATCCCTAGTTGTTAGGTGACCGTCTTTATCAAGTATCAGTCCAATGTTTTCCTTAGACCTCCACTTGCTGCTGACACACTTAAAAAGCTTTTTTTGTTGTCTGCCACCATGCTGGCCAATGTTAACTCAAGTTGAGCTTTGGCTTTTCTTGTTTTTTTTCCCTACAAATGCTAACTGCAGTTCTGTAAACTCCCTGTGAAGCCTGACCTTGTTTCCGAAGATCTTTTTTTTTTTTCTGCCCAAGTTCTGAGAGTTCTCTGTTCAGCCAAGACAGCCTTCTTGACTTCCAACACAATGGGTCTGCCTGCTCCTGTGCTTTTAAAAGGTGGTTCTTAAAAAATGACCAGTACTTATGGACCCTAAGCCCTCTAAAGCAGATTCCCAGAGGATATGGCTAACTAGCTCTTGGAGTAGCTTAAAGTTTGCTCTTTTAAAATCCAGGGTGGCAACTCTGGTGGCCTTTTTTCTTATTACACCAAAAATTTTTAACTCAAAATTTTTAACACTGTGGTCATGACAGCCACCTACCCTCACCTCTCCTGGAAGGCCTTCTCTGTTCTCATACAACAGGTCCAGGAGGACACCTTTCCTAGTTGGCTCACTAAGTATTCATGACAGGAAGTTATCTTCAACATTTTTTAGGAATGTCCCAGAGATTTCTCCTAATAGCCTATAGAATAACTCATCCTTGCTATCATCCTGAGTGGGCAATCAATAGTAGACACCCACAATGACATCTGCGTTGCTATCCATCCCCTTAATCCTCACCCAGGGGCTCTCTACTGCATCACGCCTATCTGCAAGAGCTGTACTGTCTAATCTCTCCCTTACACACTGTGCAACACCTTTACCCTGCCTGCCCTGCATATCCCTCCTAGGAACTCCTGATAGCCCCCATCTCAGCACTCCAGTCATGGGATGCATTCCACCTAGTCTCACTAAAACCAATGATATCATAGCTCTGGGAAAGGACCAAAGCTTCCAGTTCATACCATTTATTCCTCATACTGTGTGCTCCTAAATCCTCAGTGCTCCCTGGAGCAGGGCAGATGCTCCTGTTAGCCTTGCCAGACAGTGCTGTACCATCCCTTGCCTTAACTTCAGTGGTCCTAGTAACTCTCCTAAAAAATGATATATTTTCTTGTTTCAGCTTTTAGTACAAATTTTTTTTAAAGACACTTCAGAGTTTAGTGCCTAGCCTCTGTTTCCGTTGATCTTTAATATAAACCCCTTCGATAAAATGATAGAGATCTTAAAATTCTTCAAAAATCTAGTTAAAATGTTTGCCCCATTGCTCCCATTAGGTTTTTCCAGACATTGCTGACATTGTTGGCTTAAATGAGAAACCTCTTCCTCTCTGCTTTACATTCTGATACACACAGAGCCATATCCTCTTATCCTTTGTTTTGGTGAACTAAATAGGTTATGCCCTTCCTAATATTGTCTCAAAAAAGGCTCTCCATTCTCTTGATCATTCTAACACTCCTCCCAATTCATTTAAATTAATCCTTCTTGAAAGCAGACTACTAGATCAGAATAGCTGAGGCCTCATTAGGATGTAATTACATTAATACATTCCTGAAAATACAATCCTAATGAGCAGTGTCTGCTTTTATCATTGCCACATCATGCTGGTGGCATATTGCCAAAACCAGACCAGGCGATCTTCATTTTATTCATTGTCCTATACTTCTTTTCCTATGGTGCACTGGTGTATATTGTCACATACATTGTTCAGCTCACAGAATCACAGAATATCCCAAGTTGGAAGGGACCCACAAGGATCACAGAGTCCAACTCATGGCTCCATTACCCAAAAATTAAACCGTATGTCTGACAGCGTTATCCAAATGTTTCTTGAACTACAGCACGTTTGATGTCATGACCATTTCCCAGGGGAGCCTGTGCTAGTGCCCAACCACCACCCAGAACAGAGGCCTGTAAAATTTACTGTGCAAAGATAAGGACACTCACAGGGAGAACTAACCTGAAGAACACCCCACAACCTAGAATGACTGTTTTTAGCTATTAAGCTCAACAGGATTCCTGCCTACTTCTCCCAAGAAACATACTCTATAAAAAAAAGAAAAAGAGAAACCCCAAATTCCAGGCCATAGCCTAGAGCTACCCTGTGCTACCCCTGAGACATGTCTATAAATCTCTTCTACCTTCAGTGCCCAGGAGAATTACACAAATCAGAATACATCAATTTACCTGAAATTAAATACATGAACTGAGGGAAAAATTAAGCTAACAATGCCACTTCAGGAACCTCTATGGATTATGGTCAGATTATAACCCCTCAGAGATACATAACTTTGCGTTAGAACTATACTGTTTGTTTAAAAAAAAAAAAATCTATTTAGCATTACTTAAAAGCAAATGTAGTCAGATTTCATATACATACCCTCTGCTTCTCAGGGTCAACGTATCGAATGCCAAAATAGTCTTTTTCCAGCAAGCTGTAATAGTTGCAGATGTGATCTATGAGAAACTGACCTTTAGTTTCCCTCTGTAAAAAGAGAAAGAATTGATATATTATTCTGAATATTCTAAACCCGCTGTCTATAATAAACTCTAACAACATCTAACCAAAGTGTCAAGGAAAACAGCACATGTTATTTGTTGTTATTCACGTGAGGATAAGGATCTGAGTATTCATCTCCTCTAAAAGATGCAGCAGATTAGTGATGAATATACTCCCTGCACATTCACAAAATGATTCCTTAAGAAAATACCATTATTACTTCTGCCTCAGGAAAACTCACGCTACTCTAATAGCTGTACATTTATAACATTTTAATATATTACTAGTAGCCATATGTCCACCTGATGCTCTAATGGCATAACAGATACCCATTTACACACAGAATTTCAAAATGGTGTGTGGCTTTTTGAGTCCACAATGTTGCAAGCACTTTTGGCAGCAAGTACCTTACTGGGTCCTTTTACAACACCCACAGCAAGAAAGACCCGATCCTTAATTCCCAGGTAGCACTACAGCACGAGGAGGAAATGCGCAGATGAATGACTGGACATTTTCATCTTTTCATTGTCACTGAGTAACAACAGCCATGAGGATACTTGCCCTGCATATGATGTTTAGTTAAAGACCTCATTCTTTATTTCTGCTTTCTTCAATCTTAATACTATGTTGCATCTCTCCTTAATCTACTGCCTGACACGGAGAACCTACGTGAATCTTCACATTTCTGTTATTCTAGCAATGTGATATTTTTCATATTATTACCACTAAACTGTGATGCGTGTGAGCATTAACACTGTGCCACAGCTGTTTATAGTCAATTCTTAGCAGGCAGAGGTGATTCCCTATGTTGCAGAGTGTCAGATCTCTGCATTTCTGTCCCTTCTTCTACCTGAGCCCTTAAACTTAACTCTTTCATGTCTACAAAATTGAAACTATATAGGATATGCAATCACAATATATTAAAAAATGCTTAATTGTTCCTCCAAACGATTCCTTGAAAACTAGATGCTATACCTTATTCAAGCTTTCTTTAAGAAGCTACAGGGCAATTTAAAATACGAACAGCATGGCTAGACAAAAATTAACAGGTAGGTCCTGCATTTCGCAAAGTCCTTTACAAAACTGGACACCACCATCATCTGCATTTCACATAGGAGCAGCTGAGGCAAGAACAGTGCCGTTACCTGTCCGAGGTCACGGCCTACAGAGCAGAGGAGGAAATGGCCTTGTGACCACCACCCTTCAGTGAGACCCACTGCTTCCCACAGAAGAAAACAAGATAGGCTTCAAGACTGGACTGTTAACAGATAAGAATACTACTGCATTATTTTGATACATTTTGTTACTTTTGCAATGAATATGATATTCTGACATGGATACAGTTGCTTGTCCCTCCACTCCCATCACCAAACAAACTAAATAAAAAGCACTCTCAGTTAAGCCACCAGCAGGGTGCTGCACAGCCCTTCCCATGTGCTGGGGGCTGCTGCGCTGTCCCCCTCCTTGCCCCATGGACTTTCTCTCGTACTGAGATCACCTCCAGCCACAAGGGAACTGCTTATTTCTCATGAGATGTCTTTTCCTCGGTGTGGGGCCTCAGCTTCTCTTCCTAGTGTATAAGCCACTTAATGCCACCACTCCATTCTTCTGCTCCCTTCTCCATCCTATGTATTTACCCTTCACTGCATGTCCTTTACTCTTCCATATGCTACGTCCTGCCCGGAGGATACCACTGCCTTGTCTGCACCATGGTATTTCTGCACTTTGTTTTCCTATTTTTAAACAGCCAGTGTCAGGGGACGTTAGCCCAATTTGTCTGTTTCTGTACATGCTTGCTCAGCCTCACGCTTTGCACCCTGCGCTGCTACCTTCCTCCTTGCAACATAGCTGCAACTCATTTCCTTCTGTAATTGTTTCCCTCCAGCCTCCGGACACTTAAAAAAAAATATTTGTTTGCTGTTAAGAATGGTAAACAGGTACACTGTCTTTTTGTATTTTATGCAGTTACGGATATGGGCGTGCTAGTGACAGCATACAGGAAACTTTCCTGAAAAGGCAAAGCCTGTATCAAAGACTGGAAACTACAAAAAGAAAACTGCTGCTTTCCCTGTGACTGAGAGAAAAAAAATCTCCTTCACGTCTGTATTTATGCAGCTGTATCTCAGTGAAGTATTTTCTAGCTTAAAATCTTAGAAGTCTCTGCAAACTTTTGTGACTGTGCTATAAGCAAAAGCATCAAAATATTAAGACAAAATTGCACAGTGACATTTCAATACATAGGCAGTAAGAAAAAATGTGAACATAGATATGAAACTCCAGTTCTTTTAAGATGAACCCACTTTTAAGATGAACATACAATGAACTAAATAGCATTGGAGAAGAAAAGCTCTTAGGTGACTTAGGTACAGTTAAACATGAAAATAGATTTTATTGAAAACAGTTTATAAAATAAATCCAATTTTTAGAACACTGTAAATGAGGAAAATAGACTATTCATATTTCATCTGACAACATTAAAGGGTGTTACGGGACAAACAGTCAATAAATCTACTAATCTCTATAGGTTCACATTCTAATCCATTCATTTAACAAGTCCTTGGCTTCATCCACATAAATAATCACAAATAATCACATTTGAGTTCTTGAGGAATCTAATAAACGGCTAGGACACATACTGTGTTTTTCAGTCCAACAACAAAGCTCCCTTTCTTAAATGAATTGCTGCCCTAATTTTCTTGCTTGAAAGGTAGATTATAGAAATCAACCGAACAAAAAAGAGCAAACAAAAGCCTCCAAGCTAAATTCATGCTCTAGGAATCTTTAAACCCTCCACAAATAAATAAAAGGGACTAGTTAATAACTCCACCGTGTTAACATACACTTCAGTTAATAGCACTATTCAGTCAGACTTCAAGTTCCACGATGTGTTACCAGATATAAGAAAAGATTCTAAATTGATAAAAGTGGCTAAATAGATACATACATAATATAATGAGTGCTCGCATAAGAAATACTGTTTTCACTAGTCACTAGTATGTTTTTAAAATATCTGGTATTTGAAAAAAATCAGATTGTATTTCATACACAGAAAAAAAATACTTGATGTGGCACAGAGCACCTCAAGTCTGAATTGAAAACAGTGTGTCAAGAGGGGTGGGCAATGGCTGTTCATTTTGTTTTCTGCAAACAGCATCCACAAACATTTTCTAGATTTCTCTAACAATGCTCCAAATTCTCCCAAGCTTTAGCATCTGATAATCTTTGCTGTCTCCTGTGTTCTTTGATATACTTATTACATAGTATAGTACAAAAGAATACATTAAATCCAAAGCTTATCCTAATTTGTGAAAGAATATGGATAAATTAAATTAGGAACTGCCAGTCATCCACAACAGAGCACAAGAATGGATTTGGGTCACAGAATAATGAATATAAAATATTGCCTGAAACTTCGCACAATTGCTATATAGCTTTCCAATTAAATGATCCTTTCTTAAGTGCTATACCAATAAAGTAGTTTGCAGCAATTCAAAAAAATATTTTTATGCTACTTCTCAGCATTTTGTCAGAACATGACAAAAATGGTATCATAAAAAAAAGCCATTATTTGAAACACCACTGAAAAATGTCAGCAACAGACCACAGGAATCTGAGAGCAAAAATCAAGTCAGATTTCTAAAAGCTTTGAGGCTGATAATTATACCATATCTCACCCAGAAAATATCAAGTATTCTCAAGTAGAGAACAACAACCCAGGCAGAAACAACCGCCACCGAAGTGTATAAGCAAGAGAGCCAAAATGTTACGGATTGCAATCAGTACATTGTTTTCAATGACAGAATAAGAAGTTAATTAAGCCATTTTTTTCTAGGTCTGTTAATTCAAATACAGTATCTAGTTATCTCAACTGAGATATATGTTCTTTCAGATTTCTGTGACCCATACTCTATGAAGAGTGTTTTTAAAAAGGCTTTAAAGTCCTATAATGTATCCTTTCCACACATGCACACAAAAATAGGGTTTTGGAGATTCCTGTAAGTAACTTGAAGAATGGCTATCTTTTTTGTTTAGATAAGTAGGTACAGGCAAGACGGATACGTTCTTCCTGAGGCTTTATTTGAATACCTGACCTTAAGACCACTAAAACGCCACAACAAACCCAACACACATGCAAGGGATATAATAAAATATGACAGAATCCCTGAACACAGAAGATCAACTTGCAGATAACTGTTAAAATCTGGTTTTTAAGCTGGATCAAAAGTTCTATTTTCTATTGGAACAAGTACATAACAAATTAAACTAGCAGCTCTGGCAAAAATTTAAGCAAAAAAAGGGACATTCTCCACTCCGATAAAACATGGTCATACTCGCAGGACAATCCTGCCTGCTTTTTCTTCCTCAGCTCTAGGAACCAAGAAGGACACTGCAGAGATGCTTCGCATTCACTGGCAGATACTATTATTACTGTTTCCATTTCTGCAACTCTGCAAATTTATGACTGAGTAACCTAGTTCCTTGGTAACTCCTTTATTATGCAGAAACTAATCCAAAGGTCTCAGTGGCTCTTGGGCACTTTCAATCTAACACAAGAGCAATATCCCAATCTTGGGCTTGCTTTTGAGTTTTTTTTTTTTTTTTTTTTTATTCCCAGTTTCTTTATGCAAGGTAAAAAAATCAAGGGAGAGTACATCTTGTTCTGCGAATTTAATCCTTCCCTGGTGATGTAAAATGAGACCACAAAACATTTGTTACCATTTCACAATTCTGAAAGTGAGAGGAAAACCATTTATAGAAGTTTAAAATCTTACAGTCAGTGAAATGACTCCTCTGTTTGCATTTGTTTCACTGTGAAGTTCTGGGTCTATGTATCTGCATACTGTCACAAGGAAGAATCACAAGCAGGATAAACAATGCTTCTGCTCTGCTACCTAACCACTGAAGCCCTGCCAGCCGTGCTTTTATCAGTCAGGAAGCCGCTGACATCACTAAGAAGCAGCATGCAGTTTTAAACATAGCATTTATTTGTGCAGGGGGTTTCAATCCCCATCACACAAGCATCTTTATTTGTGTGAAGAGTAACCAACAGTGACTCTCTATGTAAAGCTGCTCATGTACCGAAGTGTTTGCAAGACTAATGTAAATCCACCTTAAAAAAAAAAGAAGAAGAAGAAGAAAGAAATTAAAGCCACAATTAAACCACTATTTCTGTTTAAATAACTGGAAAATCCAGGCTCTCAGGCAAGGCAGGAATAATGCATATTTTGAACGGTTGGTGTGTGATCTATTTCGAAGTTCTAAGGACCTAAAAAACCTAAATACTTGAATTCAAGAACAACCATAACACCATGATAGAATGAAATCTAACCAGCTCAGGAAAAAAAAAAAAAA
>VXAA01004206.1:202017-258634 GCA_013399115.1 Anseranas semipalmata
AAAAAAAACAGAAAAAAGAAGTTCATGGAAGGTAAAAACATAGCTCAAAAAGCAGCCTTATCCATTGAAAACTGAACTAGTACAACATCACACTTGACAAAAAGCAAGAGAGATTTATGCAGCTGAATGGCTTCCTCAGCTGCCGCCTCTCTCACTCCCGACTCCTGTTCGGACACAGCAAAATCCCGCTCGGGGGGCGAGGCCAGCCTTCCCCCAGGCTTTTTGCGAGAGAAGTATCTTGAATCCCAACAGAGACACACCGGCCATTTCAGGGACAATTATTCTGTGGCTCGGTATCAGGGCCTGCTCTCATACACAGATATGCAGCTGTAAAATGACACCTGGAAGCAATTCCTCGTTCATTTTGGTTTTGGGGCAGCTACCATCGCGTTTGCATCTGTTTCCGGGGCCACAGCGATGAATTTCACCAAGCAGCACAGGCAGACTGGGCCTCGTGCTACAACAACAGGACTGGTTTAAAATCAACCCCGGGGAGCTGAATAGGGCGCGACGAGGGCACACAGAAGGCAGGTAGGTACCTTGGTGCGCCCAAATTTTGCAGCATCAAGAGAAGAATCCTAACCCTGCAACAGCTGAAGGCAGCGAGGTGGAACAGGCTCAGCTCCAAGCTGGCAATGGCCAACCCTAACGCTGACAACCCCCAGTACCTGGACAAACTTCTGACCGCTCTTTTGATTTATGGATTCACTGAGACTACAAACAACAGTAGCTACTCATGAGACGGATACACTGGTAACCTTCACCTTTATTGCTCCACCTTTCGAGACAGTGACAGGAACATACCACTGCAGGTGTTTTGTGAGAACTGGACACTGCAAAATGCCCTCAAAATACAAAGACTAAAAACACTCCTTATTCATTCCTGAAGTAAAATGCTGTAACCCTTCAAAAGGATTTCCTGCCTTCTCATAATCAGTATCCTCCAATATTTTAGAGTACTTGAAAATACAATGGAAATCTATTATACATATTAACTGGAAAAAAATGCAAATTGTAATAAAGGCCAGCTGTATTTATTTTTTTAATTTAAGTTGGGGAGGAGAGGGAACTTTTCTGATCAAAACCTAACTTTGAACTAGCAGACTTCATTTTAGAAGCAAAGGATTTATAACTGAATTTTATTTTCAATGAGGAAATAATTGTATTGCTACAAATCTGAAACAGAGGGAAAAAAACAATGCTAGTATTCTTTAAGAAAAAGATAAAAAAGAACATTGCAATAAAGCAGTTGGTGTTTATTTAATTACAAGAATACTCTTCCATACACTGTCCTGTATGACTTACCTCTTGCAAATGATGTATTTCATTCTGTATATTCAATTACCTAACCATAATTTATATCAACATTTTTCGAACACTAGCATGTAGGGGAGGATGGATTTTTTAATCTGTTTCTGTTAATACATTTTCTTATGCATGATTGTACTCATTTCGCTACATAACTTTATGGAATTAGCTTTTGTAAAAAGGTTTTACCTGCATTTGTCCCAGGTCTTTCTAAAGAACTGCATCACTCATCTAATCCAGCGGAAATAACCAAAGAACATGCGCTCAATAGCAAAGTTTTCATTTTCTTTGTTTTACTGAAGGGAAAAAGTGGCACTCTACTACACTGTTGGAAATCCAGCCCAAACACCACCCTGTTAAAAATGTCAGCCATATGGAGCCGAACAACAGGACACGCTCAGGACATGTGTGGACCAGAGGGATGTACAGGAAAATCCTCCTCTGAGGAGGTGAGTGACAACCAAACACGGTAATGCACAACAGAGAAACATACCTTACAACCATTGCAAGACATACTTGGGGAAGAACTATTCTTGCATCTTCAGGAAGCGAGTAGGTAAGTGCACCTCATTCCTAAAAAGCCCCCTACTAAGACAAGTAACCAGAATACGTTTCCCTTAGTTGCCATGCGTTCACAGCGTGGCTTCAGCACTGACCTTCGCAGGAGCATATACTGTAGAAATGCACGCCAATGCAACAACACTGACTCACTCACAACTACAGGAAGTAAAACTTTAGATGTGAATTATCATCTCATTTTACCCTGCTTTGAAGCAGGAAAGACTTTGGGGGAAAAAAAGGGAGGGATGTGAGTTAGCAAGTGAAAGTATCAGAGAGTTATATTTCATAGGGAATTTAGCAGTCACTTAGTAGTCACCTTTGGCCACTAGAACGCCTCAAGTCAGAGACAAACCACCATTAACCGCAGTTACACTGTAAAAGAGCACTCATTCAACACGAGAAGTTGAGCGTTATTTACAAACTGCCTAAGCACAGAGGAGGAAACATTTAGCCTAAGGCTCTGACTTCAGCTGCTCCTTTCTACCTATGGTTTCTGAACAGATGCTGTTCAACCAGGAAACAAGGCTCAAAACAAGCCCGCACACTAAAATTTGGTTTTCTAAAGGAACTTTTATGTTTTTTTGCTGTTAAGGAAAACAAACAAGCAAACAACAAAAAATAAAAACAACGTTAAGCTGCAAAAGCATTTAAACTTCAGGCTTCGTCTTTCCCAGATTTCTGTAGTAAAGTTGTATTTCTCCCCAGTGATAACAGAAGATATGAACTTAACAGAAACCATAGTGAGTTTACTCCAAAGTGCAGTATCTCAAGGGATAAAGTCCAGGAGCTATTTGGAGGGGAGAAAAAAAAAATACACATACACACACAAAACAACAACAACCCACACCTACACTACAGTTTCCCCCCCACAAAATACCCAAAGGATTTATGTTAGCAGAAAGGCCAAAAATTAACACAGATAACATGACAATTTTCCACTTATAAAGGGTACTTCTCCACTTTTCAAACTCATTTGCTAAGCTGAAATGAGTTTTGAAGAACATCATTTTTACAAAGATAGCAGTCTTTAAACTGAAATTTCTGAGCCCTTAATTAATTATCAGTTTTGCCCCAAGTGCTATAAATTAATTAATATAACTAAATTAAATATATCTATCTTCCCACTCTTTCATTTGCGCAACAAATATATAAACACAACTCAAAGATAAAGGAGAAAGCAAAGAAAAAAGGAGAAAAGTGTCTATGCTGGGAAGAAAAAAGTGGAGAGCAATGACAAGGCTCTATGTGTGAATGCAGCTGTGGAAGCTTTATTAATCTGAAATGAAACTTCATAGCTAAATGTATGCAGCACTGAAAATTTACCCAGAAATATCTGCTGCAGTGAGGTCAGAAACAAATTTTTCGAAGATGGTTCCTCCTGCATGCTACCTCAGTTGGGAAATGAAGGGCATTATTTGAGGTTACTTATTTTTCTTTAGTTTTGCACTATTCATTTGCAACAGCTGGACAGCTTTGTCCACACAACACTTTTTGCCCTCTGTAGAATTAGAGGTTATTGTGGGATGATATTGGTCAAATAATAAAGGATGAAAGAGGAAAAAAAAAAAACAATAATGCCATAGAAAAATTCCACAATGCTAGTCCATGCAATGGAAACTATCATAAATACAAAATCGGATGTAAAATGAAAATTGTATTCTACTATGCAGTAAAATCTGGATGGCAGGAGTGAACACAGATAACAAGAGAGATATTGTGCTTTCACACGATCAGCTCTCAACTCACTGCTATTCTGCAAGTAAATTACTCTGAGCCAGGACTAAATTATAAATGATAAAAAGAAATATTTATAGTTCACATACCGCAGTTCTCAAAAGTCGCCACCAGTCAGGCAGGCAGACAGTGAAGAAACCACAGATGCAGTATGCATTTAGAGCATTCATCATTGTTTTCTGTCCCTCTGCACATGGGCAATACTTGCCCACTTAGGTTTTATGTCCCCAAAGTGATGGCCTCACAGAAGGCTTGCAGCATTAACTGCTCATTTCTGGTAACAGCTTCCATTAGCACGGGATTCGTGATGCCATCTGAGGCACTATTGATTTCTTAAAAGGAACCGAATGCTTCTGTCAACAAAACTTCCCATCATTTTATTCAATTTCCAGCATTGTTTGACAAAGCTAACACTGCTTTCTCTCTTGTATCCTGAAAATCAGAACTAACTTGGAAGATGCAGCTAGCAGGCACCATCGCGCCACATCTAGCAAAGCAAATGAGAGACTCCAAGAAGGAGGTCTCAGCCCCTATCTACAAAGCAACCTAAAAGCCAAATCAGGATTTAGACAAAAAATTCCTGATGTCCCCAGGCACAGGTGACAGTCAAAAACACTCCTCTGGACCCATGGAGCTCTCAATATTTTCAGTGGGGTTAAAAGCCCCAGAAAATGAGGACCCCCCCTAATATTCTGCTCCAAGAACAGTTCTTTATTCCCACCTTTTCTAACAGAGGCACTTGTAGCCCAACAAGACACTTCCCGAGCAAAGGCAGAGGAGCGGATTAGCATCGTACAACAGCTTAGTTAAGCTGCTCACAGACCAAGCCGCTGAGGGGCAAGAACGCCCTGCTGCTCCTCAGGGCTCAGCTGAACACGCTGAACCCACGCCACGGTGAGGGTGACGCAGGAGCAGACACACCACAGTTTCCACACCAAAGGGAACGGCAGGGCCGCGCCAGAGAGGGGCAAGGTGGATAAACAGATGAGCAGAGCTGTGAAGCTGCTGCCGGCTCCTCCACGCGCCGGCCTAGCGCTGGGGTTACCCCCACATTCCTCTCTGCTCCCTGGGGAAACACGGCACGAAGGCCTGCGAGCCTGACACTGGGCGCGCGTGCACCAGGCGGGCAGGAAGGAGAAAGAAAAGGAAGATCACGGAAGATAATCCCTGGAGGGAGAGACAGGAAAAGTGCTGGATTAATGCCCACTTGAAAGGCCGTTAGAGCGATGTGCGAGGCTAAGAGCTTACATAAAGAACAGAAGGTATGACCAGATATTACGGGAATCTGATCCACCATTACGCGGATTACTCCAGAATCACAAGCTCAGCTGTGTAGTCACTGGCCTGGGAATATCAACTGTGAAGCCCGCTGAATCTCCCCAAGCGCTGCAAATCAGAGATAATGTCTCCTGACAGGCAAGACCCTCAGCCATGGTGATGAACTCAACAGCTCCCTGTAAGCCAGCTGAAAGCGTAACTCACACACTAATCCAATGTGATAAGGGCCTAGGTAAAAAGTTTTGGCTAGCTGAGGAAACCTCGCCATGCTATGCACTTGAACTGTCTGACAGTCATACCATATAATTATTACATACTGCTTCAGAGGATACCTGCCATAATACCTTATCTAATAACCAAATCCAAATATCCACCAATAGCCACATCAATATCCAAAAAGATTATTATGGATTGGAAGAGGGCAGGGATGCATAAAAATCCCTCCCACCTTTTAGTAATTTAGTATTCATCAACACCTTTCTTCTTTCAAACACTCATCTGGCTCACTTGTCCAAGGTAAATAACTCCCTTTATGAGAAAACTATTTGGTCTTTATCGGTATTGCACTATGCTCTCTCACTTTTCCCATGTGCTTTTGACTGCAGGAATTTCATAACTTTAAGGAGCACATTGAGTCATTTCTCACTTGCTGAAGTGTTTTATCCCTTTACTCTCTTTAGGTATGGAGTGAACTGAAATAAAATTTTTACCACCAAAACATGATTTCCAAACTGCTTAACTAGTGCTTTATAGACACGCACACATATGAACTTATTTTCCTATCCAAAATAATTATACAAAAAAAAACTTTTTTTATCAATACTTCCCCCTCCTACCCCCTGCATCCTGGTAATAATGCCAGATGTTAAAGGCCTGTTGTGAAGGAAAACAAACAGGAAACTTGCAAGATTAGACATCCAATCTTCAGAAAAGCAAATTTATGGCAGACTGAAAACTGTGGAGAAAGAAGTATTCCAGAAGCGTTCCTCGGACAAGGTGCCTATACCAATGCACCCCAAAGGCGTTTAATAAAAGCCAGCTATTGGCATCAGAGGAGGAACTCATTCTCTGTGCCATATAAGCTTCTGTCTCTATGCCAAAAAAAAAAGTTCTCAACTTGCATTTTTTTGTAGTAGTACGGAGAGTTGGATTGATTTTTCTCTTTCTTTCTCTTTTTATGGAGGTCATTCAGTCCTTGAAAGCCACATGAACTGCCTCATTAGCACTACCTAAAATAATACCTCTATTTGATAGCACAGTTAGAACAAATTGCCCTTTCATTTCTAAGCATCACCCCATGAAATTACAGCTACGGTAAATACTTTGTGATTCTTCTAAGAACAATTAGATATAAACCAGATTTAAAACATAACTTACTTCTTAATTTCTTTTAGATATGACTACAAAAGACACAAAACAAACATTTTAAATAATAGGCGACAAAAATCCAAGCAGAGGATTCTACAGGCTTGTTTCATTAACTACAGCTGCAGAAAGACGATAATAAAGCAATATATTTTACAGGTCCCATGTCCCATAGCAAATGAATTGTTTCTCTTACTAAATTTCACTTTTCTCCTTTACTCAGTCAGATTCACCTTCATTTTTGTCCCGTGCCCAGACTTCCTGTTCCCACTTAACTCAGCAGAGTAGCAGAAAGATGAAACACAAACTGATCTATCTTTTTGCTGTTTCACTAATTGCTCTATTTTCTACATCTTTGATACATACTACATATTGATACACTATTAAAGCGCATCCTTTTTGACTAAATTGGGAACTCATTACACTTGATTGTTCTCAGCAGCAGTTACTCTTGTACATCTGAAATAAATCTTAGGATACTGCAAATGTTTCTCACACCTCGAAAATGGAAAGCAAAGCCCTGAATTACATACCAAATGACATCTCATAGCACAGCTACATTTTTCCAATGCAAACCATGACCTCGCAAAAACACTGTGGATGGCAATTCACAACCCATTTTGCTGTCTTCGGTACTTGTAACATTTTAGCCCTGCACCAAACCTCAGAACATATGTTTAAAGAAAACTAACACTGAGAATTGTTGACATGTTCCACAGTGGCTGACATTTAACAAAAGTATTGTAAAGACACTCAGTTAGTGCATACATGCAAAGGATCTTTATAAACACTGACCAGTTTCCCTTTACTATCCCTGTTCCCTATTACAATTGAACAAATGTGGAAGATAACTCATTAAAATAAGAAAAGAGCAGAGAAAGGTACTGAACAGGAACACCTGTATTCATTTAATTGTTGGATAAGAAAGCCGTACAGTGAAAACTACATTCTGTAGGCAATTAAGCAGTACATAGTTCTCCCAAGCAAGTTTCTAAGTAAGTCAAAGTTTCTGAACGGGAAATTTAAAAAAGGAGAGAGAGAAAAAAAGAGCAAGAAAAGGGTGAGAAGAGAAGTGAAGCAAAGCGCAAAAAAGGAGCAAGAAAAAAGAAGGAAAAAAAGAGAGAAAAGGGAGGAAAAAGGAGGAAAAAGGAGAGAAAAAAAGGAGGAAAAGGAGAGAAAAAAAGGAGGAAAAGGAGAGAAAAAAAGGAGGAAAAGGAGAGAAAAAAAGGAGGAAAAGGAGAGAAAAAAAGGAGGAAAAGGAGAGAAAAAAGGAGGAAAAGGAGAGAAAAAGGAGGAAAAGGAGAGAAAAAGGAGGAAAAAAAGGGGGAAAAAAGAGAAAAAGAGGGGAAAAAAGAGAAAAAAAGAGGGGAAAAAAAGAGGAAAAAAAGAGAAAAAAGGAAAAAAAGTACCTTGCTTAGAAGTACTTAAGTGCCAAAGCAAACTTTTGGAAAAAAAGTTGTGTCAGGGAGAAGACCAGTCAAAAATGCTAACAAACAGTAACATCTGTAGATATACTGTACAGCTGTTCCTAGGTCACCTGTTGCCCTAGAAAGGCCTCTCTTTACATTCCTGTCACATTCAAAGTAAAAGCAGAGCCACAGCAAATGTCAGGAAGCAAACTGAGTAACTTGACAAAGGGGTGAACAGTTTTGAATGTTACCTCCAGATAAAATGTTAAGAAAGGTTTCTTTTTCTCCTCCCAGAGTTTTAAAAGATCTGCGCTGAACCTCCTGTAATTTGGGAGGAAATTAAGGCTACATTTTCCCTTCTCTTCACCCAGATTAGCTGTGTCTGATATTGGCTTATGTCAAAAAAAATCTCTTAAGAAAGAGCCAGCACAGCGCTGATAGGCAGATTACAACAAACAAAGCTGTGACAGCTTCGTACCTGCTGCACCAAAACTGGCTGCAAAACCTCAGCATGAAATTATTTTATAATGATTTTCTCTTTCAAAATTGAGGAAGTTACATAAATGAGCAGATGACACCAAAGAAGAAAAAGTACTTTTGTCTTACAGCACAAGGCAACTTGTTTGGATTTCCCTTTCTGCCCAACACAGCAAAACAAAAAGGACTTTCTGGAAATAAAATAAGGAACAGTCCAGCACGGGAACGGGCAAGAGAGCAAGCAGGCCTCTCGGCACCTGCTCGCTTCCTCTGGAATGCAGCAACAACACCTAGTCGTGCACCCCACGTACGAGCCCTGCCCACGCGGGTGGGAAGAGCGCATTGAGAGTCCCCACGGCCAGGGTGCTCCGCCACTTTGTCTTTGCTCAACTTTCTCTCAGCAGAACATGGAAAAGCAGAAGTGAATGAACTCCATCTACCAAGCTCCAAGCAACCGCTGTAATATACAATGAGAAACAGGCATGGCACGAAAGCAGGCATAAGTGGTTAGCAGTGCACACTCGTCAGAAATAAATGAAGTGAAGGGCACAGCTTCACCGTGTGGTTGAAAGACATTTCAGTAATATCTGCTGATATTTATTTCTACATATGACTACCTGTTTATACAGTGACCCCACTGAGTCACTGCCATACGCGCTGATACGTAACAGTGTACAACAGATGATAGTCTTGAAATATTAATTTTAAGATCCTATAATAGCAATGGCTCATAGATCAAAAATGCTGAGCTTTATCAGGTATTCAGGTGATAAAACGCACTTCCTTGTCTGGCTTATAATGCATCTTTGGAACTTCTCACACAGACATACACCATACTTTTTATGCATGTGTGTCTATGCTCGCAAGCACACTCACACTTTGTATATAAGAAAGATGTCAAGGAAAAAGATTAAAGGATTCTAAAATTAGAGAAGGCCATTAGCTCATTTAGCTGTCTGTAATTTGGTAAACACAATTTTATCCATTTTATGTCCCATACTAGCCAGTTTTATCTTTTGTACGGCTCAATAATCACATTTTTCTACAGCATGTCTTCAGCTGTGGCAGTCACTTGTAATTTACAGCTTTAAAAAAAAAAAAAGAGAGAGAGATTGAAATTCTGCTGCTGGTTTATTCTACCATATTATAAGTTAAAAAAAAAAACTCGGAAAAATGATGCTTCAGTTAAACTGCATAGCACCAAGGAGTGCCATAATTGCCTACAAACATTTTTATTAAAATAAAAATACTAAAAAGTAAGACCTACCTAGAACAATCTCCTTTTATCAAATGGATTTAATGACAGACCATGATCTATTTGACAGCATTCAAAAACAGTTATTCTAAAAAATACATGCTGTCATATTTAATAATGTCCACTTTCTCATGAACCAGAACCCTTTCCAAAGTTTTAAGAACAGTATCTACTAAAAAGTTTTGAATCTCACCCTAGTCTCATCCTTATCTTACCAACTCCCTAAAATGGCTATGAACAGCCAACTTGAAGCACCGTATTGGGTGAAACTTTTTTCCAGACCAAACGACATCTAACTCATTTTTCAGCATCATCCTTTAAAACAATGCAAAGCTTCACCATCCCAATGGCTTCCAGTATTTTAAACAGCTATAAAGTTTAGATATCCTTTCTCCAAAAAGTATGAGCAGAACAACAAAGCATCCAAGGAGAATCCAACATGGTAATTAGTTCAGCTGCTTAATTTATGCTGAAAGCAGTTAACTCGTTCTATACTTCATTGTAGGTGAGAGTTACAGACTTGCAGTTTCTTGTAATTGTGGGGCAAAGTCATTATTTGACATGAGAACAGCTCTGCTCAATCCAGTTATTTTTCAGCTCCTTGTTCAAGTACAGTTTTTCTCCCTATGCATTTCAGGGATTTTCCCAAATCCCAGAAGCTCCTCTGCACTGGCTTCTGCAGACTGCACATATGCTGTGGACCTCAAGCAGCAACACTTGCCATTGCACTCAAACTCCCATTTCCAAGAAGTTAATGACAGATTAGTGAAACAGAAGGCAGGCAGGCAGGCAGCCTGGGAGGAAATTACGGTGTGTGACCCCACTCCAAAATCACTGGGGAGCAGATGTCAGCCCTGGTTGTGCGACGTCTGCAGTTCCCTTCTCAGTGTGCCATGGCACCTTTCTAATGCTACCCTCCATCAAGGGGAAAAACATGCGTGGCTCCTCCCTGCCGGCAGAAATAAGGGAAATCCAAGAGCCATGTACTGAACACTTGAGCTCAATTTCGTATTTGTCAAGTTCCCCAAAAAATAATAATAATAAAAAAACTCTGCTAAGGGAACAAACACAGAAAACATATTCTGACTACAGTGTGTGAAAATTCCACCCACTGTGCCCCATGTGGCCATTTTAGACTTCACCTGTTTTAAATTTGACCATTTCCCAGTTTTCTTCACCCACCCTCACCTGCTACTCCAACCTGTGGTCACTGCTGGAGAGCTTCAAAATTAACAGAAAGCTACAACACAGAGCTTCTGCTACTTGTGAAATTATTGGATAACTACGTAGCGCACATCAAAAAGACTGATTAGCTTAACAATTCACATATTTCTTTCTGTTTCTTTCTCTGATCACCAGTAGAAAAATCACTGATACTCCAAAAACAGGGGTTACAACAGGAGCAAACCTCAGCCTCTCAACTGCACAATCAGGTAGCAGCCATCCTACCTTTCTCCACAGCAACATCACCTAGTGTTAGAGGTGATGCTAGCAGACTGATGTTGACAGCTCCCATTATTGCATTAAAATTGTTGTGATACTCAATCCACTCCTGATCAGCTGACATTAAATTAGACAAGAATCTCTGGTTAAACAGTAAAAAAGTAACAAGCAAAACATGAACCCCAAGCTAAGGAACACCCACCAACCCACCCTCAACACAGCATAAAGTGAATAAAGAGGTAAACTGCATTGTGTAAATACAGTTTGCTTTCCTTATAAGCCAGTCTTGCAATTCAGGGGGTGATTTCTGTTTACTTGCTGTTGGAATTACTGGAAAAGAATAGCAAATATGTTGCAGTAAATGTACTAATTCAACCAAAACAGTATCAGTAAACAATCAGCCTTCAACAGCATCCTGTCAGGACTACATAAATTAGACTCAGTTCAGCTTTTTTTCCTGCACACAGAGAGATTAATCCATGTCAAAGACAAAGATTTTACTTTCCTAATGCAATACCTTCCTGCCTAGACTGTGAAAAAGCAAACATTTAAAGGTCATTTGCATCAGAGATTTCAAATTTTAAATTAAAAAAAAAAAAAAGGAAAGTATATTTCAGCATTATATCTGAATTGGGAATGAGCGTGTCAAATTTTATTGAGATGGCTTAATGGGTTCAAACAATAAAATACAAACTCCTGAAAAACTGATTTGCTAAGAATATCAACATTGCTTTCAACAGCAGCAGCAAGACAATACAGAAAAATATCTCCTGTCTAAATGCTACACCAAGTGTATAAATCATCTTTACTCTTATAATCTATGATAAACATGAGATAATTTTTCCTTTTCATAAATTTTAGTGCTCAGTAACAAAAAAGTTTAGTGACAAATTGCATAGATTTAATGAATTACATGTTGACAGTTTTCTGCTTTGCCGCTTTCTTTGCTTTCGATTTCTTTCTTCATGCGCAAACAAAAAAAAAAAAGATGTATTCCACTGCCTGATGTTTTGGAAAAGTAAGGAACAATGAACTTCCATATCCTCCTGTGTTATGTTCTTCTTACACTGAACACCCTAAAATACAGCAACAAAAATATCTGAGTGCTTAGTGACATTATGCTGCTTGATAATCTAATCGTCAATCCATTCCATCTTCTGGTGCACTAGGACCAGCATTTCCATTAAGAAGACAGTCTTGCTCCGGACTAGCCTGAACAATGAATCAGTCCCTGTGCAAAGAATCAGGGGGTACATTCTCATTAACTTTTCATCGTAATAAGGGATATAATGATTGTCTCCTGGCCAAACAAGAACTATGGGTGTTATATAACCTAACTCTTCTGGATAGGAGATGCATTAAGGATGAGCGAGGAAATTTGTCTACTGACAAGAACATCGCAAGGTTGCCTAGTACATTGATGGAAAACATCTAAGTTGCATATTTGTTTTATTCTGATAAAAAGAATAAAGTGGTCAAGAGCAGCAGCACAGAATGACAGAGCACGTCTCCTCTGAGAAATGTAACTATGGAAGTACACCAGCTCTTTGCTGCATGGGTCCTAAGCTAAGAAAAAGTCTAAGACCTTCCTCTCACACCACCCCAAAGCACCAGAAGTAAATAAAAAGGCAAACTGCAAACTTCCCTACATATACTGGCTTCTCGGAGAAGATCAAAGCAAATTCAAGGTCTTATTCTGACCATTAGTCACGGTCCAACATATCTTGAAGATCACATAAAGGAAATACAGACATTTTAATCCCTCAGCCAGTCATTTGGGTAACAGCCCAGTACAGGGAGATGTCTCTACTGCCAGGATGCTATTGTACAGGGTACATCAAAGCAGAACCATCTGATATCAGAGGAGGGAAAGATTACAAGGGCACTCAGGGATGCGTACAGCAGTGGACTCAGTTTGGTCTTGACAGACATTTTTGAGGCTGGCTCTACACCAGCTTTACCATCCGAGATAGGGGAAAGCAAGGATAACCTTCAAATATTCAGTATTAACCCACTTCAGGATGTCCCATGCCTAAAGCACATAACAATGAGAGTGGTAGCACAACCAACCTAAAATAAACATATTAACTGCCTCAGTGATGCTAGCTTCTGGGCCGGCAACCCAGACTTTCAGGCTACCATGACGAACTTTTCCTTGCTCTCAAAAACACATGCATAAGAAGAATTTTGAGAAGGTTCATTAAGCCATTCTAATTAAGTAAATAATTTAGTTTAATATGCTTTTGAATTGCATTTTTTATATTAGTTCAAAGCCTGGTTTTAGGGGATCCTTCCTGGAAAAGACAGTATTTTTAAGTTATTTATTATGCATCACAGACCCAACTCTGCAAATCTGACTGGTTTTATTTTTAAAAACTCAGAGCTTAAATCTGCAAAGGGTCAAATACCCCCCTAACTTCACATTTTATGAAGGCTGAACAAGTTCACAGCTAAGATGGGGAAAAAAAGAAAAAGAGGCACATACCACATAGCATTTTGCATTTTCAGGTCAGTGTCTCAGCCTACAATGCAAGTTGTTATTTGCACATCACAAAAGGACTTCATGCTAATTTATGGAGCTGAAGCTTGCACTCAACTCCTAAAGCAGAATAAAGATTTTAGTGCTTAGGCTCTCTTGTCTTGTTCTCAATAAAATTCAAGGTATATGTAACAGGAGCAACAGTCACCCTTTCTTGTGTTTACCTTTGCATTAACACACTTATCTACGCTCTTTACTCTGAAATTAAACTTCTTCTGTTTTCAGTGTGTTAACATAGCAAAATGCAGCACTGATTTCTAGAGGTATGAAATACATGCATGTACCATGGTAATATCACATGCATATATATAGAATCACAGAATCACGGAATATCCTGAGTTGGAAGGAACAAGGATCATTGAGTCCAACTCCTGGATCCACACAGGACCACCCAAAAATCAACCCATACATCTGACAGCATTATCCAAATGCTTCTTCAACTCCGTCAGGCTTGGTGCCATGACCACTTCCCTGGGGAGCCTGTTCCAGTGCATATCATGTGTTCTCAGGAAAAAGCATAAGGAGAACCAGCCACAGGTTTGCAGAGGAAAAGATGCAGTCCCAGGGTGTGCCTTCCTCTTCCAAATTACCCTGTCTACTTGTATGTCCTCAGTGCAGAGCAGGGAAAACCAGAAACACTGGCAACATTCATAAGACTCAGCAATAGCCCAGAGGCATCCACTTGAAAGAGTGCAAATACACACAGCTTTTTACCAGTGGTTACAAGGAGCGTTGCACTGCATGAGTCTGAAGGTGCAGCATTCATAGGATCCTAAGATACATACGGGAACTACCAAGGATGAAACATCTGACTCAGGATGGCTGGATCCTTTCAACTGACTTGCAGCAGGAGCTTTTGAAAAGCTCACTATATTCCCAAAGGAAAGCCAGAAAAACGACGTTTGTCTCCGGTTATCAATTGGTACGGTCATGGGAAACTACATCAAGAGCGTTGTTCAATGAAAGGTATGAACTTGCACTAGCAGAACAAGAGGAATGGTGTCTTCAAGGCAAATGGATTTCTCAGTATGAATGAATTATGTAATGAAACAGAAAACTGTGGCCTCAGCTCTTTGCTCTCCCTTCACGTTAACCAAAGACATCTGTGCATTAATTTCTTCAATTATGATTAAGTTTAAAGTTTTCTGGAGATGAAAAAGCTAATTAATTAGTTCTGCTTTTACGCTCATTAGTTCAAAAGTAAGCTTGACCAGTAAGTTGCATAAATCTTAAATATTTTAAAAGTTGCGGGGCTTGACATTTTCATTGAAATTCCCTTAGAAACTGAGTAACGCAACTGATCTCTGTTTTGTACGATCCTTATGGTCTTTAATCGTTCTTTCCAGGAAATGCCAGGCTTTCCCCTTTATGTTATAGCTTACCTAATGCTTCAAAGGTGCTTCAAATGAAAAAGTGCACATCCTAAATCAACTCAGCCTACTACTGGTATTGATTTTCTGTATTAAAAAAATTAAAAAGAGAAAAAAGCTCTTTGCAGTTAGCAGTTTAATAAATTTAATATATCACTGAGGGTTTATTGAACAATTGTTACCTACAGCTGAAAAATAAGTAATTTAGATAAAATAATGGAATCAGAAAATGCAGCACTTAGTGTCACCTTTTCATCTTATATATAAAGATGAAGCAAATGGGTCTTGCACATATGATTAATGACGTAAATGAGGGAATGAAATGTTTTCCCAGTTCAAAGCAGCATTCTGGCCACTACTGTAGCCATGCCTTCCATACGTTACCTCTAATGGTAGAGTAATGGGAATTGTCCTGTGGCTTCACACATTTCAGTGATCCACCTACCACTGAGATTCTTCTTCAGTTCTCCTCTGGGTGTCATTGCACAAATAGCTGATGTGGAACAACATATGCTCTACGGCTCATGGCACTTAGACCTTGCTCTGACCTCAAGAGCGGATCCCCATTTCTTTCATTGAGGATTTGGCACTTGTAAATAACTTTAGAAACAAAGCAAGAAAAAAATGGTTCTTGATATGAAAAAGATGCCAGCAAAATTAAAAATAGAACAAAACACCAAGCAAACAAAAAACTGCACTAGCCTACAGTGAAGACTAGCATCTGACTTGGACCATGATCTACTTTAAAAGATCTCTTTATAGCAGAAGTGATCACTATGCAGAGGCAGGAGTGAGCCCGCTACTAATATCAAGCACATTCTTCTTACATTCACTGAACCAAAACAGATTTTCTTCCCTAAGGTATTCCTGCTGCTGTTTTAGGTAAAAGTTGTAATGGACAGCACTGCTGCCAGCATGGCCCCTTTCCACGTTTTCATGCTCTGTTGTTACTCAGGCACTGAACAGTGATAATTTGACAGCACTTACACTTGCAAAAACACTCAGAAATCTAATTACAATATATATTTACAAGAGCTGATGGGAAATTCTTGCTTCTTTCTTATGTACTGACAGTTCTGATCATTTTTTATAGACCACATCCGTACCGAGAGGAAACTCTCACTGAAAAATTTGTAAAAAGGTCTAAAGAATATGATGCCAAACTACATGTGCAAAATTTTTAAATTCAAAACAGTCATGATTAACTCACATTGATCTCTCATTGAAAGTGAATATAAAAAAGCAAAATGCATTATCAGGGGCACTAGAAAGGAAATTCACTGTGACTGTTCACTTAAATCACCCAGTTGTCACAGTGGTCAAACTTTTCATTGCATTGCTATTACTTACCTTCTCAAAGAAAAGGCAATTTTCTTTCTCAGATAAAGATGCAATTTTCTTTAGAACAACAAAATATACTTCCTTCCGGATTAAACTTTTATCTCTCCTTTTCCATGCACATCCAGCGAAGGGTTAAATTAAGCCTAGCATTCAGTTCAGTGCACACCTCTTGGTCCTGAAGTTCTGAAATTGCCTTGGGGAGTTGGCTGAAGCCAACAGGAGATGCTACTGGCTTCAGAAGAGCTCTACGAAGTATAAATATCCATCCCTGTAGAATTTGCTTGGGAATCACGCAAACAATAAGCTCTCCAGTGATCACCAGTTCCAAATAAAGAATTTGACCTTCTCTATGTAATACTCTAGAAGCACACCGAATATTTATGATTCCTCAAAGTATTCTGCCCAACTGCATTTGAAGTCTGTTTGAAATTATTTCAGTAAGAAATGGATTGGATCAAAAAAGATAACCATTAGTTTAAAAACATTAATCCTTGTTGTATCACTACACTCCCTGACAGATTCCCTCTCCAGATTTCTTATAGGCTCCCCTTAAGCACCGGAAGGCCACTATAAGGTCTCCCCGGAGCCTTCTCTTCTCCAGGCTTAACAACCCCAACTCCCTCAGCCTGCCTACACAGGAGAGGTGCTCCAGCCCTCTAGTCATCCTTGTGGCCTTCCTCTGGACTCACTCTAATCGGTCCATGTCCCTGTTACACTGGCGGCCCCAGACTTGAATGCAGTACTCCAGGTGGGGTCTCACAAGAGCAGAATAGAGGGGGAGAATCACCTCCTTCAACCTGCTGCCACGCTTCTTTTGATGCAGCCCAGGATACAGTTGGCTTTCTGGGCCGCATGTGCACATTGCCGGCTGACGTTGAGCTTCTCATCAACCAGCACCCCCAGGTCCTTCTCCTCAGAGCTGCTCTCAATCCGTTCTCCACCCAGCCTGTATCTGTGTACCCCAACCCAGGTCCAGAACCTTGCACTTGGCCTCGTTGAACTTCATGAGGTTCACACAGGCCCACCTCTCAAGCCTGTCCAGGTCTCTCTGGATAGCATCCCTTCCCTCCAGTGTGTCGACCACACCGCACAGCTTGGGGTCATCGGCAAACTTGCTGAGGGTGCATTCAATCCCACTGTCCATGTCACCAACAAAGATGTTAAACAGCGCTGGTCCCAAGACCAACCTCTGAGGAACACCACTCGTCACTGATCTCCACTTGAAGCACGACCAAAGCTGAATAAAAAATGGGTTCTGACAACCAGAAAAGCAGCAAGATGAAGAAATCAGAGGGAGAGAAGGAGAAAGAATAAATATTCTCCCTCCTACTCCACATTTCTCCTTTAACAAGCACAGAAGTGGTAAAGGGCAACCTAAAGGAGGCCTACGACAACATGCTTCTGCATTTCAGGCTCTCATCCCAGGTACCGGTGGAGCCTAGCCCAGGAACAGGATGAAAGTCAGCTCACTACAGCAAGCCTGGAGCTAATCTACCACCTCTGTCCCTATATACTGTGGTGGAGGTGGATAGGCAAGCAGTAGAAAAGCACTGTATTGAGAGCTGGGCAGGGGCAGTTGGCTAGAATGAACATCAAAAATGTGCTTCCGCAGTACAAAATAAATGGATAAAATAAATAAGTAAACCATCTTCTGCCTAGGATTTCAAGCAGTCACCTACTGCGTACTCCATGGCCATCCAGCATTGTTCTGGAATAGCATGGATCATTGCCATCTGGGGTCTCCTGTTACAAAAATGCAGGCTCCTGCCTCAAGAGATAACAAAGCCATCTTTACCTGAAAGCAAACCACATCCATTTCTGTACATCAACTGTTACATGCATAGATGCATACACACACACTCATACACAATTTAGTTTAGTTTTATTTATGGAGCTAGAACGATATCTGCTACCAAGTCAAGGCCAGGCTGGATGTGGCGCTGGGCAGCCTGCTCTAGTGGTTGGCAACCCTGCCCAGAGCAGGGGGGGGTGAAACTAGATGATCTTTAAGGTCCTTTTCAACCCAGGCCATTCTATGATTCTATGATTCTATGAAGTTCCTTACCACTCTCTTCCTTTTTGCTGTAGTTAAGGCATAAGGGCTACAACAAGACTACCCGTTAGCTGACTTCCTCACCTTATTTTCAATCTTTTTGTGAAGTATAACATTGTCTTCTGAAAATACCTACAAAAACTAGGTTCACAAACAGTCAGCATTTCAAAATATTCAGACTATTAAAACATCTAAAAAGCCCATAAAACATCAGTTGAAACTTAAATTTTCATTACTTCCTCTGAAGTAATTTTCTTTTACTGTCTAAAAGAAAGGCTACAGGCTTCTAGAAACTCAGCCTTGTGTAACATTATGGGCACGTAAACAAATATTTCACACAACAAGAAGGGAAGACCACCACGTTGACTTGTCTGTCTCTTGGGTACACATGTAATTCTTTTCCAGTCGACCTGTCTCTACATCAGGCTTTTTAGCCTTGTGGTAAGCGGTGAATCAATGGCAATACTACAGTACAGAATATGATCAAAATGCCATCATGGATTAGTGTGCTCTGGGCCAGTTTTCAAAAAAAAAAAAACTGCAGTCACCATGGGAATGGAGTGAAAGCCTAAAGCAACAGAAAATGAAAGGGAAAAAGGCCACAGTGCCTGCTCCCTTAAGGAAATAAGATAAACAAGAGGAGAGGGGAGGGGAGGGGAGGGGAGGGGAGGAAGAATTAAACACCCTTCTGATTCTTCAAAGACACTCAAAGGTTCACTGGTCTGGAGCATTCCTCCCTCCACACATTCCCTCCTCCTCTTATTTGTAGATTCACCACACTAAGCTTTTCTGTCTAGAGAGATTGTTTATTATTTTCTGGAACAAAAAATAAAAATAAAAATGGTTTTAAAATCTTCATACTTAAAAACCATGCACTAGATTCCCATCAATCTGTCCTGAAGCTCACAAATTTACACGTAAGGAGGTGAGGTCATGCTGATGATAGAATATGTCTCTAATAAAAAACATAACTACAGACAAAACATGCAGGAAAACAGGTTTGCCTTCTTTAAAAGTAATTACTTAATAAATGGAGATATAAAATGAATGGACATGTACTAGAAGATTGAATGTGAGAAGAGTCAAGGGCTGAAATAGTTCTTATACACACCATTGAAAATCCACTTCTTAAACATTAAAGTAGTTTCCTCGGAGATGAAGAGGCTGTGCTTTCAGATTCAGCAGACAGAGAACTGTGAAATTCCTAGGTAAAAGCAACCAGTATGACAGCATCCCTTTGAAGGATCTGTATGGGTAAAAGCTGCAGAAGCCCAGTTAACCAAGGTCTCCATTCCTTTAACAAATTGGCCATTTATCATAACATTGCAAAAATGTATGCAGAAAGTTTTGTAGTCCCTCACTTTAGAGCATAATAGAAGGCCCCATCATTATCATGTAACATTTTTCAAACTAATGGATTCATCATTCTCATGGCATCTTTGTGATGGAAATTAGCACCATGCTTCTTATTTCAGCCAGGAAACCGAGACACTTTGAGGCTGGTTTTGGAAACTGAGATTGAGATGAGAAGCTGCAGCAGTGAGAAGAAACTTCACCTGTTCCTGGTGAAGGTAAGCCCAGTACCTTGCCTGCATCTCACACCTGTGTATTCTTACCCAAGAAACTGGGACTCTCCTGTTTTGAAAACCACAGCTACTATACTTCAGCTTTTGGTTTTGGTTTTGGTTTTTTTTTTTTGCTCTGAGGTGCTTTCCTAAACTGAATTTAAGTGAATTAGCTGAGATCCAATCTTTACTCATAAATGTGTCCCTCCTACTCCTCTTCTGTTTCTACTATGAACCAATTCCCAGTGAACTGCACAAACATTTCCAGCAGGCTGCCAACACAGACAGATACCTACTGCTTGGCACTGTAAATTCATATTTACTGCCCACTCCCTCAATCTCATCCTTCTCCATACCAATTTTGGACCTTATCAGCTCAGTGTCCCAAGCCTGTTCAGCATATTTACAACAGGCCCCAACAGAATAATGTTTTGCAGAAATGCCAGTTTGTGTCCCCAGTTGACAATCCTTCTTGTTTCCCAACCAGCCTGGCTAGTAGGTATGTGATGTAACACCAGCCTACGACTTTATTCATCTGCACATCATTTTTCTTCAGAAACATGCATGAACAAGGAATCTACTCCCTGTTAAAAATACCACAGAGGTTGCATTTAACAGGAATACAACAGAAGACCACTGTTCTTTAAGAGGACAACAGAAGAATGTGTCCTGTTGCCCTCATACAAGCCCTGCCAAACTCTTGTGGGGAGAAGGGATAAAAGCCTCCCACCAGTTATTCAACGTCCCACTTGCATACCAATTTTCATGTGTAAGCACAAGAAGTTAACCCCTGCCATCTTGTACTACAGTGATGCTATTCAATTCATGGAAATAAATAATTTTTTTCCCCTATCAATGTAAATCTCATAACTTGTTCAAGTTTTGTAGATTTTTTTTTAAATAAAGGTAACTTATAACTAGATATAAATGCTGTAACATTAGTACAAAGACCTTAGGATAAGAAAACTTCTTTCATAGATGTTGATATAAAAAGGCAAACTAGTTGCATTCCTGAAATTTACCTTAAATAAACCTTTAATAAACAAATATTGGTGCCTAATGAGGCTGAATTTAGTGATATCATTATGACATCAATATATCATACCTCAGAGAACGGTCCACAGGTGTTAAAAACACTTAAGTTTCTTTCACCCCACAAAAATAGTCTTTCCTTTATAGAACAGGAGCCTGGAATTTAAAGATTACTTTCAAAAGGAGGATGCCTGTACATTTTGCAAGAGTGCACACTTTTTTAAAGTGACTCCAGTGGGAGTCAATGTGAAGCATGGGGTAGAACCAGGGTGTGCAACACCACAGCAAGGAAGCATACAGGAAAACATGCAAGGAAACTACCTTCATTTCACCTGGCAACAGCTAGAAGCTTCATTTTGAGAAGCAGAAATTCCTCAAAATAGCATGCTGGGGGGGGGGNTTATTTTACAGATTGAAAATTCAGCAGAGTAATCACACTGAAAACTAAATTTAACTATTGCAGAGGCTTCAGAGACCACAAAAATGAAAGACTCACTGATATTCAACCAAATTATTTTGTAGGCAAACACTAGGGAGAGACATGACTTACAAATTTGTGTCACCATAGACAGAATCTGCATAGTCATGTTACCTATTGAAGAAAAAGGTGTACATACACAGACAGTGCTGCTGAAGTCATTTATCTATTTTTCACTTCATTTTCCAGTAAACCTGTGTAAACCCTAACAAAACCTGCACCAGTACCGTCAATGGCTGTTTGATTCTTCCCTCTCACCACATAGGAATACAGTCATCTGAGCTTCTCACTACCAAACAACGCTTCTATAGCACTGTATGTACCCTTCCTGTGTAAATCTGGACAAATCTCTGAACATCTGAGTCTTTGCTCTCCTGTAAAATGTTTGAACACTACCTGCCTTTCTTAGAAGAATTCATATTCATTGGAATCTACAAACAACTCCTTAATTTTTTTATATTTAATTGCTAATCTACAGCTCTAGCCATCATCATTTCTAAAGGGAAATAACAAGCTTACCCCTTTCATATCTGTAAGGTGGTTATTACAGAGGAGCAACACCAATTTTTGTGAGAGGTGGGCAGAAACAAGCATAAAAACGAAGCAACAGATGAAGCAACACAGCCACAACTTTGGCTCCTGCTGCTTCCGTGTTTTCCTCTTGGTCAACTGATGGGATAATGAACACCATTTATACTTTTGTACAAAACTGAAGGGGCAAAGATATTTCACCTATAGGTAGCCACGTTCTAAGCTGAGCACTGGTACACTTTAAAATCAGGCAACTGCCTGAAGAGTTATTAAAAGTGTCTCTCAGATAGTCTCATTAACTGTAGATTCATTGCTGTCAGCCTCTTCATACTTATTTTTCTGCTTCCAACACCAAAATATGCATACAGTTTAAAGTATATCTATTTGCAGCACACATGAGAAAGAAAAAAAAGAAATGCACATGGCAGTAAAACATAGAGGATTAACACTGACCTCTCTCAGTCAGCAGTCCTGTGATGTACTGTATCAAAAACTTCCTATTAAAAATATACACCACCTCTTGTTCCTCCTAAACCAGGGTCTATATACTCCAGAGAAGTTAAGCACAGATTTTCATAGGAGTTGAAGTGCAACTTCAAAAATACCTAGTAAATAGCTGGTATAAAAACAGAAGCTCACTACAGAAAAGGTTTGAATAAAGGAATTATTTCCTTGTTGGATTCCTCTTCTCTTCCTTGAAAACACTACATGGTATTTCTGCCATGTAAACAACTCACAGTGATACAAGGGACAAAGCAGCAGTGAAGTACCAGCTTTATATTTTTATGATTCCTTGCTAAGAATTCAGCAGCAGAGGCAGATAAAACCTGAGCTCTTCCAGGACTCTGTTATAGCTGTACCATCTTCCCTCTTTCCTACATTGCAGTTTTCCAGTTTCTGTGGCCTTGTAAAGAAAAAAAAAATGCATTTAAATCAGAACACAAGCTAAAAAGAGCAACTTCAGGAAAAAAGGTTTGTCCAAAATGTTATCCAAAGAGTCTGAACTGAATTACTCATGACTTGTAAGAACCCTTACATAAAATTTTACGATAAAATGTTGCTGTAAGTCTGTAAGAAGGGCAGACCTCCCCATCCCAGCAATCAGAAGCTGAGAGTATGATGTGCACTAATTCTATCATGTTTCACATTTCTGATGTTCTGTAGGTACCAACACCCACAGAAATGCAGAAGAAAATAACAGGGAATAGTAATGAAATAGTGGATGGTTAAGCCAATTGTGTTATCATTTAATAGATTACAGGTGTATAATTAATATCATACAAAACAGCAGGCAGCTTCAGATTCTAAAGATTAAAACGAAGTTCTATTTCACTATTTTACTATCACTATCAATCAAAAACAAAGCATGGAAAATAGAATGAATCCTCACACAAAACAGCAGCTACTGTAAATCAAAAGATAACTAGGTACACACCTACTGCAGCATCACAATTATCTATGGCACCCACATTTAACACTAAGGTAAAAGCTACGTGAACTAGAGAAATGTCTCAATGTATCAGTTCAATTACTTATTGCTTCAATTTCTTTTATATTTTATGGATTTAGTTCTAGATAGTATACTGCTTACTGTCCTCAGATCACCCATTAACATGAAAGTGAGTGCAATTGCAAATCTGCCTTTGCTGTGTAATCCATCAGTCCAGGTCACAACTGCACAACAAGCTGGACAGCCTTTAACTGCTAAGTCCTGCAAGCGGTAATTCATTATCTCAGTGCAATCATACTTATGGAATGAGTGAAGAAGACCAACACTGAGGCTATTGTTAAACTGAGGAAAAAAAAAGATACAAAAAAAAAAGAATCTATAAAATAAGATCTTAATGAAATTTTTATCCATTTCTTAAGGACTAACTATACTAAACTGTTAAAAAAAAAAAGTTTCATCCTTCACTGAATGAAATTACTGTTTTGCTGCCAGAAAATCCTCCACATTAAGCACATCCCTGTTAACTAGTCTGAAGCTGACCACCACTAAACCAATGAGACCCCATATGTTGCCCTCCATTTAATTTCCAATTTATACTGTATTCTTCCAGCAGCTTTTTGGCTTAAAAACTGCTCCAAACTCCACAGCAACAAGTTTATAGCTCATTTGCAAACTACTTAAACTACTGTATTTGGCATTCAAGAATTCTTAGACAAGCTAGTAAATCTCAAGTTACATTTTTAAGGCAGAACTGTTTTACAGAACAGTACTTTCTGTTTAGTTATTTACTTTGCCTGTATTGATCAGTACATACTCTAACTCAGAAGTTTAACATGTCTGAACTGATCCTGTGTGCCAGCAGCAACTCACCATGAACAGCTGTTCAACTTCCGACTTAACCTGTGAAATATCTTTGAAGAAATACACTACATCAAAACCACTAATCTACATCAACCAATAACATGATTAAAAATACATCAAAACAGAAACTCAAAATATAATTAGACTGAAAAGGCCTATCTTCTCCCTCCCCCCCCCCCACTTATATTCTCAGGAGCTGTCACAAATGACTATATGCAAAAAAAAAAAAAGCTTTTTGTATGTATGGATGTAGGAAATATTTATTCCTTGCAAACATGTGATGAAGCCCACATATACAAACCCTAAAGCATAAACAAATCCTCTGAGAAGCATGGTCACATCACAGTTCCCTTGACTTGCACAGAAGCAAGAGAATGAATGACTGTAGCACACTTTTGATGCAAAAGCTAAAAATAGTTTTCGAAAAACTGGATGAGGTCTAGCCATGAAAAGAGAAGAATGAATATCTATTTAATAAAGACAGAAATAACTATGCTTCTATCAGTGGTGATTTACAGAAAAAATTAGCATGAAGCATCTTAAATTTTGGGACACGGGAGATTTTTGAGAACAGGATGAGTGATATCTAACATACTAAAAGAACTTCATATGCAATATCTCCAGCAACTATTGTTAAATATCACCACTAATATGATAATAGAAAAACAGAATATGAAGTACACTAAATACTCCCTCTGTACTGCACTTTCTAGGCAAGCAGTATGATGACAATATCACTATGTGCATTCTACAATCAGCCTCAGTTACGTTTGTTTTACCTCTTCCTTCTGCCTCCCCATCCCCATTTTTTTTAATGCGCATGACTAGAAGTTAAATACTTCATTTACAGGACAACACAAAAAAGCTAAAAGAAAAATCTCACTAGCTCCACTCAAATTGCCATGGTGTCAGTATGAACAAACATGACTGTGTCCTCAAATCATTATGGAGAGGAATTGCATCCTTGGAAGCTGAGATTCTTAGTAAAATATATGGAGTCTGAATCATCCAAGGTCAAGCAGCTGAGCCCATGCTTAAAACACAGGGGAAATACCATTGCTTGCAGTTCAGCTTCAATTTCTCTGTTGCATTCACATTTGTGCATTTAAAACTTTTGGAAGCTGTTTCTACTTGGTGCTCAAAAGCATTTTCCTAAAAAAAAATAAGTATCACTAGTTCATGTACAGATTCTTGCTTTAATAAAATAATACCACAGACAGAGAAAGCTCTGCTCTTAGTACTACTTGGTACTAAGAACCATGGTAGATCATTTTCATGGGACTCCTCAAGCTTGGATGGTTGACCGCAGTTATAAGAACAGATTAATGTGAACTCTCCTACTTGTGCATATTCTGCATATCAGCTTGTCACCTGGCTGTGCAGGGATCACAACTGCTCCCAGAAATGGAGAGTGTGCCTGCTTGCAGAAGAAGCTCCTCGGGAGGCATGCCTTGACTGCACCACTGATACTGCCAGCATGCACAGCAAATGCTCTTGAACAGGATTCCTTGAATGGCTTCCAATGAGATTGGTCTGACATCCACTTGCCTTAGGACAACTTCTCCTCCTCTTGGGAAGGAAATACCAGGATCTCACAGGAATCGGACACACCAGTAGTTCGATCCAGCTGGTACTGTAAAATTTTACTTTGGTACAGAGTAAGCCTTCTACCAGGGCTCAGTCATTAGTATTGCTTCTTCAAGTAGCTATGACCTTTCTTTGCTGTCAGCAGAGATGCTCTGCCTGGAAATTGTTTCCAGCTTTAAAATTATATCTGCCCCTCCTCCACCACACACTTTCTCTTGTTCATCTTAAGCCCTGTTTGGGGAGTTACTAAAGATAGCTGAGCAATCAAAGAAAAAGGAAAGGAGTCTGAAATATGAGACTAACAGTATTATATAAAAGTTGAGTGTAATATATTAGAGTCACAAAGATGAAAAATTCCAAAGCAGCAACAGCATTTTAGAGTGTATTATTTCAGGGTTCAATAATTTTTTGGAATAAACTACCACTTTATAAAAGACTTTGGGGACAATCACCTCACTCAGCAGCCAAATTCATCTTTACTTGTGTTTCTTCCATGGAAAAGCAGAAAATTGATCATTCTCAAAACGACCCACAAGATTAAGAAGCCCTGATACAGGGCATTCAGAAATCTTAGCTGTCCTCCTGCAACTCTCCCTCTCAGGAATCAGGCACGATCTGCTGGAAAAGCAGATCTCTCTTTGGGTCTTATCTTGGCATAAAGACTTAATGTGTCATGATACCTTGCAACCCCACTCTCCTCAATACATCTCTCTGATGATCTTTAAAAAAAAAAATGCACAATTGGTTGAACCACTGGTAAGCACCAGTGCAGTGATCACTTCTAGGGATATGATTAGAAATAAAGGTCTAACTGAAGTTATTGGGAGTTTTGCCTGCAAAATAACTAAACAAAATCCAAAATAAGAACATAAGCCTTCCTCCCCAGAATTGTTCTTAAATGTGCTGGACAGCTTGATGTCCGCCATTTTTATCTTCAGCATGAACTTGAAGATTCTAAGTACAGAAACCGACCTGGAACACCTGTAATTCCCCAAAAAATTAATAGTTTCCTGGAAATCTAGGTTGACAATTTGTCTTACTGATGTCCACTAGTCAGTGAGCTTTATAACAAAAGATTTCTTATTTTCAGTTCTATTTCCTTTTCCTTCTATCCCCACATTATTTCATAAGGCTGATCCTGCAGAACTGATGGAACTAGAGGAAATGTGCATTCCAACTAGAAGCTTATAATCACAGTTTTCAAATGATATTCAGTATTAACCTCTACTCTAGAAGGAGATGATAATATCAGCTAGAAGCATGTTGAAATTACAATATCAAAAAAAAAAAAGACAGTAGTCCAATTCTGAAATAAAAATGTTCTGAAATACTGACCAATTCTGAAATAAAAGCATTTTCCAGTGTATTTGTAATTGCTTTTCTGATGTTTTAAGTACTGAATCTTCCTCACAGATCTTCTCAGTTGCTTTTAGGAACACCGTAGGTCCCACGTGCAATGCCGTTTCTCAGAAAATATGCAATGGCCACTTAAGACCATGATACTTTCATTACCAGAAACATTTCCTGTTTCTCCATTCAAGATGAGGTATAAAGAGACATTATTGGAGCTAGGAAGGAAGATAATTAAATTTGTTTCTTTTTTTGCTAACATCTCATGTTAGCAGCTGCAGCTTCTCCTTTTCTCAGACGCAGAGAAGGGAAAGCACATGCTGCATTAGCAATAGCAGCAACAGACTCAACATTTGGCATGCATCGAAGTACCAGAATGCATTGCCAGGTAGAAATACCCCAGAAGCTCTGAACAGGACTCTTCTGGCAGAAATCAAAGGAGTGCCTGGATCACATCCAAGTTGCTACGGCTGGCTTAAAATTAGCTGTACCACTCATCCGTCTAAGAAGATCCCAGTACAAGCAAATATTGAACTAAACATGCTGCCATTTTTGCAGCATGCAAATTCTAATTGCGAGGTGGAGTTTGTAACTGGAAGAGCTGAACACTCTTCATCCTGTCATTTTTGTTTTTTGTTTTTTTTTTAATCAAATTTCTGTGTCTTTATAACACACGCTTAGCTCACAGTCAATATTCATATTATTTTCTTCCCATTATTACTTTTTACAAGAAATCACTCAATCAATTCCATTTTCTTTGGGGTTTCATTTAAAATGCCCTGAACGCTGAGTTTATGCATGATTGTGTTACAAGTCAATAGTTAACCTTCTCCACAGATTTAACTAGATACCACACTAAGGCCTTTCAGTCAACTCAAGCAGTACGTATCTTGCTTACTAAACAGTATTAACCACCTCTATTGAGCTAAGCAAAAGGAGAAAACTACCTCATGAGAAATAAAAATTCAATGAGATCAGTATTTTCCTTTGACAAGAATTACAGAACAGATGCTGTCTTTTGCTAAAATGTAATTTGGCCACAGTTCATCTGATCGTGTCTCTGGTTCCCCATATGCTATATTTTATTTTATGTTTTTGTTAAAAAGAGAGGCTAACACAGAGACTTGACCTGCACAACTGGCTCCTCCAATGGCTCTTTCCATCAACCCTTGCTCCTCACCATGACAAAGAGAAGCCTTATTCATGTAAGAGAAAGGAGTCAAATTCAGCAAAATGGGTTTCTGAAAATTGCCCTGAAGGCAGCAAGCAGCTCAATCCCAGCCAGGCATTTTTGCAACTTCCCCCACTTGCAAGTGCAACTTTTACTGATGCACTACTGTAATAGATCAGATCACACCAAGAGGAACAGGTGTGCGTGAAGCTAATTGGAATTACCTCTTCAAAAAAAATTGAGGCCTAAGACTATTACAAAACCATTGACCTCCCCCCAGTGCACATGCCATATATTTCAACTCAAGAGACCATACAAGAAAATAGTGCAAACAATTGCAGCAACCATATTCCACTCTTCTGTGAAACTGCTTACAGAAAGCAAGCCATAACACACTATTTTGAAAGAACTCATCAAAAAGGCAGTGGAAGTTGCATGCACTAAGCACTTCAGGGTGAGCGGGTAGTCTCAGTCTCGAGTCCCTCCTTGTTCAGACAGCCGATTTGTCTGTAAGGCCATAGCCAGTTCAAAAAACTAACAACAATTATCAGACTTTCTAGCTCTGCCCACTAAGCACCAAGATAATAGCATTTTGCCAACTGTGTATCGTCCTAGGCAGGCATACACTCTCTTAGAACAGACCTGCACAGACACCAAAGCCTTTGAAGCATGTCAGCAAAATACTTCAGAGCTAACTGGCCATGCTGTCTGTAAATTTTGACACCTACACGAACTGCTAATTGGAACTGAACAGGTGAAGCAAGAAAAATCTGTTCAAGGAGAATGCAGCTCTTGCAATGTATCAAATGAGCATCAGTCTGTCCCTTCCAAATACCACACTTGGATGGCTTGAAGTGGCACTGGGAGAAACACTGCCAATAGATAATTAATTAAAAGGAACATTAAGAGATAATGACAGAAAAGTAGATTATTGTCTTACTGAGAACAGAAAACAACAGACACATTTTTCTTACACATCATCTAACTAACACACAAGCATTAAATGCAGAAAGCACCACTAATGCTGTCCTCTCATAACTGTTCACACAATAAAATTCATAGCCTGCAATGCACCCAGTATTCAACAGGGAAAAGGTACACCTTAACAGTCCAGACTCAAGATAACTTAATTTTTTTTTTTTTTAAATCTAGGGTCATTAAGATAATTTCCATAATATCTATATGCACTTTTATGAACACGTCATGTAAATTTAGGAAATGGGTTAAATGTAAACTTCTCTAGTTCAGAAAGCTGGTTCATTCCCTTCTTAATCACATACACAAAAAAGTTTTCATAGCAATGTCAATTAATCAAATATGAAGTTTTGAGGAAAGCGTTACTGACAATAACTCTCTGACAAAAACAGAAAGAAAATCCTAAGACATCTCATGACATCAGGATATTCACAGAGAACACATGAAACTTAGGGGCAAGATCACACTTACCTGAATCAGACCATTTCCCAAGAAAAGATGACCCTAACTCTCACTGTCTTTGCTCATCTAGGATACACCTCATTTCACCTCCCCTCAGCTGAAGTTGTACCTAGTTTTACAAATAAATCCATACATACATGTGCATGCATGTGTGCAAATGACAGAAATGAAGGATTACAAAAGCAGTGGTAATAACATACCTATATATGTCAATATATCCAAATTTAGGGCAAACATTTAGGAAATGGGAAACAACCTGATTTGAATTTGGAACAGTGAAAAACTTAACCTAGCCTCAAACCCAGCCCGAGGTCACACCATCAGGAAAGCATATTGATGCTATTCAGACTGACTGAAATATGCTGTCCTCCACGTTTCTCAAAAAAAAAAAAAAAAAAGGCAACCAACCAACCAAAAAAAACCAGTTAATTCATTCAGGTTTACTAGACAGTTTTCATATTTTTTAAACCACTTTTAGCCAGCAGCCTTAATTATGACCCTTCAAAAATATCCTAGATAACTTAACAGAGATTAAAGAGAAAAACATGAAAAAGTTGCAACTGACCATCTGTTATGCTTCTTTAAAGCTTTACGAGGAGTTAATTGTTTTTAATCCAGTCTCTGACCAGAGTATTACATTTTCCATTCTCATTTATTTCTTAGTTTTCATGCTTTATCTCAGTCATTTGCCCTTTTTCTTCCTCCAGTCTTCTCCAAACAAGATTTATGAGTAAGCATCATTACAAATTACTAAAAGAGAGTACTACAAAGAAAGCAGAAAAAATACAGCAGGAAAGAAAAGCAAAGGTCAACAGCAGTGCTAGTAGACTGTAGCTTTTTTTTTTTTTTTTTAACTGTAATGCTGTAAGTATGTTATAAAATGACAACAGTGTTTGCCAACCAGTGCAAACACAATTCTAGACCTGCTACGTGCATATATACGTATATTTTTTTCAAACCAGTTCTCCAGTGTTTTGAAAGCAGTGGCTGAAGTTGAACAATTCTGTTTTCTTACTAGCTGCTGCTGTTCATGGATTTCTAACATGCTAAACCAGGCATAAAATTATTTTAAATGGCAGATTCCGGTCCACAGCCAGCTCTGTGCTTTTTCAAGGCTCTACCAATAGCTGCAGATATGCAATGCCTCTTATGTTCTGGCAGGAATTCCTTCTCCTGTTCTCTCAGGGCTTTGGAAAGTAAATGCAATGTGCTGCTCAAGTTCCCAATTGCTTAGAAAACATGCAGCGCCTGTTGGCATTGCTGAGCTAGAGTCAGCACACAGCAACTACTCCCTGATGCCTGACCTCGTGGACATTGAATTAATCAAGGTCTACTTTCACTAGACTCAAATTAATTATGTATCCTTTGTTAGCTATGATATTCACAGAGTAAACATCTCAATGACCAAGTCAGTACAATCCATAACGTGATTACAGATCATCAAAAGGACACAAAATTTTCACCAAAAGCCTGTGAATGGAGGTTGTTTGGGAAGTTGGTTTCTGAAAGCATATCCGGGTGCTGCATCCAGCCCTTCTGAAAGAAACCTTTGTAATCTCTCTACAAATCACCTACTGGGAGAACTTGCATCAAGCTAAATAATGTCATCAGTTGTTTAGGGAAATACCTCTTAACATCACAAATGGGTTTGTATGCAGGGAAGAGGAGAGACAGGTTGGAGGAAGAGATGCTTATGGACAGGTTAAAAAAGCTTAACCAGTGACAGATCATACAACGTGTGGCTCCAGTTGAAGAGCCAGCAATAACACATGAATGTGGCAGTGGCAACTGCAAGAAAACATATTTGCAATTGCAAAAAGCAGACTCTCCACCTAGGATCAGACCAGGCTCTGAAACCGAGCCGGATGTGTCATTAGCTTCCACAGCTGAATCTGATATTATGTCACCCCATGCAACTCCTTTGAAAAGCAGGTACTGTTGGGAAGGGTGCACTGAAGGGCAATGCAGAATACAAGAAACACAAGAGCAAGTGAAAATTCTCACTGCAGGCACTGTTTAGCAGAAGAGATAAGAGATGAATTAAGTAGCTCAGGTTACAGAACTGTCTGTGGGGGATTCTTAGTATACTAGGCAATAATGTATTTACATTTCATACAGAACCAGAATTACATAAGCCTGGAACATGTTATTTGTATTATACGAACAATAGACAGAAAGACAGAAAGACAGAAAATTACTGTTAGACATTGGTCTAGTTAGACATTCTAACCTAGGCTCCACAGGCTGTGTGAAATGCATGGCACACGTTAAATTTAGCACCCAGTAGCTTCATATTTCTACTTAACCTGGTCCCTATATCTGGAACCAGTCCTGCAATACATAAATAATAATATCATAATGATCATCATCATCATCCAATAGAATATATATAATAATAATATAATAGTACAGTATTCAACATACATAAAGGCCATCATTATCATGCAGCAATTGCAGCTTAACATGTTGACATAGCTGTATCACATAAGAAAATATATTCAAGAGAATGGCATACAGTAAAAATCTGTCAAGGAAAGAAACCACAACAGATTTTCTCAGTCCTTTTTATCACTTTGTGGAATATTACTTACTTATTCACATGCTTATTTTCAGGGAAAGTAGGGAACGTAGAAGCTAGACTATCAGTCTCAATCGTGTTTAAGGCTACAAAGTATGTGAAGTCTCCCTGGCACTCTGAAACTAAATCACAGGCAAAGTGGGAAAAAAAAGAAAAAAGAAATAAAATACTGAACAGCCACAAACTGAAGCATCCCAGGAAGCATTTTGGAAGATTTGATACTTTATTCACAGATTGATCATAACGGAAAACAAAGTTCTTACAATATCACATATATTGTAAAGGAATATTTTGCCTTCTGTGAAGATATATTCAGCATGCAATTAAAAAATGACCAACAATTAAGAGTATCAAAAAAAGGAAACAAACTCCTCTGGATTACTAAATAATGCAAGTTATGACTAAATTAGAGAACTGAGTTTAAATATCATAGAATCATTCAGGTTGGAAAAGACACTTATGATCAGAGTGACCAGACCAACCAGCCCCTAACACTACCAAGTCCACCACCAAACCATGTCCCTAGGTGCTACATCCACACATCTCTTAAATACCTCCAGGGATGGTGACTTCAACCACTTCCTTCAGCAGCCTGTTCCAATACCTAACCACCCTTTCTGTGAAGAAATTCTTCTTGATATCTAATCCAAAACTCCCCGGCACAAATTGAGGCTGTTTCCTTGTGTCCTGTCACTTGTCACCTGAGAAAAGAACTGACACCCTCCTTGCTGCAACCTCCTTTCAGATTGTTGTAGAATGATGAGGTCTCCCCTCAGCCTCCTTTTCTCCAGACTAAACAACCCCAATTCCCCCAGTTGCTCCTCATAACTCGTTTTCTAGTCCCTTCACCAGCTCCACTGCTCTTTTCTGCACATGCTCAAGCAACTCAGTGTCCTTCCTGTAGTGAGGGGCCCACAACTGAACACAGTACTTGAGGTATAGTCTCTCCAGTGTCGAGTACATAGGGACAATCACTTCCCTAGTGCTGCTGGCCACACTAGTTCTGATGCAGGCCAGAATGCCATTGGTCTTCTTGGCCACTTGGGCAAAACAAAACTGGCCACAATACTGAGCCCTGGGGTACACCACTGGTGACTGGCTGCCAACTGGATTGAACTATTACGACTCTTTGAGCCCAGCCATCCAGCCAGTTCTTCACCCACCAAACTGTGCTCCTGTCCAAGCCATGAGCAGACAGTTTCTCCAGGAGAATACTGTGGCAAACAGTGTCCAACACTTTACTAAAATCTAGGCAGACAACATCCACAGCCTTTCCCTCATCCACTAAGTGGGTCACCTTGTCATAGAAGAAGATCAGGTTAGTCAGGCAGGACCTGCCCTTCATAAACCCATGCTGGCTGCATCTGATCACTCAATTCTCCTGTATGTGCTGTGTAATGACATTCAAGATGATCTGCTTGATAATCTTCCCTGGGACCAAGGTCAGACTGACAGGCCTGTAGTTTCCTGAATCCTCCTTCCTGCCCTCCTTGCACATTGGAGTCACATTTGTTAACCTCCAGCCAACTGGGACCTCCCTGGTTAGCCAGGACTGCTGGTAAATTATTGGAAGCAGCTTGGTGAGCACTTTGCCAGCTTCTTCAGCACCCTTGGGTGGATCCCATCTGGCCCAATAGATTTGTGTGTGTTCAAGAGGTGTAGTAGGTCACTAATCATTTTCCCTTGGATTATAAGGGCTTCATTCTGCTCCCTGTCTCTGTCTTCCAGCTCAGCAGGCTGGGTGCCCTGGGAACAATTAGTCTTACTAATAAAGACTTGAGTTCCCATGAGTTCGTAAGATGTGGTCTAAGAATAATCCATAAAGCAAAGAGGTAAAGGCCAAATTCAGACTTGCTGTATTTCATCTGCATCATGTCACTGAATTTCCAAGCATTCAATATAGCTTAAACCAACAGGCCTGTCCCATTCCTAAAGACGCATTAACACTCAGACAGCATACTGATACTAGAGTGGAAAAATTTCCAAGATACACTGTTTAATTGAAATGAGAAGAATAATATGAAACTCGCATTGAAAAAAAAAAAAAATGTTCCATTGATATTTTTTGGCAGAATTTGTTCGCTACTGTACAAAAAAAAATTACAAACAACTGTTACTATTCAAGCTATAACTATACCTTGAGATATGCTATTGCGGCTAGAATGGAAATATGTCAAGGTTTGGACTTTGCAACTAGACTGCTGCAAGGACGGAATGTCAGAAATGGCATAAATAGGAGTAAAAACTTTATGCACAGCATTTTGTAGTCTCAAAGAACAAATACCCACACAATGAAGCTGATAAGGAAACACGTAAAGAGGTAGGAGTCAGAGCCAGCTCCAAGGTTCCTAGAAAAAAAAAAAATCACAGAATCACAGAATGGCTGAGGTTGGAAGGGACCTCTGGAGATCACCTAGTCCAACGCGCCTGCCAACCAGGGTCACCTAGAGCACGTTGCACAGGATCGTATCCAGTCAGGTTTTGAATATCTCCAAAGAAGGAGATATTCAAAGCCTCTCTGGGCAACCTGTTCCAGTGCTGTGTCACCCTCACAGGAAAGAAGTGCCCCTCATATTCAGCCAGAAATCATCTTGTCCTTGTCCCCTACATACACAGCAGCAACAAAGCAGGTCTTTGGGGTCCCAGCTCACCTCATGGCCCTATACCCAGCCCAATACAGGAGCCCCAACCACACGCCAACCTCTCTCTATTGACCCCTTCCCACTACAGTTGCACAGCCACCTACCTGTACCCCATGTAACCCTTCGCCATCATTCCTAATCACCTCCACCCTTCCCTAGCCTACACATATAGCACCCTCCCTTGTCTCATGGCAAGCAAGTAGCTGCAGCAGATGCCACCGAGGGCTGGACTGTACACATGGTGGCACAGTCATAGGCCACCACTGACACCCCTCCAACAGAAGATGCTACTCCTTATCCCCTTTTCACTGGCATCAGCAGAGGGCTGTGCAAGTTGCTTCTCGGTGCCAGCTTGCTGCCTGTGCAAACAACACTATCTCCCAAAACAGCAGCTTTGAGATACCTCACTCCGCCGGGGCACAAAGTGACTTGCGCAAGTGAGACAACATGAGAAGTGCTTGCAGCAACGCTTCTATTCTTAGTGCCATGCTGCTGAAAACTTCAGCCAGGGCAGAAGCTGGGTCACCCAGAGACGCTACCTCCCATCCCAGTAGGCAAGACATCCATATAAAGAGTAGGGCAAAAAGGAGGGTTGTATGAAGAGATGAAAATACTCTCTGAAACATTGTGCAACAATAGCACAGACAGAACTGATTCAAGACCAGGGAAGTCAGGTGATTGAGACTTCAGTCATACAGAAGGACACTGAGGTGCTGGAGCATGTCCAGAGAAGGGCAACGAAGCTGGTGAGGGGTCTGGAGAACAAGCCCTACGAGGAGCGGCTGAGGGAGCTGGGGTTGTTTAGCCTGGAGAAGAGGAGGCTCAGGGGCGACCTTATTGCTCTCTACAGGTACCTTAAAGGAGGCTGTAGCGAGGTGGGGATTGGTCTCTTCTCCCACGCACCAGGTGATAGGACAAGGGGGAATGGGCTTAAGTTGCGCCAGGGGAGGTTTAGGTTAGATATTAGGAAAAACTTCTTCACTGAAAGGGTTGTGAGGCATTGGAACAGGCTGCCCAGGGACGTGGTTGAGTCACCGTCCCTGGAGGTCTTCAAAAGACGTTTAGATGTAGAGCTTAGTGATATGGTTTAGTGGAGGACTTAGTAGTGTTAGGTTATAGGTTGGACTAGATGATCTTGGAGGTCTTTTCCAACCTAAATGATTCTGTGATCAAAAGAAAATGATCAGGGAAGGTTTCCTCTTTAAACTACCAGCTGGAGTCAAATACTCGGACCAAAAATTTCTGATGATGACAGTAGCAACTTCTACACTTCGGGGATCTTCAGGATAATTTGAATAGTTTATCCCTAAATTAAAAACTAAAAGCATGGTGAAGGAAAGAAGGAAAGAAGGAAAGAAGGAAAGAAGGAAAGAAGGAAAGAAGGAAAGAAGGAAAGAAGGAAAGAAGGAAAGAAGGAAAGAAGGAAAGAAGGAAAGAAGGAAAGAAGGAAAGAAGGAAAGAAGGAAAGAACCCTTAAAGATTAAAGAAGAAATACAGGTCCTTCCCACGTATGGCCAAGGCAGACCTCAGTGCAGAACTGCTGTGCACCTAGGATGTGGGTAATGTTGCATAACACTGCCTGATGCATGACCTCTTTCCCAAAGAAAGGTGAGTTCCATTAAAAATAAAAAATTCTCCACAAGCAATACAGATACTGCATCTGTTTTTCTCCCCTCAGGCACATACCTCTTCTTTATATAAATAAATAATGCTTTTACGACTAAATAATAAAATGCACTCATTGTCATTTACTTAAAAACCTCTGCTGACACAAGGACATCTTCTGTGACCAGTAATTCAATCTATAATATTATCATGTAGCATTCAGTGAAACAATCAGCAGGAATTGCAAAAACCTTCATAATAATCCCTTCTATAAATTACTTTTCAGGACAGATTGCATGCCCCCAAAATTCCCTCTCTTCAGTTGAAATATGGGTGTTTGCAGTCTCCCACTTAAATAATACGCTTTACTTGGTTGTTTTATACAGGATAAATCAGGCTTATGTGACTGAAAATGGCAGAAGCTAGGTCTTTGCTCTTAAAATAATTACAAAAATCCATATGCTTAATGGGTTTGATTCTTTTCAGCTAGTTCATAAGCAGAGTTAAGACTTGCATTTCCAAAAACACTGACTTCCTATTCTCAGAACATAATTTATTGCTGAAAGGAATTTCCAACCTAATTCTGGCTCTTTCCTTTAAAATGCTTTCAAAGATCACTTTGTTGTGATAAAAGGAAAATAGTAAAAGTTAGGACTGTCAACACTTTTGCGATCCTTCTGCAAAGAAGAATTACATACATTTAAAAATATATATTTCAGTAAATGTGAATCCTTGAGACCTTTACACCTGACTCCTCCTAAGCACAATGACTTTAAGAAAACAACACATAGCCTTGCACGTTCCCTTTAAATGGATAATTCACTCTATTTTACAGAACAGCAGAGACTGGCCCAGGAACAGAAAGCCGTACAGCAGCACAGCCAGCGTGTGAGCCCAGCAGTTCGCACCTCCGATGTCCTCTGCACGGTGAAATTGGCCACAAGCAGAGGTTCTAATTTACAGGCAGAACTTAGCCCGCAATAAAAACCGCAAAGGTGGAAACATTTACAAAAACCCCTTGCAGGCACACTTTACAGTAACAGGGAAGGATCTTAAGCTCTAAACAAGGTGGGGTTTTCCTTGCTTACTTTTGCCGGTAAAACCTGAATGCAAACCGGCACTGCAGCCATTACGCATACTGAAATGTACTGCGTAAGTTACGGTGGTTTTAATGTGATTTACAATGGCAACCAGAAGACTACTGACACGCAAAATAAAAAATTTCGTTTTAATATTCGTGCTTTTTTCTTTAAATCAAGCATCTTCAGTTGATAAGCCTTAAAAACATTAAGTGACATAACCATGCCATTGTATTCGGTATACATACATAATTATTTAAGCAATTATATCGCTAAGCATGAATTTGCTTGGATATAAAAGGATGATCAACACTCCATTTCTATTGGCATTCTAACTGGATGGGCATCAGAAAATTCAATTGAAAAGTAAACAAAATAAATGTCTAATAATTAAATTACAGATTGGAAGGGAATCCAGCAAGTCACTTAAATGGTTTAGATACAAAAACGACTTACCATACAAAGGACAGTAATAAATACAGTGGGAGATTCAGACTATTTATGTTACTATTTTCATGTGTGTTTCTGAAGTTCTGTCTTCTTATCATCATTTCATTCACAGTGCTAAAGAGGAAAAAAATCCTTCCTCGCCATTTTCTGAAGTTTGTAAAAGTCACTGAGATGAACAATCTGCATGATTGTTCAAGAAGCAGCTATTGTTGTAAATAAAGAAAGACCATTACAAGGTAGCCAGCTTTTATAAGGTCATTTTCACAATTTTTTATTTGGTACTATTAGACGTGTCAAAGATCAGATTCCACTCTGTATTACATCATCTAATCATTACCATATTGTGCAGAGAAAATGAACTGAAATATAGATTAGCGACTTCTTATGACAGTGGGATAGTTTATAACTTTCCCTTTTTCCTTGACTGCAACTCAAACACAGGGATAGACTTAACATCACCACCACAGGAAACTCCAGTTCATTATCTGTTTGCATCAAGCTTTATTATAGTACATAAAGCAAACAACTCAGTGTGCCGAGCGCTTGCAAAAGACTGTCTTCGTGAGCACTACGCAGCATCACACGAACTATTTATTTGGTCTGACAAGATCTCAGAGTTGTTACATAAAATTAACTTTCAAAGCAGTTTGTGATGCTCATGTGATTTTGGAAGCACATCCTCAGTCTCTTGGAAAACCAGTACTGACGGTAATAGCTGTACCATTTTAAACAGCAACTACTGTTCTTGCCCAGATTTCAAGACCCTGGGTACTTCTACACCAGAAGACCTGGATACAATATTCCAAATCTTGTTTCTGTTAACTCCAAAAGAGCAGGCTAGGAAAACTACTTTCGGTGTATTTAAAACAGAAGATGAAGTCATTTCTTCAAGAAAATGGCCCTGGTCAGTGTAAACATAACAAAATTATAAGAAAGCACATACACTTCAGAGCTACCACTTTTATGTTTTGTGCATGTGCAGTTCCAGATTCCAAGCACGATTCAGGAAATAAAGGGAACTCCCATATAAACAATGTACATTCCATATATCCTAAGCCATATTGATTTCACTGCATTGGGACCACTCAGTTGGTTCCACTCACCTTAACGCACCTTGGGGGATTTCTTGAAAAAGAGCTAACCATTTTCCCAACTAAAATCTCTGTACCTAAACTTCTGTCTTTGTTTCCCACCCTGAGTTTCTAAGTGTTTTACACTTGAAAACTGCTCAGTTTCCTGCTGGATGTTTTGCATTAAAGATTTGTTTTTAACTGATGTCATTAACTGGTCAAACAAATAGTAGTTGTACACACCTTAAGCTAAATAGACAAATTTTGTGTAAGTTTTGTGTATTAGTCATGGTATAGCTTTGCCTAAAGCTGACATAAATTATAACCCCATTCACCCAGCAACATACCTTAGCTGTAAAGCAATACACATAACTTGTAACTTCTCTCCAAATCCGCTCTGCAAGGAGTTGAACAAGCATGGATCCATCCAATTAGTTACACACCAATGCAACTGGTGTCAATGCATTTTAAAGTACTTGAACTTCTATCCATTTGTACTCAAAGGCATTGGTTTAATGCATGTTTTGCAGTTAACAAACATAATCTGTCACGTAGCCTAGTTACAAATAATGAAGACAAACATTTTAAATACTCTAAAATTCACTCTGTGTAATAAAAGGTACGTATTTGCATTTCTCGTTCATACTTTTCTGGTGTCAGCTGTAAGAAGAGCAGTATACATACTACCATTCACTTCTAACTATCCAATAAAGTTCTGGGAAATCTGTAGCAAGTAAGAACACCATTTTCATAATTCAGGTATACCATATTAAACCTTATGCATAATCTCTCTGCATAATTCATGAATACTGAAGTAAACATGCAACGTTTTCCTTCACATTTTGGTCAAGAATTGAGAACACTCGCAGTCTGCTGGCATTCTTCACCACATAATCTTTAATCACATTAAACAATCCTTTAAAAGCCAACTGCGAAATGTTCATTAAAAAGTATTTAAGTGCTTTAGCTTATTAATTTTCTAACATCTTTCTGACAGACATTCCCTATATTGCAGTCATTCAGTACTAATGTTTAAGCTGGTTGCCTCATTCCTAAAGCCTTTCATCTAGTGTAATTTTAAACTAAACTAATCTAGTCTAATTCAACTTTAGCTAGTCAAATTCCTGATGCAAATCAACAGAAACATTTACATTATTTTTCTAAATTCATTTTCATTTTCCCTAGTGCCTCAACATTTTTATCGAAAGCAGCAAATCACACTGGAAGGCAGTAAGAAGCTCATCAGCACTTTTACCCTATTGCAGAGTTCCCTAATACCTTGTTAAAACCCCTGCATTTTGCACACCAGAACTTTCATATTGGAGATGTCAGACTTTTTCTATTGTTTAGGAACTTAACATTATTTGAAGCATTAAAAGCTGCTGATTGTATTGAAAATCACACCATTCATGGTCGAAGTACACATAATTTGTTGGATAAAATTATAGCAATAGTAGTTGAGGAGCTCAGCAGTGTTGAGACTCACCTTTAAAGTCTGTATATAACATTCTGGACAATCCCAAAACAGGGCAAGTCTAAATCTAGATGACATTATCCAGAAGACAGTGACCCTCCCAACAGAAGACAGTGACTAGGTCCAAGCATGTCATTCAGGATCCTCCATGCCAAATTCAAAACAGGAAAGTATTAAAATATCACTTCTTAATTGAAAATGGGATTCTACTGCTAAGCATCCAGAGATTTATTACCTTCTTGGAAACCCAATTATTATATAGTACAACCAGCTTCACAGCCCATGCATCCTTGGCCTGACAAAGAAGGCTTTTAAAAAGCTCTTACTTGCTCAATTAATTTTTAAAGTATGACAAAGCTGATGTTGTACTGACACACACCTACTTTGTATCTCAAACCATATTATTATTACAAATCATTGTTATTCCTCCTAACCCCTAAGTAGACAAGGGTATAATGAAACAAGACATTATTTTGTTACCATGATTTTATGACTAGATTATCCCCGTATCACATCCTCTGACCTTGCCAAATGACATTTCGCTCCCCTAGTATTCCTTCCAGATGCTGATGCAAAGATCTTGTCCCTAGTCTACTGCTTCAGGGTGTCCCTCATGCATACCGCCAAGAGATTTCAACATTTCTACCAGTCACTCTTGATCCATCTGTTCTCAGCTGTAATTCACCCCTGCCTATCAGAACCATCTCACTCCCTGTCTTCTCACTGCTAAGTGGGAGAGGGTAGCAATCACCGACCTTTCTCAGCAATCCCAGTCCCCATCTTGAATTTCCAAAACAAGTAACTTTGCGTTTCCTTCCAGGTAAGCCCTTCAGTCAGGAAGGAGAGGACACAAAACACACTCCTTTATAATCTTCTAAACCGCTGTTTCCTTTGCAAAAATAACAACATGCTGAGACCACTACATCATGGGCACAGGAACACAACTTGGTCACATTTGAAGATTGAACAGATTACTGCCTGCCTCTGTGAACACTGTCCAATCGTAATACATTAAAATGTACTAGCAAAAAGGATTTATACTATTATGTTTTCACTCCTGGATGCCACAAACTGAGAGTACATAGACATTCAAGTAAGACTTCTAATCTAAATGGCAGTAAGCTGTTATGTATTTAACTCACTATTCCACCGGGTGTCTGTGACCTCAGGCATGCCTAGGAAGTGTATTTCACTTTGTGTTTGCACAGCAAAATGGGGTCCTTATCCACACATAAGGCTCCTAGGTACTATTGTGGTAACACAGTGAACGCTGCTATCACCACCCTTGGAAATGCACTCTGCATGTTTAGTTCCCTGTGTCAAGCTGCCCTTTGCATGTTAGCTCTAAGCTCCTTGTATTTGTTAGATATACTGAGACAACTGAAGCATCCGAGTTTTCTTTTTTTTAAACTACAGAATGAAATAAGAGGCTTTCATTCTCAATGAAAGTCATCCAAACTTGTCAGGCACACACTTATTTAAAAATTGAAAATTCTGCAAAAAATAAAATGGTAATATGCTAAAGAAAAACAAACTCCTGGCATGAAGGAAAATAAATATCAGTTCCTTTAGCAAGAAAACAGAAAGGGATCCACTGAAAATGTGTAAAATACTAGCACTGAGGAACAATGGGTTCTGAAAGAAACACGATTCTGCCTTCACCAAATCCTCCAAAAAGCATTTAGTGTAACTTTTTCCTTGTCTTTGCTAAATTTTGAGTGTTTCCTGTGCTGTGCTCTCTGTGTGTACTCCTGAACGGTTATCTCATAAATAATACAACAAACATAGTGATGCAAACCACCCGAGGCCTGGCAGTAACACTGCCGTGCACAAGCCCATACCTCTCCTTGTGAGAACCGCAAGACACAGCAAAGTTAAGGGCTAAGGGCTGCAGCACCCTCTGGGACACGATGAAATCTAACCCACACAGCAGGGAAAGACATTTATCAATTAATCCCCTCCATCTCTGCAGCAGTGACAATGTGGAGACAGCCTGGATGGCTGCTCGTCTCCTGAGCACTTTGGAGGGACACGGTGACCCTGCAGACGAGGAAGGAGTGTTACAGCTCTGCCACGATCAATGCAAGCTCCTGAGAGGCTCAGAAGGCAGACAACAAATCTGAACAATGATCTGTTTCTCCAGGCCGCCGCCACACACTGCAAAGCCCGTTCTCATTCACACGCCCTGCAGCAGATGAGTTGCAGATCGGTGGAGGACACTCCACCCACAGAGTCACCTGAGGAACTAAACGCTTCTTACAAATCTCAGGGAAGACATTCCCCCATGAATATACCTAGTACAGAGAGGGGAGCGTTAGCGCTCCTATCCCAGATTTGGAAAGTTTGTAGTCATTCCTGCAAAGCTTCCAGGGAGCTCCAAGTTTAACAGCTTCCATTACAGCCTGTCACCCAGGAGCACCCCTGACTACGACCGTGGCTCCTCGCAGCCCCAGTTCAGTCAAATTTCAGTCCGTATCATAAACCAGCAAACCTGAATGCTACTGCTGCTCGGTCCTGTCTGGCTGGGCATTCATACAACCTTGTTTAACACCATTGTGTTCTAGCTGCCAAACTCTTTGCCAGTCTCCAAACCACACAGACCAGGATGAATGGAAAGCAAAAGGCAACTTCTCCCTCCGTGAATTCTCATACTCTGTTAGCGATAAAGACAGTCAGTCACTCAACATACTTCTTCAGCAATATAGCTCGCAACATTTAATTAATTGCCTTGCTGTCAGCAAACTGTTCCAGAATCTGCTTAATAAAATTTCTTACGCCAGCTAAGCCATGAAATGACCCAATGGACAAAAATAAGAGATTAAGATATTTTTCATTCACTTAACAGAAAGTACGTTGCATGTCAAGTTAGTAGTCATAGCTCACATCTTTATACGCAATCTTTACCACATGTGTTCTCCCTACCTAAAGAACTAAATTACACTACCAGCATACACTCCATTATGTTTGCAACACTAATTAGGTGAAGAATGTCATCAATATTACAGCAGATTTACCACCAGTTACAGCAAAGCTGCACAGATGAAGGAGCAATCATTAAGGCTTTACAGACTCACTTTCCTCCAGAGTGTCAAAAACCCTCCCCACATGCCCTCAAGTGCTGGAGTTCGGTTTTGATCTCTGGTTAAGCTGAAAGATGCGTAAAAGCAGGCACAGCATTAACCATTGACTAAGTGTCTGAGACAGACCCGTGTGTTGTTTATTCCAGTGAGCGCATAAAATACCTTGCGGTCATGAAACGTGTCAGAATGTTTACTTTAAACAGAAATATACAATTACCTTGTTCGGAAAGCAGAAATCTCTCTCTCTTGGCAATAAACTCATCTCATGATATTTCTGCAAAGAAATACTGCTGTAGGAATCCCAGTACACCTTTGGGAGGACAGAGTGCCTTCCCTTTTCTTTTCTTTCCTTTTCTCAGCATACATTTAGCTGTTCTATTTCAGGAATGCATAGGAAAGGCTACACAGTTCAAAATGATAAAAACAGTATTCTGTAGAAGAAGATCCAATTTTAATTACAAAGCAATATCAAATCTGTATGGACACAATAGGAAAACAGAATTCATTAAACTTGCTTCCCTGTGGATTCATAACCTTTCCTTGTCGTTCAGCCGGCAGGATAAAACATTCATCATCTTCCTCAAGCAAACAGTTTGGTTTCTGTGCAAGCCATGAATCCTCTGGAGACACAGGAAGCAACGATAGGTTAGGAAATGCAATTCCTTCTGTACCTCTCAGAGAGATGCCAAACATTATGTAGGGCACAAACCAGCTCTGCAGGTTCACAGTGAACATAGCTCTTCTTGTCTTCTCTAAATACTGTCAAGTCAGCAAATTAGGAATTTCAAAAGAGATTTACACATCACCATGCCTACCTGCCTACTCTTAAAAAAATAAAATAAAATAAAGAAAAAAAAAACAGGAGAAACTAGAAAAGGGGGAAAAGATCACTTTGATCACTTTGATGGAGTGAACAGAAAAAAGAAGCTCTGTTTTCAGCAGATTAACTGTGTGGCCAAGGCTGAAAGGAAAGGGGAGGTTTCCTTCATTGAGAAAAAAGGTAACACTGATTATTTCTGTTGTTAAAGATGAAAAAAGAAGGAAGTCCTACAACACCATGCTCTGCCCCAGCCATCCACCTCCATAAATCACGACCCACCAGGAGGGACCAAACGCAACCTTGCCAGCAAAGAGCAAGGACGTGCCTCCCTCCTCCCCGCGCTGCCGGCAGCCTGCCACGTGCGTGCCCTTTCGTGTGCCTGCTGCCACTGGGCTCCCGAGTCAGACAAGGGATGCACCTACCTCTGAGACAGGCAACAAGACAACAACAGCGGTCAGCATGGGCCAGGAGAGGGGCAAGAACATCACAGGGCTAGCTAGCGATCTGCCTGGACGTCAAGAAGAAATTGCTTAGGCCAAACCTGCAAACACATGGTAGAGTTTTCATCGTCCTTGTAATACCACTGAAACACAACTCTTCCAAGCAGGAGGAGGGCACCAGAATCACCATCAGAAATCAGCGCCCTCACATTGACCAAAAACTCCACCTGTGTGGATGGTAGGAGAGCAGGAAAGAAGGGGAAAGCACCAAAATATAAATTTGCATCTTCCTTTTCATTTCCTAATCAATAAAAGATATTGCTACCCAGAAATATCAAATGCAACTTAACAGAAATCCATCAAATAAAACAAAAGTTCTTCTATCCTCAGCATATTTGCTATACATGGCAAAACTGAAAAGGAAATACAACTCCCTTGCGGTTTTTGGATTACAATATCTCTGATCACAAAGCAACAATAGCATAAATATTCACAGAGTGAAAAAACACTTACAATGACAGATGTTAGAGCTATGAATACAAAAACATCCAGTTTCTATCAAATTTTTCAAGACACGAGATATCCACTGAACTATTTATCAGCCCACAACAGAAAACTATACATAATTTCCTGTAAACAAGACAGGATGTCTAAATAAATTTTAGCACACAGAGAAAAAATTAAAAGATGTGAATATTCATACAAAGAAGCATGTCAGCAGTGCTAAGAGTTTTAACAGGAAACCCATCTAGAGAAGGGAGCTTTAGTTTTCAAAGTTATCTGTGTTTCCTGATGCTATGCAAAAACCCCTTCAGGACATAGAAACATTTCCGTAATTCCTGAAGCACTGCAGTATCATTCAATTTTTCACATAACAGTGGAAATGCGAAGAATTGGGAAAAATCTGTACTATAAAGACTGAAAGTGCTGACTACAATTTAAAAAAATACATAAAATCTATTGAGGTTATGGGAAGAGTGAAAAAAATGCAGTATGATTTGAGAGGAGTCAGCCTAGCAAATCATGAAAATAAAAGATTTTTTTTAGATCGATAAAAAAAACGGTAAGAATAAATTAGTTAATAAGTAAGGTGAAGAAACTGTAGTTCCTAATGTAAGGCCTCGTTGTTAGAAAACCTGATTGTTATAAGTCGCAGCTGGCAAAACAAAGACACAAACGATGAAGATATTGTAAAAAACAGTGAAGATACTGTAAAAGTCTTACAACCGCATAGACCATTACAGGTAAGTTACAGGAGGTATACAACACACGTGTGTATTACCATATGCAGACGTTATGTGGCCAAGAGCAGCTACACTGTAAGAAATGAGTCAAGACAGTTCACTGAGCCAGTAAACTATGCAAGATGACTTAAAAAAGAAAAACTTAAAAGCATTGAACATCAAAAAGTAGCACTTCTGGTAATCACTACCCAGTGACTAACTTCAGATCACCATCAAAATGATGAACCAAAAAAGCACCCTGGGGAAAAAAGTCAATGAGACAAATGTAAGCAATGATTAGCATAAATCTATAAAAACTCTTTGAACATTCTCTGTGAAATAATTACAGGAATCAGCAAACCAGATCTACATTTCTGTTGTGCATCTAACAGCACGCTGCCCCACATCCAAAAAAAAAAAAAAAGTAGAAATAATTTAGAAGTACCATGAATACAAGCACTGTGAAAAGGACTGGAAAATGTCTGGAGGACTGAAGAAAGAAAGATGCTAGCTGGCAAGTTAGATGACAGTCTCAGAAGGATATTGCAGGGATCTGGGTTTAGGCACGGTGTTGATATCTTCTTCCGTGATGGAGAAGGCAGTAAGCTATGAGTTGCTGAAAGGCAGAAGTAGACATCAAAACCAATGAATCTGCAGGGCAGAATTACAACCAACATTTCCTCTCCCGACCAAATCCAACTCATCTCCCTGTGGTTCTTGCTACATTCACAAATGGCATTAGCCTCTATACAGCAGGGAGATGGCAGGTTATTTACACAACCCTAACTACAGCGCAGGTCACTTCTTGACACCTTAAAACAAACATGAAGTCAGCAACAAGAAAGGAAAGAGTCGTAAAAAATACCTTGTCAGTTGGGTTCATAGATTTATGAACAACATTTTCTTTCACCAGAAAGCATACCTAAGAGACTGACACAAAAACCATGTACAAACACCGAGGAAGTATAGTGAATACTGCCATCTTCTCCACAATGCTGAAATCTCTATATTCTTGCTTTCTGCCCCACACAAACCATCATCCAACTCTTAGAATTTCTTCTTCAACAGTAGTATCCACACACATACAAACACACACTTGAGTTAAAACTTGGGACAGCTACACAAATTACTCTGTGCAGCCTCATCATCACAAGGCTAATTATGCATTCCCTTATTGCATTTTGTAACTACACCATAAACTCTTCTGGGCAAGATACAAACCAGCTGATTCACAACAAGCTACCAGATGAAGATTAGTAATTGGTGCACGTAATCCACACACAAAAAGTAACCAGATAGACCAGGCAGACAACATATTGTCCTGAAACTGTGTAGATTATTGTCCATTTTTCCCTTAGATATGCCACTCTTTCCGCTTTAAGCCATACTAGCGTGCAGAACTTTTTGGTTTGGGGGCCAATGATTCCTGCTCTAGTCTTCGCGGTTCTGATGGCTGTAAAGTACAAACTGTCAGACCATATGAGAAAACTAATCCGGAAATCCTGGCAACATGAGTGGATTCTCCAGTCAAAACAGAAAAGCCTCTCTGGTTCTGCACCTAGCAACTGACTGAAGCGCAGCAAGCTGCTGGAGTAATTTTATGTGAATGGCTCAGTCTGCACACTGAATCATTCACAGCACCGTCTGTAAAAGCCTCTGTTATTTCTCTTCTTTTTCCGGGATGGAGCTAAAGAAAATTCACATGAACAGGAGAAAGCAGAGTCAGTGTGCTCAGTGCACTGTGCTTACTGGCACGCTGAGTGTCTCAAGGTAAATCACTGGAGTCACCTGTGTTCAGGCTGATACCGCACAGCTTCAGATTTTAACTCACACCCTGGGTAACTGCCCCATACAATGCAAGAACAGCCATCACTTTCCTACTGAAGTATTTATCTTTATTTTGCAATTTTAAAGCAACAGAGTGGAAGAGAAGGATAGGCTGCATCGCAATCCAAAAAGCCTAAAGAAATAGGAGTAAAAGTAGATCCCGTGATATCTCTGTGGCGTGGCTGAATCTGCGTTTTGCAATTACTGTTCCAAGTTATAGCTATGTCTCATTTTTTACTCCACTACAAGGTTCAGAGTTTGTTGTGTCAGTAAAAATAAAAGATAAATAAATAAAAGAACACCACAACCTGAGGTCCTGATCTCCTGATCCTGCAGAGTACTTTTGTATTAGACCCTGTTGTTCAGAGCATTCAAAAATAATATTAATAAATAATCATCATCATTATCACCATCAACCTGTCATTCCAGGAGAGATTACAGGTTCAAATCCAAGATTACAGCCACAGATCCTAAACACAGTGATTTTGTAAGCACTCACTGACATCAGTACTGCTCCTAGTTTAATTACCACCGTTTATGACACTGCGCACGCTACTTCAGATTTTCCATTTAAAATGACAGCGTTATGAACACAGTTAACATTTCACAAGTTTCGTATCAAAAGTACAAAATATATCTTCAGCCATTCATAAAATCTTTTTGTTTGTTTGCCTGTTTTTTGAGAACAGAGATTGCATCTCTAAAACCCGTAAGGCATTCTGGGGTGTTGACATCCACCGCCCATGCTATTAGACCATTGCCTGACAGCAATCTGCCCTGTGCCAATGAACATGCTTCCTGACCAACTCCCAGGCAGCTCCTGGCAGATAGAATGGTCCAGGAACCATTCCCAAAAGGCAGTTCACATGCAGCCACTCTGTTTCAGAGACAAAAGCATTTTCATAGCCTCCGTGCCTGGAAAAAACACACATATAGCAACACAGTCTGTACTTCACGCACCAATTTCCATTGGATTTTACTACTAATATTGAAATTGCTTGTTACTGCTTTTTAGCCTCTTTAGACTTAAATTATTAAATCCTGCTCTAAATTCTACCGATAGTGTTCGGGCTTGGGGGAGAGGGGGGAGTTTTGCAATCCCTTTTCTTATTTGCTTCTGTTGCAGTTACGTGAAAGACCAACAAAAAATGAGGGCATACAGACCGACTGTATAAAAAAGGTTTTACACAGAGTTCTCAGAAATACCAAAAGTTATGTTTGCAACACATGCCCTTGCACAGTAAGCTTGTATGTTACAACATCAAGCTAAAAATTGAGAGGTGCAAGTCTTGAATTTTTTTTTTAAAGCACAATTCTCTTCCAAAGAGAGTTGCTATGGGAAAAATATCATTGCGAGAAAAGACGTTTGAAAGGAACAAAAAATGTCTTCAGTCCAAATTGTTTACTTCTTCCTGGGGTTTAAGTAAACAAGGGAGAAATAACAATTGCTTTTAATGAAGATGTGGACTCATTTAACATTTTTCTAAAGGAAGCTTTTAAAGGGCAATCATTTTGCAGCCATTTAATACTCACTTAAGTTTTGTGTTGTAACTATACTGAATAGCCAGATTTCCAGCTCTTGCAGCTCTAGGAGTTACGTGCTTTCATGAGCCTTTCTGCTGAAAAAGAAGTCATTGGATATAGCTCATATCTCGTCATTTCTGGCTTGAGAACCTTGAGAAATTTTGTACATATGCTTACCATTACACACATTTCTATGAACCATTTTATCTCAAGTTTCCAGCTCTACTTTCACTCACGGCAATTTTTTTCCTCTAAATGTAACACTACTAGAATATTGACATACACTCTTCACCCCTGGGTCCTTCTTAATCGAGTTGCTCAGTAACTCCCACGAACAGTAACCATGAATAGCATGATTACTACTCACACTTGGCCTACTACTGAAATAGTTAATTGTGAGCTGGATAACAGCATCTATCTTGACAGCAGACTGAAACAGCAAGAGCTGATTATTCATTCACCTCCATCAAAATCAAAGTATTAAACCCTGAAAAGAGGAAAACAGGAATGCTTTTTATAAGCTGAGTGCCTGTAGCTGGAAAGAATAAATAAACTGAAAGCGGAGGAGGGAAAGAAGAAAAAGTGTTTTTTTCTTTTTTTTTTTCTAATTTTTAGGCCAGAAAGAAAAAGATTTAGTATTAATTTAATTGCTAGGGAATTATTACAACTGTGTTTTCATTACCAGACAAAGAATTAAAACAGAGTAACAAGAAGGTAAGCCAATCTGAACAAAACGACAATTTGCAAGGTCTAGAAAGGGGCACGAAGAAAGCAAGACCAGAGAGAAAAATGAGGTATATTAGGCAAACAAGCAATGAAGGAACAGACAGGCAGTTTCAGCGAAAGGAAGAACTGTGAGGAGATATTTTCTATATGTAGCAGAGAAAGACACAGCAGAAGTCTTCTTAAGTGACAGCTTAACTTTAACAGGAAAAGGAGAGAAAGATTACCTGGATGTTATGAACCTTGCCAACAGGTTGATATTATCCACACCCAGAGGCTGGTGCAGAGGGGGAGGGGGCCAAAAAAAAAAAAAACCCAAGTGCTTAAGCTTTATGCTTTTCCTATACTGTCAGTTCCAGAGGACCAGCAACATCCATACTGGCAAAATCCAGATCTCCCTAATTGTCCTTCCCACAGAAAAGGCACAAACCTCTTTTTTGTTAAAGATAATTTCAGAGACATTGATGTATTTTGTTGAATCATTCATGAACTATATAGAAAATTCGATCCAGGCAAATACAACCAAAAAGTGAAAACATAGTACTTCCTTACCAGTGATTAATTTTGGCTCTAATCTAGGGCCAACTCACATATTAGATCTGTATCAATGTAGTGAAGATGCTTAGACAAGAGAGCATCTCAAGGTGCGAGAAGACTAACTCATACAAGGTGCCAAAAGCCCATTCAAGACAAATGAGCATACGAAGTTCATGCAAGCAGAAAAGCACCCTGCGTCTCACAGGAGACACTTTCTGCCGAACAGCATCAAACCAACTATTTGAAGTTTGGAGAGCTAAGCTGTGCTCCGCTGTATTATCCATTTTCCAGCTGACTTTTATTATTCCTACAGCTCCGCCCCTACTGTTCAGCCAGTGTCCAAACATGCATGACAACAAAGAACATAAAAATTTTGTTTCAAATCTAAAAGGAAAAGTGAAAGGTGGGTAAAAGTGAAAAGATTATACTGACGTTTTCATTCAGTAACTATCCTTCTAGTTTGTCACTGTTAACTAGCTACTTCATGCACAGATACTTGCTTTTTTCATACTTTTCCTCCCACACTGCAGCACCAGGCCTTGCCAGCACACTGAAATATTTACCTACACTGTTTGTGTTTACTAAAATGTATGTTCTTCTTCAACTCTGGATCAGGCCAGTCCTTAAGCACACAACTAAGTACCCCATCTTTGTTTACTAGCAACCAAAACACAAATGAAGATGCCAACTACAATTCACAGGAAATACACGAGTAAAATGAAAAGTGAGAGCACTGTCTTACCAATACAGAAATTTCAGATTTTGTTCATTAATCAGACAACACAGAGTATGGAAAAAAAAATGATTCAGCATTGTTAGTAAGCTTTATCCAACACAAAAGCAATTCAGCTGCAGTTTAGTATATATTGGATAAAGTCCTGCATACAACAAAATTTTAAGTATTTTCATTTAAAAAATAAAAAAAAAGAATGAGAGTTTGTGAATTGGTATCAACACATTAGCATAACACATAGATATGTGCCTCTCCCCTACCTGAGATATAGAAAGCACTGTTAAGATACCACTGAGTTTCACAAACACTGATCAAAATCCATCCAGACAAGTTAATTTCTTCATTTATAAACAAGAACTTGCAACACCCTAGTAACTTTCTCATAACACCTTCCACTCATTGTTTCTCTTCCAGCCCTGGAAGAAGCTACGAGCACATCCGTAAGTGCTATTAAGAAGGAAACACAAAGGAAACTGCAGATTTAATCAAATACATGAAATGACAACAGAGGTAGTTTTAACCCACAGTCTTAGCTTAATTAGACAGGCTTTTCATCTGCTACTCTTGCCAGGTGTACCTGTTGCAATTGTACAATTAGAGGCTCAAGCATAAAGTTAGGAATACAAGCCTTAGTATGCGCCTTTTAAAATGCATCAACAAAACGTGGCACAGAATCCCTCCTAACTTGCATCCCCTTCCTTATCTCGTCTTACTATTTTGAACCATTACAGCATCATCCCCGCAGCTCAAGGCGCTTGCTGGTTACGGCTCTGACATCGCTTACGGGATAAATATAAATTCACTAAATCTCCTGCCTGCTGTCTACATAATCCCTTAACCTTTCCCTTTCCGCAGCTCCGGTTCTTCAGCTCGTTCTCATCTCTGGCCTCTCCGCTTTCTTTGTTTCGCATGTGTGCTTCCCTTTTCCACTTATTTCTTCATATCATCAACATATTCAGCACACCTTCACAGTGAGATTCATTTCCCTATGGACACTGCTCTCCTACCGCACAGCCTGCTTCAGCATGTTCTATTGTTTTTTACACTTTATTGAGGGATGGGAATTTTTAAAAGAGTTCTTTGATTAACAGATTTCTATTAAACTTAGCATCTGTCTGCAAGATACAGACCCAGAAGAAAATATTAAGCAAGAAGGAAAGATTCCAGTTATCAATGTGTTGCAAAAAGAGCCAGAGAGGACAGCATATGTTACTAGCCAAACTACAGGCAGCAGCATTCAAACTGCACAGAAACTGCTCCTGTATTACGAGTAAGAAGGCACAAAGCCATCTTACGCTATTGGATCAGCACTGGGAAAAGTAAACCACCCTTCTCAGATTTTGTCACCCTCATTTTCAGCTAAGTAAAAGAAGGCGTAAGGTCTAAGAACAGACTACAAGTAAACTGAAGCTTTGCTCCACTTGTTTTCTTCCCGATTTCTACACCAGTTTCTTACAATTATGACTTCTCCCTGCTCAAAAACTGGACACATCCAGAAATTCAAGTTTGTTATGTTAAATGACAACAAATAATCATTTAGATAAATTTAAAAGAAGAAAAAAAAAGTACTGTAGCCAGGTGACATTTGGGGGGATATCTATACAGATTTTTTTTCAGGAAAGTTCACACAAAGCAAAGCCTCTGTCATTGTAAAGGTCCCATTACCATGCAATTTTCTATATGGGCTGACTGTGGCACAGGAAGCTCCAATCACCCAATATTTCTACAAACAAACACACAGAAAGCAAAGTTCACTGCTGCTGCCAATAATAAGCTCCAGCAGACAGAAAAGCTCATTCATGACAACCTCATTTGCAGTTTAGTACAGCTGGAACTGAACAGCTCAAAGAGTAAAGTAAAAGTTTTATTAATTTTAAAATTGAGTAAATGTAGCATTTTTCTAGAGAGTGGGCTTATATTTTTTTTTAACTTCTTACAGAGAAATAAATTTAGAGCTTTAGTGGTTCCTAATACATACTTATACCTTAAAAAAAAATCAACAGAACAGTAGTAGCATGCTCGAGAGACACTTCAGTTACACGTGGTATACTTAAGCCCACATCTTATCTTAAGCTGCAAGTGGCACCACTGAAGCCAAGGTGTACTCACATACTTAATAACAAACATGCTACCATAACAGGACCCTGACAGTTGACTTTACGTACTATTGACATAAGCACAAGTAATTCTACAGAGTAAGCCAGGCAAAAGAAAATGTTTTTTTTTTCCTTACTATTAATAATGTTTAGGTTACTGTCAGTAAAAGGATAACTAGATGCATGAAGTTTTTGCATTAAGCCTGCAAAAAGAATAAAGTGTTTGTTTTCTGAATGGCTCAGAAATAAGTATCTCATTAGTACCTCCAGAAAGGAGGTCTCCCTGCTGCTCCAGTCACATTTCCAACAGTTCTGAAGACCTACTTCCCCCATTGCTCTCCTTCAAGGCTTGGTTCTGCGCCATATCAGGCTGCCTGCACAAGCAGGTCACCTCTCTGTTTTGCAAATGGAAACAGACAGTGGCCATGGGCCCTCTGGGCTCTTTTTCATAACCTCTCTATTTTAGCTGTGCCACTACAAGTTCACCCTAGCGCTGCCGTAAGACTGCGCAACATACAGGTCCCAGAGAAGCTTCTCAAACAAACAAAAGACACGGGGAAATAAATGTCATCGCAAGAATTAGTTTAGCATCCCTCGGGCCCCAGCCCTTTACTGTGCCTGTCACCACTCCAGCTAATTTGCAGTCATGAAATCTCTCAGATGAAGAGGACGACACACTGAATCCCGACCCTTGAGCTGCAAACCTAGCCTTGAGCGACTTGGTGACCTACATGGCAGTTGCACAGCTCAATAACTAGTTGGCTGCAGCCCACAAATGCATCATTCATCTCCGATTCTTCCCACACCACCCCATACACTGTCACTGGACTCTTGGCTATAAAATGCAATTTCCATAAGCGGGCACTGTTAGCCCTCTGTGCAGCTGAAGTACGGCTTTGAAAGAACTTTAATATTAGAAAGAAAATTGTATTTTATGTTCCTACCTCAGCACTACGAAATTCACACAGCAAAAGTATATATATACATACATATGCAGCACCTAAACACATCTTCTCCCGACTAATTTTCCCAGTGCTACCTCCCAATATTTTAGCTCAATAACCTATAAATCTGATTGTATATTTTGTAGGGTCTGAGATCAACCATGCATCCACAAAGATTTTAATTAGCAGACATCTCAGCAGTGAAGTGGTGCTGGGTACCCTCTGTGCAAGCCAACTGCTAGAAAGATAAAATTGAAAAAGCAGGGTTTGGCAAAACTGGGAGGGCTAAAATGCATCATGTCATCAGCTACATCCAGAACCATTCAGACTATCTGCATATCTCCCCTCCGTTCCCCCTGAAAATGCACAGCCAGAATTTCACCGTTCCTGACTGCATCCGGCGTCCTTAAGAGACTCGGTTGGCGTTTCTCAGTGTTGTAGAATTAGGCTTTCTTATCCTCTTAATAACCAAAACACAGCTGTCCAACATGCTCCAGCTGGCACAACCCGGGCATCTCTGCTGTTAACCCAGCAGCACATCAGCTGGGCTATTCTGTCCCGCTGAATATGTATCAATATGCATACGTACAACTAACTCACAACTTTTTTTTTTCTATTCATGGATAAAATTGTAGCATCGTGAAAGCTCCTAGCAAGTTTTGTCAATGTTATGAAGTTCTAATACAGATCTGTTCAAGAGACTAACAGTAAAAAGTTGAGTGGTCCAGGATTTATTAATGTCTAGTGTCTTACATGTGTGTAAGAAGATAAATAAATCGTACAGCTAAGTTATATCTCCTCTGTGTATACGTAAGGGGTAGTTACCTATACGTAGGATTAGGCAGTTCAAAGCAAGATAAAGAGTGAAATGGAACTCAGAACTGGGAATTATCCTCATTAGTTGGATGTTTCTGTTCAAGCGACCAAGAGCACGGTACTTGCTAGTATCACAATCTGCATTTACATGCTTAGAATTTCAGCGCCTACAAGCCACAGGAAAAAAAAAGAGCAATTCCCACCTTTTATATATTTTTGGTGTGCAGATTCAAGAAAAACAGTTCTAGATGAGCTTTTAATAGAGTTTGATTTTCAGGATTAGCCTTAGAACCAGAACAGTTAAAACATTTTAAATTGTGGCATAGAACACCATTCCCCTGAATGTATTAGATGTGGAATGAGCCACAACAACGCAGTACAATTCAACCGGTTCGGAGCTCACCACCTCACCTTGCTCAACAGAAAACATAACGTAATGGCTGTTTTTTTCCTGCCTCGCAGGCATCAAAGGGCATACTCTTAGCACAAGTAAATCTGCCGAGCACTTTAATTCTACAGAGCTGTAATGATTCGGACCATCTCAGATTCTTACTTTAAATTCTTCATTGTTTAAAGAGACTAAATTTTGAAGATATCAGTGAAGTTATGCACGGCTTGTGTTAAGCTCTGAGAAAAGGCTCTGAAGGCCATTCTGCTTCTTACACATTAAAGCTATGATCTCATAACCACGCTATTCATTAACAAGAGCATTACAATGATAGGGGCACAAGATGTTTGTTATTTCCTGTGACTCCAGGCTCCATACTGATCGAGAGTAGCTGGCTTCAAATGGGTCCACTGAAACGAACAAAAAATGGAACTTGGTTCAAGCAAAAAGGTAGCTTGCGTCTCGTGGCAGTTCATTTTCAGGCGCGGTTGGTCTTTGTAAAAGACTGCTGCCTTGATTTAAAGCTGTGGACACTTCATACTACCACCGAGACAAAAAGGGAGAGCCGGGAAGACCAACAGTGAGCGACCAACAACTTCGTGAAAGACCACTTCGTTCTTCTGGTCTGGCCACGAAGCGCACCTCGGTGCCTCTTCGAACGCCTCCGAAATGCCAAACAGAGCCACTTGGTTCCTGACGCTTGCAGCTGGGGAGCCTGCAAGACTTCCACAGCACACCGGAGTTTGGGTCTTGTCGGGAGCCCTCCCGACTCCGGCAACACCCACGCACCACGAACGCTGCTCCGCCAGAGAGTCACGGACTCCTCACTCTCTGCCTCCCTTCCCCTCGCGGGGATCAGCGGGCACTAAGGAACGAGTTAACGGGGACTACGGCGAAGTTCTCCCAGGCGCACGGCTGCCGCCGCCGCCCCCCCGCACGCTGCCCCAGCGCCGCACCGGGCGGCGGGGGGAGA
>VXAA01004206.1:259834-273230 GCA_013399115.1 Anseranas semipalmata
GGGGGAAATACGGCAAAAAATACCAAACGAGGTGGGTGCGCTTTAAGGAAATAGAGGAGAACATAATGGAACTTCATTTAAGAGCACGAGTCTTGGAAACTTGTTTCCTCAGGGAAAAAGACTGGTCCATTAGGGAGGAACTGTCTCATCCCATTTGTTGTGCAAGTGGGAAAGAAAACATATCATCCGGTGGCTTTGCTAATTGTGTTCACCGTCGTAAAAGGATATATATGTTTGTGCAAAACCTTACAGGTTATGCAGGAGCCAAGCACTAAAGCTGACCAGCCTTGAAACTGGAGTCAGCTTTGGGTTGAAAAAGGGTGCATCCTTTTTCAGTGTGGAATGAAAAGCAGACAGTGTGACATGGGATGTGACTGAAATTCTACAAAGAGAAGAGAGTGCTGACGGCTGCACATAAGGTGTACTTCACTCATTTTGCCTAGCTATCCTTGATGACCTGTAAACTTCCATATTCCATAAATAGTTCTGCACGAATGCAACATTCTTCAGAAAATCCTCTGAAAAAACCTAAGCACCGCTACTCCGGTAAACTCTTCCTTTGGCTTTCTGCTGGACTGGTAACAGCAGGAACTACAGACAACCACAACCAAATGAGAAGTACATAATGCTCACTACTGTCAGCTAATAGATATGCAAAGCCCTTTAATGTGGAACATAAAAGAAAAACTATATGTTTCTCCTAAAAGATAAACACTTCCAATTGTGTAGTGAATAGTAAAGCAAACCAGTAAGTACTTGAAACAGATTATTCACCTCAACAGCCACAGATTAAAGAAGATGGTCGTTATCAGCTGAGACACCAGTTGTGGACACCCACTCATTATTAATAAGGAGACACTTTTTGTCCTACAGTCCTGTGGCATGGGAGCTCAGTAGATGCATGATTTTAGCCCACGTGTGGATTTACTTTGAGGTGACAAATGTTCCTGCCTACAATAGAGGAGGAATCTTTTCTTTCTATGCCAGATATTTTACCTTTCCCTTCTGTTTCTCCAGCATGCCTTTCTCCATCCACCAGAGAAACCAGGAGGGAGCCGAGCCAATGATGAACTGAAATTTTAGGCAGAAGGTCAAAGATTACCACTGTCGGAGGGTTTTTTGCTTTACTCTCAGAACCACGTGGAGAGGAATGAGCTTCCCTGGGATTCTCAGTATTACAGGCACAGTGATGACTGCAGCACAAAATACACCCCTCCAAACTGTCACATAGTCAGCAACCAGCGTGTACCGATAGCAGCACAGCTGCAGGGGCACAGAGTTCAGCACGGTTGTACTTACCTGGTTTAACGACAGGCCACTCGTGTCTTTTTGACGTTTTATTTGCTTCTGTGATACGCTATACCATGTAGACTTGAGGTGCTTGAGAGCCCTGTAAGACAAGTAACAGATTTCTATGTCTCAGTTACCACAGAAATATAGTCACTACTACTAGCACAGAATGTGGCAGTTGTCTAGCAGCACGTCACCAAGTAAATGAAATGAATAACAACAACAACAACAAAACACAACTCCGTCCCATAGAAAAAAAAAAAAAAAACAGTGCAAACAAATACTCTACCCAGTTGGAACTGCAGGATGTCAACCTGTCAGCTGGATTTTGCATCAGATATTAGGACTGCAATCTCATCCTTATTCAAAAAGCACGATGGGCCTTTTTTTCTACAAATAGGAGGGTATTAAATGGCTCATACAACTACAAATTATACAGAAAACCCCACAAACATATTTCAACCGCCATGCTTGACTGCGCACACCCTTTTTTGCCACATCTCAGAGGCCAGACAATCCTTATGGAGCCAGTGTATGGAAAGATCACCTGAAAAGTCAAGTACTCCAGGAACTGACATTAAATAGTATGGCTAGTATTAGAAAACACAAAGCAACATATAGAAATCAATTCAGTCACCACTAAATACTGAGCTGATGGAGAAGTATGAAACAAAGCATCCTGCTCCTACACTGATCCATTTCCGACTCCATGGAAGGCTGTCGCTGTTGCTGCCAAGACCACTGCATGCGATAGCGAGGTCCATCCGAGCACTCTCCTGGCTTCACACCACAGAGCTGATGGGGGTCCACAATGCCATGTAAACACGGCTGCAGGAACGAGTGCTGGTGGGCAGGCGTGTGCTTGGAATGTGTTCAAGATCGATCAGTCTCAGGACTGTCACCACTCAATATAATAGCTGCATTTTCATTCTTTGTTCACCTAACTGGTCTCTGAATTAATTTGATTAGGGCCAAGCGCATCTGGATGGAGTGAGGGATACTAGCCTACACTTCCTATTTGCCTAGGAATTGCTGCCAGCTATGAAGTTAGACTCAGGGGCAGCAGGCAGCACTAATGAGTTTGAGTAGTACTTTGATTTCTGCGTGATTCTGCATGGATTCAAATTACAGAATATAAAAGTCAAGGGCTTTCGCTTCAGTGACTGGTCATCACAGCAACTCCAGCTCTTTAAGTTAACATCTATAATTTTAACAAATACGCACACACGCACACATATTTCCAAATATTCAAAGATTAACCCATAAATGCAATTGCTACAGATGTAAACACGCCTGCCTTGGGCCAGACATTGGGTTCTAGCACAGGTAGAGCAGATACACAATTCAGTATCCTTGCAGGGGTAGCTGTGCGACACCCTCACCTCCTTCCCCTAGGCCTACACCTGCCCATAATCCTGGGCCTGGGCCTCTCACATGGTTCTCGTAGCCACGGTTCTCCACAGTGCATACAGCAGCTAGCTGTGGCCAGGTCTCTCAGAGATCACAGTGCCATCAGCAAACAACAGCAATTTCATTAAAATAAATTAGTACAGTTTAGGTTAGAATCAGCTAGCCATGAGCCAATATTTCAGGGAGCCCTTTAAAGTTAACTATAGTTAGGGAAGTCTGAGTTTTGCTCTCAGAATCAAAGGTTCACAAGGAAAACTAGCTTCCTATGTGGTCTAGATGTCCAGTTACACAGAAGAAGGTTTGGATCATTTCTGAAGGACCCAGTTCATGAGACGAACACCGTGTCCATACTCAGGCCCCAAGTTTACAAACACTTGTGTGTCTTACTCTGTTTTCTTCAGTGGAATTGCCTTCGAGACACACTACGTTTGTGTAAATATATGCAGAAGCCAAATCTAAATTAGCAATGAGCTAATAGAATACAGGTGGGTATACAGGGCATCACTCAAAGATGATAACAAAGAAGCTCTTCAAATATTCTTTATTCAGAGAGATCCCACATCTGCTGGAGACTTTTGTTTCAATCTTAAGTAAGCATTTGGAGGGGTAAAAAAAAAAAAAAAAAAATCACTTTATAACAAAAAAAAAAAAAAAACAATTGTAAAGAAAACAGAGCTTTTTGCATCTGGAAATAAAAGGTCTCTCACATCTGAATATTACACCAGCACTTTGGAAACTGTATATAAAATATTAATGCATATTTCTGTAATGCTTATTACCATACTAACAAACCCTAAGAGTATATAAAGAAACATAATTTACAAAGAAAAATATTTAAATAGCAGAAGTCCTACTGATTGCAATGAGGGCAGAATTGAGTCAGAAGCTGAAACTTTAATTCATGTAGGGTTTCTACTTCCTTTTATATTCCAAAAACATTACAAGTTCATTGCATGAAAAAGAAGGCAGCAAGATCTGTAAGAGATCACATTATTTGACAGAAGCACCAACGTACTCAGGATTCTCATGCTTGTACTACAAAGGAAACTTTTATTGTGAGTCAAACGTGATCTCGCAAATTCACTGAAAATGCAGAGCTATTAGTGAAATAATCAGCCACAGTTATTCCAGCAGAAAGAAATCAGCAGGGATGTAACACAGCTTGCATGGCACTCCTCACCTATAGTCACAAACATGGCTCGAAGGGGGAGCAGGGGTGAGTCAGAAGAATGCACTTTCTTCCACTGCTGAAGTTTAGCAATCTCTGCAGCGATTCAGGAAGTGCTGGAAAAAAAAAAAAAANGGAAAAAAAAAAAAAAAAAAAGCATTACAATACTCCATTCCAGCTGAGAAGCATGGGTTGAATTTACAGTACAAATTTCTTAGTAAACTTCCTGCAGATGTCACCTGCAAGCTCAAGTATCTATTAGCATTTATCTGAGTTACACCACATTGACAACATCATGTTTGAAAGTTGCTTACTGGAACAAACTTTCCATTGATTTTAATCCGCGCAAGCGAACTACCATGAGGGTAAATATTGGCTCAGAGCCTTTGTTTCAGAGTGTACAAAGTCAGTGAGATGATTATCACAGTTCACTGGTCCTGAAACTTGCTAAGATGTCTTTACCAGTGTGGAGAGAAACATTTCTTTGGTACCCTCCCTTTTCAGGGAACATATCACCCTGTTTTTCTAGTATCATTGTCAGGAAAACTACAGCAGGCAGTGTACTCTCTCGTAGCTTCCTGTACTGCCTCTCCAAGGAGTATCTCTCCTCTGAGGACTCTGTTCCCAAATACTGCTCTCACTATTGGCTCTCTACAGTTGCTTTCATACAAGCAATTCAGCAAGTTTCCTTGCTTGTTAAGAGCCCCAGAGAAACCTTGCAGCTCACACCGCTGGAAGACTAACACGTTTTGCATGTAACAAAACTGGTGGTTTCAGAGGTCTGTAGTTAATTCATTACCTAAAGAAACCTAAAGATTACCTAAAGAAAAGTTGTCTCTTGCTGAACACAAGGTGGCTACCACATCCATGTATCTCACTAGTCTATGATAAATTAAATAAATAAATAAATAAATAAACATTAAAAAAAAAAGTCGCTCCACCTGGGACTTAATAATCCAGATAAATGTACTCCTCATCTCTGGACCAAGCTGAAAATCAGAGCTCTGCTTTCCTGACTGTATTTGTGCATAGATGACGAATATAGCAATGCACATCGTATTGCATTTGCCCATCAAAAAAGTTAATGTAGAAGTATGTTTGCAGACAGTGTTGGCAGGTGAAGAAAAGACATATTGCCCACCTCCAGCTTGAATTGTTCCTCATCATTTAGTAAGGCTCCAATTCAAAATAAAATAGTCAACTATTTTCAACTAATGAACTTTAGCATTGCTAGGAGGATAAAAACAAGACTAAAAGTTGATCGTTACTGTAACAGTAACACTAGTTATAAAATATATAAAAACTAAAATAACACAAGTTACCAGATGGCCAGTCCAGCTACCTCCTCAGAGCTAAGCTTTGAAGAGCTCCCATCTTCCCCAAAGCCTTGCTTACTGAGCGCACTGTGAAATAACACCCACCACACACCTATTTGGTGTTTTCTTTTCTACTGGTCTTGTTACAGGGTAGAATATGACCGCTGATGGGCAGAACTTGCTTGCACTAGTGTTCTGTATCCATGGCTGCTGCACAAGCACTTTCAAACAGGTGAAAGTGCTTAGACAAATTTTGGCCATTTTATTGTTCTTTTCCTTCTTTGGGGTTATTCTGATTTTTAATACTTCTGTTGTGGTCGAATTTGAATTTCTGTCAAATTTGAATTTTACATACCTTGTCTACACTGATACTTTCCTAACTTCAAATGTGCATAAAGCACTTTTTGAAGCTGGAACGATCCTCAAAGATGGGGCCTGTATGGGTAATCAGGTTTAAATCATGTTAAAGTTCAGAAAATAAAACTTCTCCTTTGCATATAAATCAGGTTCCTAGTACATTTTGAGAATAAATTAAGGAGTACAGGAAGAATATAAGTCATATGCAACAGGTATTTCAAGTTTGTTAATCTTGCCAGCATCTAGTCTCTACCCAGAATCTGTTATTAAAGTAAGTAGCACCTTGAGTTTTAAATAATCATATGCAACAATATTAAGTTTCTGACACAGCTGTCTTTATAGCTTCTGATTTTTGTCATTAATTCCTTTCCAAATTACTTTAAGGACTATTGCTTCTTATTGATCTGGCTCTTTAATTATGCAAAAGCTAATAAGGACAGGATTTAAATTTAGTTAACTTTGTTGCTTAACTTCTTTGCATGTGAAAGGCTCTATGGCCTAAGAGTGAAGTAAGCTTGTAAGTGATTGCAGAATGAAGGCTTGACTATTCAGCAAAGAGATGTGGACTAACTAAATGCGAAAAACATCAGACACAATAAGAGAGCGCACTTCAAAAGCATTCACTGCTAACTGCTTAGTAATAGTAGTTTAGACTTACTTTTAGGAGAAACATTTTAAGATACTTATTTTCTCCTTTCCACCTTCCAAAGCCAGCAGGTGGCTACATTTTAATAATGCTTTAAGTGCTTTCAAAATTAATGGTTCCACAGCAGTGTACATTGTTGCTATTGTAAGTCATCCTGAAATATACAGTACACAATTTTTACACTCTAAGAGTTAGAAGACAAATACAAGATGAGAAGTTAAAATAATAAATCTGTTGCAAAAGCTGTAATTCCAATGGAGGTGAGAAGCTTTCAAAGTGAGAAAGTAATCTGGAAGAAGCTGGTTATAATTTCACTTAGACCACTAGAGCTCTGCTGATGTCCTCTTCAGCTATGCCTGGTTTATTTTTGAAGAGACTAAAGAAAAGAAATTCTTCCCATAAGTCTGCAGTCTTCATCTCCAGACTGCCTCTGCAGGAACACCAAGATTACTCAAGATCACACACGTGATTTTGGCCTGCAAGCAGTAGCTGTACACTCACCATGAGCACTCCATGCAGGCTTCTGCACCCAAATAGAAAGATCCAGTTTTTTTCCTGACTCTGCTCCATAGGAGCACAAAAGCACCAGATGTAACCCCTGGGTTTTGACAGTCACTTATGAATTGCACTGTTGCAGCTGTGGTTGTTATGCTGGACTGAAAAGAGTGTAATTTTCCCAGTTTTTTTTCACACTCTCAACATGGCAGATAAATAGCACGTTATTTTATGACCTCAAGCTTTCAGACAGATTTTGATTGTTGAGCGCTTCCCAGGAGTCCTTATGTTAATGCACTGATTTTTGTCGGGTCATGTGGGAAAATTTGTATGTGGGAAAACAGACTTTGACTTCTTACATTCAATTAAGTTTGATAAGATTCTTATGGACTTGGCATTGAAAGATTTACTCTGGATTCAGAGCATAGCCTATAATATTAAGATGTTTTCAAAGCCTATGGAACTATCAAGTAAAAAGACAACTACCCTTCCACTGTGTATTTACAATGCCTTTCTTAAAAGTGAGTTGAATAGCCATTGTGTAAACATAGTATAGTATTTCCTGTGTTGTTGCTGGAAAAATAAAAAGCAATTAACAGTAGCTTCTGTGCTTAGAATTATGTATATTTAACTCTCAGATCAATGTTTTCTTAAGATTCTCTATACAGAAATCAGTGAATTAGGGTATGTACAGCCATGTGCACGTTATAACAGGGTATGAAGTATTGCATTCTTTTACCTCTAACTAGCTCAGGTAACTTTGTCATTCCTTCACCTCCACAGACAAGCTGAAAACATACTTACGTCACTTAGAAGCTACACAGTGAAATCACTCTCATTCCCTTTTACCTATGGTTTTTGTCCTGCAAACTGGAAATAAAAGAAAGCTATTTGCAACTCACATTTTTTATTATACCCTACAGCACTGCACTTCAGTGTGAAAAAAATGGAATGAGGCAGCATGTACAAATATGTTACGTGATTTTTAACACCTGTAACAGCTTTAGTTTAATTCACTGATCCCAAATTGCTGAAAACTTGGCAGATTCATCAGACCGATGAATTTTATTCTCAGTAATAGTAAATCCTGTTGGGCACTGAGAGCCATGTTGTACAAAGTTCTCTTCAACCTCCCATGTGCATATTTACTGTATGACCAGAAGGAAAGAACTTTAGACAGTGTATTGGCTTACTTTGCATTACATAGAATAAACTGAAAAATTATTTGCATAGTTTTGATTTACACAGCCAAAATATGAAGCTGATTTACTTCATAATGAGGACTAATTGTGACTAACAGAACACCCTAGTATAAGCTCTTCACTGACATTTCTTACAGTGAACGTATCATATTAACACTCTTAAGGTTGTGTTTACAGTCAAAATATATCCAGGATTTCATTTGAATCCCTAGAAGTAATTTTGAACTTTAGCTGCTTGGAAGACAGTCTTTGTCCCCTTTAAGATTCAGAAAGTTGAGATTATCCAATGTATCTCAGCCCTCACTTTTATAAGAAATAGATGTCCATGATGCTGGAAGTTGCTGACAAGTGTTAAGAGGCCTGTGCACTTTTATAGCAGTTCTCCATTGCATTGTGATAAGTTTCAATGAGGAATTACCAACGGGGTGAGCGTGCTTTTTAGGAAAAAAAATAAAAAAGAGCTTTTTTTTTTTGCACTTTGCATTTCTTTTCACTTTACATTTTCCAGTATTCTGAATTCAACAGACCTTTCCTAGCATCTCTGGGAAGGACACATATATAGTAAAGGTAAATAAACATTGAGGAAAGCTAGAATTCTTTAACTTACATTTTACATTACCCTTCTTTAAAATTAGACAATTAATTTAAGTAGATGATAAAGCTTTATTGACTTCCATGCATTCAGTATCAAACAACCAGTCAAACCAGAGAGGCTTAGAAAAAGACTGATAATATTCCAAAACCCCATAAAATAGACAATAAATGTCATTTTAATAGTAAGTATACAGTACCTGGAAAAGTCTTTAGGAGCTAGAAGCATGTGACTAGTTTTCTGATAGGTATTCTGGAATGTTTGTCTTTTTAATATTCTTGACTGTTCATTCTTCACCATTATATCTTAATTTTACCTGTTATTAAATGTAGTAAATAAAACATTGTAAAATATTTACATTCCATTGTCTCCTATTTAGATTATGTGAATGTACTTTGGAATTCATGAAACCACACAGTTTATTTGTATAACTGGACAAGCTTGAGAAGTGGACCCATGTGAACCTCGTGAGGTTCAACAAGTCCATGTGCAAGGTGCTGCACCTGGGTCGGGGCAATCCCAGACATGAGCACAGACTGGGAGAAGAACTCCTTGAGACCAGCCCTGTGGAAATGAACTTGGGGGTTCTGGTGGACGAAAAGCTCAGCATGAGGCAGCAGTGTGCGCTTGCAGCCCAGCTGCATCCTGGGCTGCATCAAAAGAGAGGTGACCAGCAGGTGGAGGGAAGTGATTGTCGCTCTCTGCTCTGCCCTTGTGAGGTCCCACCTGGAGTGCTGCATCCGGGTCTGGGGCCCCCAGCACAAGAAGGATGTGGACCTGTTAGAGCCGGTCCAGAGGAAGGCTGCGAAGTTGGTCAGAGGGCTGGAGCACCTCTCCTAGGAAGAAAGGCTGAGAGAGCTGGGGATGTTCAGCTTGGAGAAGAGAAGGCTCCAGGGTGACCTTATTGCAGCTTTTCAATACTTAAAGGGGGCTCATAAAAAGATGGAGAGCAACTTTTTTGCTCAGACAGACAATGATGGGACAAGGGGGAATCATTTTAAACTAAAAGAGGGGAGATTTAGATTAGATGTTAGGAGGAAATTCTTCACTCTGAGGGTGGTGAGGCACTGGAACAGGCTGCTCAGAGAGGTTGTGGGGGCTGCATCCCTGGAAGTATTCAAGGACAGTTTGGATGGAGCCCTGGCCAACCTGATCTAGTGGGAGGTGTCCCTGCCTATGGCAGGGGGGTTAGAACCAGGTGATCTTTAAGGTCCCTTCCAACCCAACCCATTCTATGGTTCAATGATATCAAAGCTTCAGAATCAAGTTACATGTTCTGCAAACATTTGAGATAACAAGAATTTTAAATGGTAGACAGAAGGCACCCATGTCAACAGCATCAGAATGAATTTCCTAAGATATGCGTATGTCAATAAACAACAGAGACTGAAACGAAGCTCCTCCATGTTATCAAAGAAAGAAAAACTGAAAAAATACTTACTGTCTGCAACTAGGATGGACTGGAAGGGAAATCCTCGTTCAACTCAAACCAAAAGAATCCCAGTATCTTAGTGGACCTACAACTTAATTAAAAACATCTTAAATGGACAGTGAAGCGTACACAACGTGATTTTGTTAAGACAACCTTTTGGCTGAGTTTTATACAGTCAGCTGTCCAGTTGACTATTAAAATGAATTATATTTGCACAAATCAAATTAACTGCACCAGAAGGAAGTCTGAATATAATTGCCTTCTCGTAACCTCACATTGCTTATAGGCTCCTGTGTTTGTACAATTTGATTAGTTTTCTCCCTCTCCTTTTCCCCTCCCTGCAATATCTGCACAGTGCACTGCTGCTCACACAGCCCTGTGAATGCATTCTCATGGTAGTTTAGCCCAGGCGTAAGTAAAAGAGAACCCCATGGAAGACTTTCTGCAAATATACTGATACAAAAAAATAGCTGCTAGATGACATCACACCAGCTTCGCATGGAGCTTCTTTATAAAATGTAAAGTTATGCGTTATGAAAAAAGCTGTCAAACACAGAAACAGTTGTTTTCTGTTTTGTAGTAATCAAGGCAGGTGAAATGGTGATAATTTAGTTACAAAACCAGTTGAGTGTGCACTGTAGGTGGAGTAGTCAGTTGCCTGTGATGTCAACAAAATCTCAATGATTGTTATGATGGAACAATTAAGATTTTAATTCTGGGAGCGGGAATAGCAATTGTGATAATGTTTCCAGGGCAAATATGACCACAAGTATTTTCAAGTTTGTTCATTTGGATGAAACATTCTCATTTGAATGAAACATTTCCCACTGCCTCACAATTAATCAGCCAAGAAATTGAAAAAATGTCAGGAAAATTCAATTACTTTAGCACAATCATACTGCTATTAAAGCATAATTTGTATTCAGTCACTGGACACCTTGAAGGAATCATTGTGGTCTGTCAGTAATTTGAGGACTGGCTGCTTGGGTGATAGCCTAATAACTTGGAAGGTTCTGGTCTTTGTTAAGAAAGTCTTAAGAGGTATGTGAAACCTCAGTTAAATGCTCAGAGAAGATAACGGGGGAAAAAAGCTTCCATCATTCATAACATTTCTGAAGTGATCTGCAAAGGAAAAAAAAAAATTGTGCTGTCTGGGATACTTAATGTACTTAGATTTTTTTCTGAGGCTTGATTCATAAGAAATCACATTATCCATTTTAGCTTCAGAAATTAGTATTGACTCAATCTTCTTCATTTTGGAGAAAGGCTTCTATTTGAGAAACTAGTGATATAATCTGCTTAACTGGTATAAAGTTAGTAATTTTACTTCTTCGAAAGAGGAACTAAGTTAAAGTCTAGTAAAGAAGAAACAATATATTTCATTAAGAATCAGCAGCACCATTAGATTTCTTATGTAAATATATTTTGTTTTCTTTTGTTGTTGTTTTTGTTGTTGTTGTTATTGTTTTATGTTCAGTGTCATTAACCTAATCATTTTGCAACCACCTAGAGAGCCTTTCCTTACAGGTAAAAAAAAAAAAAAAAAAAAAAAAAAAAAAAAAAAAAAAAAAACAATGAAAANAAATCCAATGGATATGATTAAAACATGGAGATATTTTACCATAAATTCAAATCTTAAAAACATTTCAATAAGTATCTGTTGTTGTGGCAATGCACATTAAATATTTTTTGTTAACTGAAATAAAATAAAAGCACTCTTCTATCTATCTATACCAATGATAGCAGTGAAACAATCAGGTGAATTTTGGAAGGAAGGAGTTAAATCTAACTGTCTGGATCAGTATGATTAATTATATTATATCATTAAACACGCTCATTTAAGATCTCTTTTCTTATTTCAAACCACAATTCTCACACAGAAGCATGAGATATATGCCAAATAATCTTGACTGTATGAGAAACATTACAGCAACATATTTAGAATTAGCACTATTTCCTATCATGGAACAATTCAGTACCTGTAGCGTAAAGAACATACTTACTATGTACTGCTTAACATTGATAACTGCGGCCTCTAAGACATTAGCAGCTGACTGATACAGAACATCCAATATGACATGATCATCCTTGGTGTCTGACCAGTGTCACAGTTTTTTCCCGGATACTTCTTCCCTTTCCAATGCCTCAGTGTCAGGCCATCTATGCTAGCCATCTGATAGCCTTTCCCTCTGTTAGGAATATGAGATGTCTGAGCTCAGTTGATCATAACCACTTTTTCTGCCTGCAAATTGAGTGTCTATCTATCTGTTTATCTATCTATCAGCTTTGGACTGGAATTTTGAGACATTCAGTCATTAGTTGAAGTGCCAGTTTAGACCAACTTGCCAAGCTCCCTAAGTCCCTGCCATGCCCACTGTGCACAGGCAAAGTAGCTCTGCCACTCACATACGGCATGGATGGCCTGCGCAAGAGGAATAAGCACAGCGTCTCTGCTGTCTAACTTGTGGTGCACGCACAGGCCATCCGTCAGCAGTGTGAGCAGTAGGTGTGAGCCATCCCGTGCCAATAGGCGTACCTACGCCCCTGCCTCTCTCTGCGCACTTTCTTAAGAAGTGTCATTCCCTTCCCTCCTGTCCCTGGGACACATAACTACTGCAACGCTCACAAAAAAGAGAGAAGAAAACGAAATTGCTCCAGTCGTGCGTTCTTGTCGTCCCTACTCTATCTGGACTGCAACGTTTTCCACAAAGAGGCTGTCACCCAATTCTTTTGCACACACGTGGATATCTGTCATTCCTAGCTATGGCTATGCTGCGCCTCTCATCGCAGCATTAGCTGCAGGCAGCAATTTCTTCACCTAGGATGTTATGTGATCCTGCAAAGACATATTTGAAGGTAGGAAGCTGAATATCAGCCAGATAGGGAAGTGATGACTGTCTGCCTTCAGAGATCGCGCTGGACGAAGTGACATTTGAAGACACAGACAGACAACATGAATCTTCTTGGTTACATTTCTCAAAATAGACGTCCACAAGCAACAGCAGAGTTTTTTTGTTGTTGTTGTCGTACACCGAAGCAGGACACACATCCTGTGCTTAATGCTCTCATTAAGCCACCAGGTGGAGCAGCTTTCACAGACCCTGCCAAGGCTTCCCCAGGATCCAGAATTACCGAACCAGGGGCGGTCCGCAGTGCCACTGCACTTCACCCTTGAGGAGCCAAAACGCTGCTAGCCCAGAAGCACCTGGCCAGGCAGAAAAGCTACGGAGAAGGACGACGAGGGCTGCCGGGAACGTCAAGCAGCTGCAATACCCGGAGCAGCTCAGGCCGGAGCGCTGGCAGCGAGGCAGAGGCGCGGCGGGCAGGCCGCCTTGTCCCGCAGGGCCCCGAGGGAGCCGCCCCGCAGGCCGGCAGCCTCAGGGTCGGTGTGGGGGGCGCCAGGGCCAGGCCGGGCCGAGTCCCCCGGGGGCGGCGTTCACCAGCACCGCCTCCTCCCCCGCACCTCCGGGCCGGGCCGGGCCGGGCCG
>VXAA01004206.1:273326-306138 GCA_013399115.1 Anseranas semipalmata
GTCGTCTGGCCTGGCGCCGGCCGCGGGGTGGTGGCCGCGGGGCCCCGGGCCCCCTGCCCGTCACATCGGCGCCCTTGGGCCGCCGGCTGACGACGGGGCGTAGTGAAACTTGCGTGTTGGGTGACGAGCAGGAGAAGTTAAGGGCTCTGGTTTGGGTTTTCGTATAATGGGGTTGTAATCGTGTCTGCTCTTGTTTTACAACTGTAAGGGAAGATTTGTCTTCCTAGCAAGAGGTAGTGATGGCTGTTCTGAGACTAGTTGTTGAATATGCTGGGATTAGTAGGAGGTAGCGCTCATTATTTGGAAATACTAAAATTACTGAAGTGGTAAAACCTTGTGTGTTCTTCTTTAGCACCTGATTCTGGCTGCCACTAGGGATGGGATGCAGCAGGCGACAGGAATGCGGCTGTTACCAGGCTGTGTCCCACGAAGCGAAGAGGGCACCCCGTCTCTCGGAGGTAAAAGATGGTGAAGTGATACTGAAGTAACACACTGTTTGTGCTTTCTTGCAGAACCACAGTTGGGTCACGTTTGGCAGCAAAGGTATGACTGTGTTATTTTCCAGTTGTTTATCATTACTTCTTAACAGAAATTTTTTTCTCACTCCATCTGGCAACCTATGGTTCCCAGATAACTAGTGTTTAAACATGGCGTAACAATTGTAACTTCACAGTTCTGTCTCATCACTAAATGCAACTTGGGCAGCTATCACCAATGCAACATAGTGTCTTAAGAACAGCCATTATCATCAACTGTTATTGAACTGGCTTGGTAGTTGTGATAAACATCATTACATATATGGTGATTCACACTGTGGTGTAAGAGGCCTGTAATTTTTAGGTGTCTTCTTGATAAATTCTGGGATCCTTATTGGCTAATCTGGTTTGGCTGAATGATCCTTTTTTTTTTTTCCTTAGCTGGGATGGAAATTCTACGATGCAGATGATTATCATTCTCCAGAGAATAAAAAGAAGATGGCAGCAGGAATACCACTAAATGATGAGGTAATTTGTATGAATTCTGAAAGAATAGTCATCGAGACATCTTGGCAACCTCTGACAAATCATGTTAAAGTAGGTTGTGCTTCATGTAAGCTAGGCTGAATGTGTAGGTCTGCAGTTTATAAGAGAGGCTTTTTATGTTACAAAGGATTCTTCATTAAAAAAATGGTTATCAAAGTAGGCGTGTAGCTCAAATAGTTTGCTGGTTCTGGATTTATCAGAAATCTTTACATCAGCATACAGAGCTGCAGCTTTAGATTACATGCTTCTGCTTGGAATTAAATACATAAAGACAGAAAAAGGTCTTTGTGTTTTCTACTGAAGTACATCACTCTCAATTACTGTAGTGATTACCCTGTAATTTTGTTTTACACGCTCTTACTTAAAATGCGTTTCCTTCCTTTAGCCTGTTGTTCAGCCTAAACATATCAAAATGATCAACCTTGGTTTTACAAACAATACTTATGAATTCAGAGTCTTGAGTAAATTAGAAAACCTACAAGGAGACACCTCTTGAACTTTTCACAGGGAATCTATAGAAACGTAAGGCTGAACTAGGGAGTTCTTCAAAACACTCTCTTTGCACTGAAGAAAATATTCTAGATACTCATTGCAAACTTTAATGTGTTTGGAAGTTTATAAAAGTCAATATGTCGTGTAAAGCGGCACTGCACAGTTGAATGATCAGTGGTTATTGGTGTATCGTGCCAAGCAAGGGGGAAGTATCTCTTCTGAAACATCAGTGGTGCAAAATTATAAGGGCCTGACTGAATGCCAGTAGGAAGTGATTATCTATTGACAGTAACAAAAAATTATTGCATTTATGTGTCCATGTTTTCATTTGTTGCGCTCATCCAGTAGTAGCTGCACTGAAAGATGAAATGGGAGCAGAAGTTTAATGCTCAGTTGGTATGACAAATGTTGCTGGGAGCTTAAGGTTTAAGATCAGATTATACTAAGAAGCCTATTAATCACTCACACTGCCTTTGCCAAACTACTGAGCAAAGGTGTTGAAAAATTGTGGCTATGAGTGCATTTATTTGTGATTGCTTCTGACATAAAAATGATATAATTAAGTTATTGCAGATAACTAAATTTAGATCTGTCTTGACACCTTGGAGTAGTTCCTGAAGGCCTCAACTTTGATCTGAAGCATTGCATGTGTATGTCAAGACATAAGGAAAAAGAAATAACTGTTCAAGCTGTGAAAGCTGCTATCTTAGAGCAGACTTAACATTTTAATTGTATAATAGAAGCAACAGAGAATTTGACAGTCCTTCAAAGGCTTATGAGGTGCATGCTATATGTAAATACATATTACTTCCATCAGATACTTGTAGGTATTTGTAATGTAACAAGTGCTATTCCACTAAAAATATCATATTGATGATATGCCTTGCGCTTCTCCTTAGGATTCAGGCAATGGTAGCAAAACTACATTAGGAAGAAAGAGAATGAAAACTGAACTTGCTATACATTTTAATAATTTTCACCTCTAGTCAAATGCTCCAGATGTTAAAAGTGATTCTTTCAAATCAATTTCACAAACAATTTTGAACTAACTTGTTTTGTTTCTAGGACAGGATTCCATGGCTTTGTGCATTGCATGATATACTAAGGAGGTAAGAGAACCTCTAGATTTAAGGAATTCAGGTTAAAGACAAAATAAAATCCCCCCACCTCAAAAACAAGGATTTTCCCCATTGCGTTCCAAAACAGAAATATATGTGATAGTGTAAAAACTTTTGCAGCTGGTAAAGGCATTCTGTTTTCACTAATCTAAGGTGTCATCATAATAATTACTAAGAGTGAGCTAATCCCTGAATAATAGTATTGGGAAAATTGTTGTCAATTATAGTTTTTTTTCTACTGTATGTAGATAATTTCAAGGATCTGGTTAGATAATAAACCTGACATTAGCTACTTACAATGGACACAACCACAGAATACACTGATAATTACAATAGGATAAAATTTTTATAAAATATTGATAGTTTTAGTAAGATACAGCCCAGAATGCTTAGGCATTTGGTAGTTATAAGATATTTATATTTGGAGATTTAAATCAGGTGACCAACTCTTTATTCAACCATGAATTTTAATAATTACATAATTCCTAAACTCAGATAATCCTACCTCAACTATTTGGAGACAAAGATAATTCAAAGGAACTTTTCTTAAACTTGAAAGTGAGAATAGTAAAATATGTAGCTTTAAAGTCAAATACTTAATTTTCATCCTGCTTTAATTTAGTGTGTGATGCTAAATCCCTAAGAAGCCTGCTTTGTAAAGAGGAATAAGGGGTGTGGGGACCTGCTTGGTGTTCTCAATCTTTCCATTGAAGGGAAATGGTGTAAGAAGGAAGACACTGATACTGCATGCCAGCAATTGGTTGCAGAGCTGGTGTTGGCAACAGCATTTCCGTTTCTATGACCATGGGACCCTGTTGGAGGCTTGGCATCTGTTTGGGAGAGGTGGGTCCAACTCATTCAGTGAGGCAAAGGTATCTTTGCCAGTAGGATAGCTGACCTGGTACGGAGAGAGTTACCAGCAACCCCATGAGGGAGCGATGGACAAGGTTAACAAGCACAGGGCCTGGAGTGAAATGAATAACAGAAAACATAAAATAAAATAAATTAACAGAGGAACTAAGAGAGAGAGGGAGAGTCCAGCAAAGGGCCATGAAGATGAAGGGGCTGGAGCTTCTCCCATAGGAGGAAAGGCTGAGAGAGTTGGGACTGTGTAGCCTAGAGAATGCTCGGGGGGGATCTCATCAAGATGTCCAAATATCTGAAAGGGGGTTGTAAAGTGGTGCCCAGTGACAGGTCAAGAGGCAGTAGGCATGAACTGAAGCATGGGATGTTTCTCCTGAGCTTGAAGAGGAATGTGAAGGTGACCAGGCACTGGCAGCAGGCTGCCCAGAGGTGGTGGACTCTCCATCCATATTCAGAGGCTGTCTGGATGTGGTCCTGGGCAACCTGCTCTAGGTGGCCCTGCTTGAACAGGGGGGTTTGTACCAGATGGCCTCCAGAGGCCACTTCCAACCTCAACTATTCTGTGAAGTTCCAAAGAGCTCTAGAATGCTCAAATGCTGATTTTTACGCTCCACCTCCTTGCCGTTTTTCAGTTATCACCAATATCAGGTGTTCCTTTAATTTTTCAATAGATTGGAAACAGAAGAATGGATTTTGTGAGTTTCATGTGGCAGAGGTCTGCTGAACTGCTGGCACTCAACCTTTGGGCTAATTTGCTGCCTATTCAGAAGCATCTAGGATCTGAAATGTAGAGAAAGGGGGAGATTTAGCTTGGCAAGGTTCCTGCCAAAAGCCATCAAGATTGGCACTTGACACAGCTAATTAAGGCTGTGACTTGTCGCATCATATTTCTCTGGTCACAACTGCATTTATGTGATGATGGTTCATTTCACCTGCTTGCATCTTTACTGCAAATAGAAAGAAGATGATTATCACAGCTAACAACTGCCCTTTACTTACAGCCTGCTCCAAGTATGCTGTGTCACTTCATGGATCATGGAATCGATCATTTAGGGGTAGATTGAAGGGGAAACAAACCATACACTCTGTGTACCATCAGCCACTTATTTTCCACAGTGTATGGAACTACCTTACTTACATAAATCATCTCAAAAGTTACTCTGCCAAAATGTCACGTCTAGCCAGCTTCCTCAGTGTCTTCTCCCCTAAAGCTCTTCTTACTCTGGCTGTACACAGTAGCTATTACTTGCATGTGCACACCAGATATCATACCCTGTTGGAGTGTGGGTTAACTTACTGAGAAATGTTTCTAGATTATTATGTTAGATCCATTGCTTTTTGTTACATGCTAGCCCAAGGCCGCTGTCCAGCTCCAGAAACTTTTCAAAATCAACTGTGCTTTAATAGTGCCTAATGCCAACATGTAATTGCAAATACTTGGAAGCAGATGGTATTGACTTACCTACCAGTACTTCCAAGGCTGTCCTCTACAAGGATACAGCGTTTGTCCCCCGTGACATTATATATGTTTTTCTATTTGATAGAGAAGAATCATCTAGACAAGATGCAGTTCTGGCCTGTTCAGCACTGAAGAAAATGTATAGACAGGTATTAGTTAACGGAGTATCTGCAATTGAAAGCAACCAGCCAGAGAAACCAGGAGAAAATGCAGCACTGAAGATCCTCTTTGTTCATCTGGATGGTCCTATAGCCCTCATTGCTCGCCGCCTGGAGAAGAGGAGAGGACATTTCATGCCACTGGAACTACTCCAGTCTCAGTTTGATATTCTGGAGCCTCCTAAAGCACCAGAAAACTTTATTACTGTCAGTCTAGAAAAATCTCTTCCTGAAATAGTGCTGGAGATTGAGAAAGCCATTTTTTGAGGGTGAGGCTTTTCCATAGTATGTTTCTAAATTATACATGCAGAAATTCCCTTGGCAATACCAGGGTTATGAAACAGCATTTTAATTATTTTGAAGTTAATCAAAGCAACTTGTTTTTTCCCAATACTTAAATGAATTAAAATGTTAAGAGCTGGTTTACTATTCTTGATATTTTTATCATGGCTCTTTAAAAGACATGCAATATGAAATTTAAAAAAATTGTCAACAGCATTTAAATTCCTCGCCATATCCATTTAAAATTTGTTTGTATCTAAGCAGAACCTGCTTTTGAAACTCTTATCAAGGGTTACACACAAAAATTATTTTTTAATTAATTATTTTAATTTTTTAATTTTTACTATCAAACCTGGAGATAGGCACATCTTCTATTAAGTGGTAAATAATTTGCAGCTTTGTTAAAAGCAGTATATTTATTTTCCTGCAATTATAAAAGAAAGGAACATGCATGATGAAATTTCATGCCTGACACTGCCACTGTCTCACTGCCACATTTTTAACAAGTTGTAGCTTCTGTGTTTGTGTCCTTGCCAGCCTCCCCAGGGCAGTGAGACTTCACAAACTGTTTAATACCTGCACTGAACACCAAGCTGGAAAACATGAGGAAAAAAAAAAGATGGTGGTGGTGGTGGTGAAGTAATGTACAAAATACAGTTGTATTGAAAGATTCAGAAATAAAGTGTAAGGGGCATCATATTGGCTCTGAACTAACATCATTCTTGTACAAAGTGTACCCTTTGATAATATATAGGATGACTCCACCAGTGAGGTAAAATATTGAATACAAGATTGAAAGACATTTCCTTCTTCTAAACAACAAACAGACAAAAACACACACACAAAAAAAAGACACCAACTTTATTCTTTCATAGTTGGACCTTCTTCACTTCCCTTTTCTGCATTCTTTAGTCTTCCACCTCAGCCTATGCCTAGTCCGGTATATTCTTATGGGTAGGTTTTCATACAACTGCTTTAGCACCTACAAGCAAACAATTTCTAATAGACTTTTTTCACAGAAAATTGCAAATACACAGTTACCTAACTCACAGAATTTAAGGTTAAAATCTTTTATTTAAAAAGAATATATATTTATATCTTTACATGGTGTTATACAAGAGCTGCCCTTTTAGCTTAAGTTAACAAAAAGTCTGCAGCTGGTTTCTGGAGGAACAATTCTCCAAGTCAGACCTTATAGAACCATCCCCATGTGCTGTTGCACATGGATTAGTTTCAGTGTGTCATGCAAATTTTTTAAGAGGATTGATGAATTACAAAACTCATGTTTCAAAGCATCTTTGGAGTAATTTTTACCTGGTTAACTAGTTGAAAAGCATTTATCTTCTCATTTTGTATTACTAGTAAGGGTGCTTTACCATACAAGTTGCTGTGCTTTGGTCAGTGCTATAAATAAGCACTGCAAGCTCTCAGAGGCAAAGTTAAGTGCAAGAGACATCTGGGTGTTTATTAACAGCCTCACATTTCAGAGACCAAGTTACTGGTCAGAATATGAAAGTATTTAGTCACTATGAAAAATAAAAGAAATGGCACCCTCTTGTGGTACCTCTGCTTTTAAGTCCTCATATTTTCCCAGTACACTGTTTTGCAAGCAAAGCACTTTTCCAATACACCATCTATTAAATAAAGATTTATGCTCCCTTTTTTTCAGCTGCAGTAAACTATATCCAGGACACTATAGTGGACGTGCCCATCCTGTTCCTGTTCCCTGTTGCATCCTGTCACAAACATGATTTAGACCCTCAAATCAAAAAAGAAACTGGGCATTGTTTTCAAGTATGTGTCCTTTAAAAGCTAGACTCCAATTTTCAGATCTGTGTGTGTTGTGTTTTATCGTGCTCATAAATTAGCTGGTACTAACAGAAAATTGTGCTCAGCACTTAACAGGTCTCTCTTAGGTGCAAGCACCTTGGTTTCGAAGTCTGCCTTTTCTAAACAGAATATGTTCTTTCTTGCAGGCAGTTTATACTTCTTCAAGTTCAGGTATTCCTCCCAGTGGAAATAGAGTGAGAAATATTTCTTTTCCTTAATCTTTAATATATTTGCCTTTAACTTAGAGCAAAAGAAAGTATTTCCACAGTTTAAATTATGCTGAAAGGGAAGGACAATAAAGGAACCATTTAAATTAACATGCCATTTATGTTTTGAATGACAGGTGCAGTTTTCACTGTAGTTCAGTACTTTAGCTTGTTATATCCCAATCGATTCCCACTTACATCCTTCTATTTAACGAAGACAGCTCTGTACCTTCATTATTCTAGCCTCCACATTAACTAGAAATTGTCAGTACCTAAAGCTAGTTACAGTTTTTGGAGCTAATGTTCATGAGAACCTCACAATTCCAAGAGCAAGCAGCAGGTAGTCAGTGGCTAAGCGCAGCAAGATGGTAAAAATATACCACCCCCCCTTTTTTTTTTTTCAGAACTGTGATCTGAAAATGATGCTGAACATCTGTATTTCTCAGAATCTCACAACAGGAAGGAGTTTGCCCCCATCTCATTCCATCCCAGAGAGGAACAGATAAAGCCAAATAATTTGTAGGATCTGCCCCTCTCAACAAAACCAAAAACAAGTAGAAGCCATTACTTTCAAGAGGTGCTCTTCCTGCTTTCTCTTCATTTAGAAAAGGAAGTTTGCAAGGCTCCTGGGAAACTTTTCATTAGCTCCATCTGACGGTTGATTTATTTTCCCCAACGCAGAACAAGGTTTGTGCACTTAGCTGGACCAAACTGTTGTGATTTACAATTTCTTAAACTATTGCCACAGTTTTATATGTCTGAACTTTACAATGCTAAATCTACAGTGGCTTGCAGGAGTGTTTGGCTTTTTCCCCAACTACAGGGAAATCCTGCTGGGTTGCTATAGGCCTGTTCACATGCAAAGCTGCAGGAATGCACAAATTGCAAAAAGAACACTGAACTTGCATTTCTCAGGGTCGTCTGTGGATCCCAGCTCTACTATTTGAGGATTCTGCGTAAAATATTACTGTCAATCTGTTAAGTACTGTGTTATCCACTACTCTGAAATATAAGTATTACTTCTGTCTGCTTATACTCCTCTTTATTATTCTTATTCATCATGAAAAAGAAAAAAAACAGTCACCCAAACGCTAACCACATACAACAGCTTCCCCGGATTTACTGAGGCTGTACATATGTATAGTGGAAGATCCCAGAACAGTCTCTGTACATAAGTTTCATTTACCTGCCCAAGTTAACACTGTATTAGGGATGATGTATTCAGTGTAGGTGCAATTCAGATTATTTATATTTAGCTCAGGTTATTTGGATAGAAGTTTTCTGTCCATATTTTGAAATGCATTTAACAAAGGCAGCAAAAACTAAGGAGGAAACATCTGGAGCTGGAAATTGCTTTTCCTGTCTCAGCCATGAGTACAAGTTCTTTATAGAAGATAAATACACTACCTCCTCAAGAATATGTGCTAAGCACAGTTTGGTAACATGCTGTGTAAATGCTGTACCTAACTACAAAAAACATTTATGAGCATTTTACAATATTATATTGAGGAAATAAAAATGATATGTTAGTTCTGAATAGCGGTATGCATTCATACATTAAATACAAGAAGGGTAGAGTCATCTTAAACCGCACAGGTTATCTATACAAGCAAAGGAACAGACCCAACTTCCTGCCACTCAGTTCTGAAGTGAGATAGTTATTTTATTTTGCAGGCACCGAACCAAAAGAACTAGGCCACATCGTTTACAAAACTAGCCATCTTGCTGTCACATTCCAAATTGTGTGATTTTTCACTGTTGAAGAGGTAATAAAAACTCCACCCCACCTATAAACGTTGTCCCACCTACTGCTATTTTTAAGTTGTTTTCTGACAAAACTAGAATTCCTCCTATGCAAAAGGTGGTTTGTTGTTCTTCCACTAATTATAAGAAAGTTTTTGTTGTTACTAGTTGATAAATATTGGTTGTACCTCAAAAAGTAAACTTATCTCAAGGGCTTATCGTATAATTTAGGTCAAACTTAATCTTTTCTTGAATTTCAATAGAATTTGCCTTCAAATACAGTGTCTCTTTGTTCACAGGGTGCACCTCAAATACTTTCATAGGTGAACTGCATAGTTCAGGAAAACATTCATGCAAGTTAGACTCATTGTTTCAGTGTCTTGGTAAAAAAGCATTCCGTTCCTCACCTCACCTTCATCCTTTCATTTGACAGTAGAATTTTGGATGTTACAGATTGTATTCTTAAAAGTACTGACCTTCTGAATGACCAGGGGTCTCACTTTTTTAAAGCAAGATCCCAGTAAAGCATGGTATATGGTGAAGTCAGATTAGTTACTTTGAAGATTATAACAAATATCTATTGTGAAAGTCACTGAAAAAAAGTAGTGGTTATTCTACAGAAGCTGCTTGCTATGACTTCCCTATCATAGCCTTCTACTCAAATGCAATGACAGCTACCCACTGAAATAGAAGTCACTGTGAAGGTCAGATCCCATACAGGTTTATTATCACTGGCTAGGAAATAAAAGTAGTAATAATTTTGTACCCAAACTACAGGTATCTTAGAAGGTTTTGATTATATAAAGCTCATCTTACCAAGATACTCTATTCTAATTGATTTATTTACTACTCTGTGCTGCTGGATTTGAGGCTTTGATCCAGAGGCACAGGCTGGCCAACCAAGAGATTTTCTTGAACTTTTCCCCGTAACATGCATCAGCAGTATTTTATCAATCTATTTACTAGCAAAATAAGAGACAAGGTTACTGGACAGTGAAGTCTTCTGTGAGAAGAATACAATGCAGCTACTGCCTACAAAACTGCTTTGCTGAAAGTTTTAAGTTTTTAAAAGTTTTAAAAGTTTCACACTATATGTAGAAGTGTGCTCAACTTTCTCCTTTATAGCCCATTATAGTTTTGTTTCGTTAAACTCACCAACAACTTGGAGTTAAAACTGGCAATTTTAAACCATTTGCAAGGAAAGATTTTTAAGCAAACCGAATTTATACTTACCATCAAAAGACTGTTCAAGTGTTAAAAGCAATACAGGAATTCAGTGAGAATGCCCACACCTATACTGATGCAGGCAAATGATATTCAGTAACACACAGCAGCATATTTTATTCCATAACCCCCACTGTATCTAAAGTAGTAGTCTTCAATATGATATGCCCCTTAGTCTCTTCCTTCGACTTCATACTCAAAGAATTCTTTACAAATCATAGTCCCAAATTGGTAAATATTCCCAAAGTTTACACTCAAAGGCCAGCTATTAAGCTGTTCAGTCATCTTGAACTCTAAATCATCCACTGCAAACACACCAACGCAAGATGCTTAAAGATTTTTTAATTTATTTATTACCTGTGCACAACAGAGGTAACTACCAATAAAAACTCAAAAGATATACAGTATTTTTTACATGGTGCTTGAAAGTAATTAGAGTATCACATGACAATGTATGAAACTAATGTTGCCAATTACAAATCAATACATGTTAGAATCTCAATGGAACAGACCAAAAAGCCTTAGAAGCAGTTTCAGAGCACAGGGCAGTAGCCCTTTAGTTTGCACAATGATTGAAGTAATTTACAGTTAATCTTCGTGAATATTGAGACAATGTTACAATCCAAGTTTCTGTACAGTTAGATTCAAAGAGATAACCAGAACAGTAATTCTAGTATATTTTAAATGAACTTGCCTAAGCTTTTTTGCTGAGATGGTTACCAAAGAGGCTGGAAGATTCTACACTGAAAACATGTCTTATGACTTTTTTTTTTTCTAGCTTTTTTGGTTACTTATAATTTCATTCTATTGCAACGTGTAAATTTCTAGAAATGAGCTGTTTCCATTGTATATACTGTGTTTATACAAATTAAAGCAAAAATGGTAGATTACTCAAGTGGTATAAATCTTACAGCATTTTGCTAGCAAAAAATACATGCCGAAATCACAATAAGCAGTATTGGTACCCACAAATTATAGCTTCAATTTGTTTCCTTTTTCATTTGTATTCTACATAAATTACTACTGAAGGCTAATGTTTAAGTAGTAAATGAATTGTACAGTTGCAGGTGAGACAAAACCTGTTCACCCAACTGTGAAAGCTGATATTGTTTCAAAAAATCACAAATAATGCAAAACAAAAGAAGTGTGATGCATGCAACAACTGAGGGAAAATTCATTCATTCCCACTGTTTGAAGAAAAACTACTGCACTCCACCTTAAAATGCATCAGACTGATTTTAGTTATAACAAGACAATCCCAAAAGTCAGAATGAAATAAAGCAAGTATTTTAAAGATTTAAGAGCTGTTATCAAAAATAAATTACATTTTTTCAAGTTAAAGAAACACTGCTATGAAGGCTGAGAGCCCAGGAGCCTTTCAATAGCTGCATTGATGTCTCCTCCTGTTGCTATTAGCGCTTGCAAGTTTGCTTCACGGTTCAGAAAGCCCATTGCACTCAGCTGCTCCAGTTGTTGCTGAAATCTAACTTCTGGATTTTGTAACTGCTAAGAATAAAATTTCAAGCTATAAAATCATAATGCATATTTGGCAAAGTATAGGATTTAAACATAGTTGGTTCTGCAACTCTCCCTGTCTTTACTAAGATCTGCCCACACCTTTTTCAAGTTCCTAAAACTAGACTATGACATAAATTCAATTCACAACTGAATGACTGTTTGAACAACATATTTTATGATTATCTACATTTACATGGCATTCTTGAACTACAGAAAAAGCTGTTTGACAAAAAGGGAATAAAATTAAATTTGATAAATTTATATCCTAAGAGTAATTTCTTAATATAACTACAGATGCAAATTATATGCATATAGATATGCATATCGTGTATTGTATATTGTAATATATAGAGATGTGCATATAATGTATATGCATATATATAATTATATATATATATACACACACATATATAGATAATATATAATAATATGTATACACATAAGATATATATAGATAATTTTTTTAAATAAAACAGTTCAATATAGTAATGTCAGACAGCAGGATTTTGATGACGTTGCTGCTGGCAGTGGTGAATGTCTTAGACTTTATTTCCTTGGTATAAAAAACTACTCTCTTTTACTGTCCCAAGTATTTGTTGATTAAAGTTACCAGAATTCTAACTGTTAGAAAGCTTCAGCCTAAAGCCAACAGAGCTGTGCTTCATAGGTTGATCCTGCTCATACATAAACTCATGGCAAAATTCTCCAATTTAAAGGCATTTTTGAATGAGAACAATTATATGAAAATAATGTGCTGGACTAATACCAAGAAGTCCATTTTTGAAATCAGTGAGAATTTAGATATTAACACAAAGCTTGTGTAGCTACTGCTAATTGCGCTTTTGTTCCAATTCAACAACTTAACCCATGAAGAAACTACTGCCAGTAATGGCTCCAAACATATGGTTCCAAACCAATACAAAGTAAAGACATAACCTGAAATTCAAGAAATTCCCCTCACCTCCACCATCCCAGCCACCACCTGCTTCCCCTAATCACAGCTAAGCAGAGTATTGAATTAGTAGCCTAAGACTTGACAGCCTAACAAGATGTAATGCACTCTGGACCTGCAGGACGTCCATGAAGCATACAACAAATTCAGGCCCCAAATAACTGGAGCATGGCTATTCCAAAGCCTGGGACAGAGGCTTAGTCACAGCTACAGAGTAACAGATAGCAATGCAGACAAAAAGCACAAAGATTATGGTTTTCAATATGCTTATGCTCTTGCCTGAGCCCACATTTCACTTGCCAGTGAACCACATCACCTCAACTTGCTTCTTTCCAGGCAATTCTGAAATTCAGGGGTATGAAGATGAGTGTATAAAAAAAAGTATCTGTTCAGGGGACACTTTTACACAAATCTGATGTTTTTCCATCATTTACTTGCACAGCCGCAACACTAGTTTTAAGCCTCCTCTGCTTTCTTTTGGACAGAAGTACTCTGAGCTCTCCCTTCAACTCTCAGACTCCTTTTCAGTGGTTTAAAGTGAAAATTTTTAAGAATAATAATTTAAAAAAAAACAAAAAACAAGAATATAGGGATGTACTTTACCTGAGCATTTGCACCAGCAAGCGCCTGCAACATCTGCTGGACAAACTGCTGGTGACTGGGTTCAGCAGCTCCTGGTGCCGGACTTGTATTTTCACTGGGAACAGAACTAGGTACAGCAGACCCTGTAGGAGCTCCAGTGCTTCCCAGTCCACCTAAACCAGGATTAAATCTGCACAAATGACAGATAGAAATACACAACTTGAATGATAAACATAAGCTTAATTGCATGCTAAGACAAAGACCATAGCCATCACTGTTTAGAAATGCACTGCTGACAAAATCATGAAAGACTCCAAACCCAGTTTAGTGAAACTAAAAAAAAGGAAATGCAGAACAAAGAGTCTTTATACGTGATAAATTTCTACATGTAAAAAGAAGGAACAACATAGCACAAGAGAAGAGTTCTTGTCTAAATTTGTCAGACCAATACTTACCCTGGTATAAGTCCCGGTGCTTCTGTTGCTAGTGTCTGCAAGCCCTGCTGAATCTGTAGCAAAGCCTGCATTGCTCTAGGGTTTGACATAGCTGATAATGTCTCAGGATTCTGCATCTAAGCACAGGAGAGAAACTTGTAACTGAATCATATACAGATGTTCCATGTTAATTTTTAATCACTTGATGTTGTACAGAATCTGACATTCTTTCAGAACTTGTTTTTCAAATTTAAATTTGAATATTTACGTGAAATCCTTCAGGTATTTTATTCGTTTTTGATAAAACTTTCATAGAAGGTAATTGATGAATTCTCTAGATGTGGACAAAGCCTTTCAAATAAGGCGTACGCCAGCAAAAGTATTTTTGATGACCTCTTCTAGCAGACTATCACCTTTCAAAGCCAGAGGAGTGGATTAGTCCATCGTCATTCTAGAATTAGTCCCCTGTATCACACTACTGCTAAGCAACAACACTGAATACAAGGAAACTAGACCAATAGGTATCTAATAAAAAGTTATATTTCTTTTTCTGAGCTAAATTCAGACCACAGCAGGATGATCATGACAAGTTGTGCATGTGTTGATATCTGTAGTGCCCTTAAAGACTATAGAAATGTAAACAAATACACTACAAAACATACTAGCAAGCAAACCTATAGTATTCAAGAGCCCTGACTCTACTGTAACTTCAACTAAGAACTGGCTTTCACATCCACAGATAATTTAAAAGGCAAACCCTTTTGATTTCTGAAATGCCCAGAAATCAGACTATTTTAGATATAAAATTAAAACTAATGGCTTATGCTCACCTCTGCTTAGAGATGCCACCCACAAGTAAAAAGCTATTTGTTTCAGTCACAAGTGAGACAGTCTTAGTAGCCAGACCTAATTCAAACAGCAGACAGGCTGATTAATCTTAGCAGCCTTCACTTGGCAACTAGACCAAATTCTTTCTGCTGCAAAAACATTTTTGATTCACAAAGAACTGCACATATTATGGTCAAACATCCCCTGGTCCAGAGCAGAACTGCAAGACAGCGCATGAAAAAGTCTGGTCTGGAATATGGGTGGGTTACAAGATGTAAGCACAGACATCGATGGATGTCTCAATGTCATCGATGGACTCGATGATCCTCGTGGGTCCCTTCCAACTCAGGATATTCTGTGATTCTAGACATGTATTAATATTCTCCATTAATTTCTTGGATTTTTATCTTCGTGATAGCTAGAAGTCAGAGAATAACTAAATATATAGCTGGCGAAGTCTACCCAAGTCTTTAAAGAGGAAAACATTTTGGGTTCCCCAAAGTAAGCTTGTGCAGTTACTCTGTTTAACAAAACAATCTTTAAACTATAACTTACTGTTTGATATTCAGAGTTGTTTTACAGAAAACAGTGGCCCAACAATTTTCAGAATACTTAGGTGATCTTATCTCTGCTAATGTTACTAATTCCAGCTCTTGAGTAGCAGCAATTCTTGTTAAGACTCATAAAAGCTGCAGGTGAAGTAGCTCACAGATGCATTTTCCTAGTTCTGCTGGTAATTGCCCTTTATTGTAAAAGATGCCTTCCATTACACTGAGGAACATTTTATGGTTTCTGTCACCCAATCCTATCATATAATGCCAACAGGTAAGTGGTGAAGTAGCATCTGCTAATGCTGTTGATCATCTGACCCAACACAGTGAAGACACAGAAGCAGCCGTGTCTGCACTGTAAACCCCAAGGCGATAACGATGTGAGGAGATACCCAAAGGAAACAGAAATCATAGAATCATAGAAATGCTTCCTGCTCTGTCTTCACTAATTAGCATTTATTCACAGATTTCAAAATGTAAGTATGGTATTAGCTTTTCAAATACTGAGTCATCACAAAGTGGTGACATTATGAAACACTACAGCTATTCATGTAGTTAAAACAATTTAAATAGTTTGTTCTGAACACTGAACTTGCTATGGTAATTCACGTGTGTCTTAATTTTACTCATAACACTACCTGCTTGCAGTAAGATTTTATCAATGCACATTTACTCCAATTTACAAGGACTGTCTAATGATGGAAGTTGTACAACTGGATCAAGTTTTTAATTCATAAAAATCTTGCTTACTCCTATTTACAGAACACAGTACGACCACTCACTGTGGCAGCTAAGAAAATGCAAATACAGTCTGCACGCACAATGGTGTTCAGAGGAGAAGACAGTGACAGGGTCATCTTTACAGGCAAAAAAATTCAGAACCCATTTTACTACTTCTGAATTACCTAGTGATTTGGGTCTTTCAAGGCATACTGTACCTTTATTCAAATATTTAAAGCAGGGTGGAATTGGCAGGAGAAACGCACAGTGAATGCTTATTGTAGTTGTGGGAAAAGTATTAATATTTTTCTTTTATATGTGAAACAAATCATATAGCAAACGGTTGTTCTCTGTCTGGTGTGCAGTAAGAACAATTTATTCTAGGTAAAGAAGAAGGAGCAAATCTAAGCAGTTTTGCAAGTCACAGACAACAATATCCACCAAAATGTTTAACTTTTGAAAGGGACAGACATTAAGCAAGAATTTATTTATCATGCGACAAACTAACTTGGTGTTCAAAGCTAATGAGAATGTATGTAACAGTCTAGCTTTTAGCCAAAGCAAGGTAAGACGCCAGTTTACTGAAAAAAAAAAATTCGCTCATTGAGTTGTAAACATTTATTATTAGCTAGTATCTCATCTTACTTGCTGAAGGAAAGTAGGAAGCTGTTGTCTCATTTGTTCCTGAAGTTGAGGATTTCCAGCAAATAATGGATTATTCAACATCATCTATGGGACAAAATTGTTTAACTTCAAAGACCAAGCAGTAAGAACCACAGTGGGTTTTAAGACTACTTACCACATACGAATCGTAGAGAATATGATAATCATCTATGAAAATAACCTCACAGAAAAATCATCTCCTACTTCTCCTTTGACCAAAACTTGTTACAAACCACCAGCATGAACACATTGTAGGGATTTTTTATTATTATTTCTTCTTTTTTATCTGAGTGAAAATATTGCCAGATACTTGACAAAATAACCTTATTTTTTATTACAAGACAATCCTTTTCTGCTCAGCATATACTACATATCTAAATGATATTTTCTCTGTAAACATCATCTGCAAAAAGTCAGGTATATTTTCCAAGCCAGAATTCCATACAGAAAATAAATCACTTTATCTCAGTTTGGCATTTGACTTTGGATATTATTGCTTTAAGTAAAATTTGAAAGCACTTCTATACCATACACAGAACAGCAGTATCTGTACTTCTATAGCAAGCACGGGTCACAGGTAAAAAATTAAAACCAAAATAACACGTAGAAATGTCACCAACTCCTCCCCCTTCACTTCTGTGAGACTAATGTTGGTATTTATTTGCTAGCAGATCTACCTTAATTCCTTAACTTATAAGCATTTGCATTTATTTTATTTAACTGGCTGTTACATTAGGTCACAAGTTTAGGGCTGTAGAAAACAGACACAAACTTACAAGTTATTTCAGAAGAATGCCTGGCAGATGTCCGACTATAAATTGAAGAAACTCACTGCAACAGGTTGTTAAAGGTAACCAGATAATAATTTCAGTGAGTTAGGCATTAACATACTTTAAAAACCGGGTCATTCACTACAGACGATTGTTGAAATGTTGGCTCAATTACAATTACTCTGGAGTGAAAATGTATCTATCATAGATTCAACTTTTTTCTTTTTCTAAAAAACTTCAATGAAGATAATACATTGCTATATCAGATGCATTTACCTGTACTGCAAGATCAGGATTCTGGCTTAATGACTGCATCATGCTTCTCATATAGGGTGCAGACAACATGTTCTGCATAAGTTGTGGGTTTTCTGTTATCTGCTGTAACAAGCTCTGCATTCCTGGTGTGTTGAACATACCAGCTTTAAAAAAAATAAATTAGAAGGACACTTTAGTAAACGTCCTATCAAATGAATTAGACTACCTAAAACCAGGATGTAACCCCTTGTTTTCTACAAGTTTTAGTCCCTGAAATACACCTCAGTGTGGTTTTGCATACACAGATATATCTGCCCCCTAGAAACAAGTTAAGAAAAAGGCTGTATCCAACAAGCAGTCCCACTAGGCATCTAAATTATTAACTGTTTTCCTGTTTGTCTCCAAACGAGAAAAATAATATCACTCATCTAGAGATTCCCCACCGTTGTTAGTTTCAGGCAATAACCATGTATTATCATTCTTAGTTTACTTTTCATGTTTGTTTTTCTACAGAGGACTTTGACACTAATCAAATGTTCTACTAAAACAAACAGGAATAAAAACTTTGAATCCAAATCTCTCTAATAAAAGAATCACTTCAGCAAATTCCCCAATATGTGTAAAAATATACAACTAGAATAATAAACACACCTCCTAGTCCAGGTCCCAAATTTGGTATGGTTGAGCTCTGTCCCGTACTGCCAGAGGTGCTACTTCCAACATTACTACTGCCACTACTCTCACCACTGGTGCTGGTACTTGTCGTGGAACTCTGAGAACTGGACTGAGGAGCCCAAGGATTTGGTAAAGGATCTCTGTTTTCTGTACGAGATGGCTGACTGTCCCCTCCTGATGATGCATTGCTTACTAAAGAAGCAAATGGGTTACCTCCAAACTACAGAGGAAGGAAAAGCAAACGTATCATCTACAAAAGCCAACTGTTTTTAAATCTGCTATAAATGGCAAATTATTTTCCAAAGTTACATATGAAGATAAATGTCGATGGCTCTTGATCAGTTATACTCACCATCCTGAAGTAACTCACTGTAAACATAATGAAGACTCCAGCATTAAGAAAGAAACACTAGCATCTTCAAAAAAAAAAAAAAATCCCATTTCTTCTTAGAAAGCCATATTTCTACTAAACTAGTATTTTGATCACAGTAAGATCGTATCTTGTATAGTGGTTTCCAACTTCAAAGCTTTTTCTCTTCCCATCTTAGGTTCCAAGTTACTAAACAGACCATTATAAATCTTCCTGGGCCTCATAATCTTACAAGTCAAAGAAGCAAAGGAATTTAGATTTATGTAGTAATTTATTTAATACAGAAATCCATTAACTTTAAAATAGCTTCTTGGACACATAAAACAATATCTGTATTTCTTCAAGCTCAAGAGAGCACAGAATTTGTAAACATCTTTCCTCTCAAGAGAGAAGAGGCCAGATAGTGAATTCAAGCTTCAAGAGATGCTTTGTCAAGTACACATTTGAAAAGTTTCATTGTTTATATTCTTTAATTTTTGAAAAACGTTTACTCTCAGTGGCATTAGTAATCTTTTCTCACCTGTTCCTGTGCTGCATTCAACATTGGCTCCTGAATATCTGTGTACATACGTCGCAAAGCATTGTATCCACCTGGTATACTCTCAAGGTTGCTCAAGGCTCGGTCTTGGTTTCGCATCATTTCCTGCATCATTGCAGGGTTTCTAGCAAGTTCTAGTGTCTAAGGAAGTGGAACGTTTAATCTGCATTAATAAGAAATCCATTCTAAAGTGAAAACGTCAGCATTTGGCAGTATCTCAGTTACTAATGTCTAACTCTGTTTGAAATTATGATTAAAGCCAAAATTAAGATGTCAGGTTAGTGGGAGCCAGCTGAATTTGATAATCAACATGTGTTTCGCTACAACTGTGACTATGCTGGTTGGGTCAGGAAGCACAGCTAAACAGAAGAAAAATCTTAAATATACTATTCTATCTTCTCTCTTTGCCTTTTTAACACAATATACTCCTTCCATTTCTAGCATCATTATAGCATGAAGCCTATAACATGAACTTTAAAATAAATACCCACATTTTCAAATGCCTCCATTTGTTTTTTGATATCTTTTGCCACACAGCATACCTTATGTACCACGTAACTTTAAAAGCACTCAGAAGTACCTACAGTTAGGTAAAGTGGAATTTTTTTGAGAGTATTTTGGTGAATCATTAGTTTTAGTAAACTCATTGTTTGCTAGACAACAGAGGTTTCAAGTGCATACAACTCTAAACTCAGAAGATGTTATTATACAATCTTCAGTGTCCTTCATAAATACACTGTGGAGTTTCTGAATTATCAGTCTATTTCAGACATTAACAACTGGAAACATAACCACAAGTTGCCTACAGTGACATTTTATGGACTTTCTAGCAAGAATGTTTAAGCCCTCAACTAAGCATGGCCAATTCTTGCTATGTTGTTCAGTTACACTATAATCAAGAATCATGAACTTACGGAGATCTTTCTACATACCTGTCGCATTATATCTGGATTATTCAGCATATGACTGATTTCTGGATTTCTCTGTATCAGTTGCTGCATTTGAGGGTTAGCCATGATTAACTGCCTCATCAGGTCAGGATTTGAAAGCATGCTCTGAACGAATGGATTTTCCATTATTTGAACCATCATTTCTGGGTTGGACATAAGTTGCCGTTGCATCTGACTTTGCAACTCTGAAAAGTTTGATGTATTTAAGCCCAGGCTACTCAGACCTGCCAAACCTCCAAGGCCACCTTTAAGGGAGGAAAAAAATGTAACTGTATTTTCAGTTTCTAGTATACTTCTAAACACAACCATGTTCCTTCTAAATGCAAAATACTCGAACATATCCCCAACACTTCAAAATAATGAAACCCAATGGAAAGTCCATCTTTGTGAGGCTGTTAAAGAGTCATCCACTAAGTTTGCTTCTTTAAATAAGCAAGACACCTAAAAAAAAATCAAACAAATTGCACTGAAATATAACTTGTTAGAATTCTAACAACTTCTCTTCTCATTTTCTATAGTTAAGAAACAGGTGCTGCTTGAATTTTGAGGCCCTCAGAGTTTTTTTCCCCCACCTAACACGTTACAGTACATTTGTAATAATCATTTATCCATCTCCTCTTGTTTAGACTATAACCAAGAGAGACTTCCTAATGTGATGTGTATTCCCTAATCTATTCAAAAGTAGAGCTCTTCCTTATTCTGCTTCACCAAGAACTAATAATACTTTCAATCCTCTTCCTTTGCTGAGTCCAAACAGAAAATTCACATTTTTAGAAGGTACTAGTCTAAAAAAATGTTTGCCCCTAAAAAAGCAATTGCCTAACAGCTAGCTTTTTTAATTCTGCTTTTTTTTTTTTTTTTTAAGAAAGCAAATGAAATGAAAAGCATGAACAAAAAATATCGTGATTATGGAAATACACAGTATTTTTACATCAATAGACTGCAGTCTCTTTTTTTGTGAAAGAACAGATTGAAAATGCTTGGAAACTAAGCAATAATGAATTGTAAGTTTAGCAGCATTTTGCTGCTTCTGTTCCAGATCTTGGCTTCATGTTACAGATCCAACTTCATCAATACTCTCCTCAGGCCAATTCATCCTGCTCCTTAAGAGGACACCAGAACAGAGCTTCGTTACCCATAACACCAAAATAAAACATCAGTGGCACCTTACTACTGAAGCTGAAACAGCCCATGTCTACAGCCCTTTCTACAACTCACAGATATTTGTAATCAATTTTTGTTTCTGTTTTTTTTTTTTTTTAATCCTGTTTACTATGGAATAAAGTTTCAGTGACAATTATCTGAATCCAAGAGATGATACCACTATGAATCCAACAGATGATATCCACTATGATACCTAACAAATATTCTTACCCAAGCCAAAAGGGTTACTATTTGTTGAAGCTGGTGTTGAGGTACTACTGCTTGATGTTGATGTGGTAGCAGTACTCCCAGTGGTATGTGTTTGTTGAGCTGGGTGGTCTTGTGATCTAAAAAAAAAAGTTTAAAAATAACAAATTTAGCAAGGTTATTTAAATAATGTTATTGAATACAGGAACAGTGTCATCATACTTGAGAATCTTAACTTTCATTTTGATAATTTCTCAGAAATCACACATTTCTAGATGGCTTCATATAATAAATCTTTCTCAGACATCAGCAACATCATCTGTTCTTGAGAACACTAGTTTCAAGCATTAAGAAAATGGATGGGCCATTGCCCATCTGCAGCCATTACTACCTTCTCATGTAATTCCTGGGATGCCTGACAATGTACCGCTTTCCCAGTCCTTACCTTGATTTAGGAATCCTTTGTCTTATTCTACTATACCACTAGCCCTCCTCAGACAGTACTGATTACATGCCTGGGGCTTAAAGAAATAAAGCCTAGCAAAATCTAATTTATTCCATGTCACAGATTTAATAGGATGCCTTACTGAATGTGAAATTCAATTAATGTCTTATTTCATTACAAGACAAACATCAGAATCTCAAGACTAAGAACAGGCTAAAAACAGCTGCCCGGTTCTTATACTCACCACACCTGTCTATTGCAGAAGTGTAAGTATGGGTGCTGCCATGTGGTGAAAAAGATCAAGGAACTGAACTCATTTAAAGCTAACCTGGCATCTATTCAAAGAAAAGAGGCTAGTTTTAAACCCAAATCAGTTCCCCAATCTGGCTGAAACAACTTCATAAACACTTGTATTTGAAAAATTACAGTGTAAAATAACTTGGAGAAACTATTCACTCAGATCTCACACAAAAAATTGAGGATTAGACAGTACACTATATTTTACAGCTCGGTTCATCTCAGCACCTTTCTGGTACAATATAAGTCTATACTTGGTTCAATAAAGCAAAGACAAAACAAACAAACAAAGAAACAACCCACACACAAGTCTGAGAAATGCCTCAGGTCCAGAGGCTTCCTTGAAGTTTTCAAGACTTCTGATTCCAGGCTAAATGTCACACCCGACAGAACCCAAAGGGACAATGAAATACTTTGCACATTTTGCAAGTCATCAACATTACATAATTACCCCACCTGCCAATTTGACCAGCAGTCTTGTAAATAGGTAAATAAAATGTGGCATGCCGAGTCATGAATGTTTCAGCTGCCATGGGACCTAATAACCTCCTTGAGGTTCCTACGGATGTTCCAGTTGTGAAGAAGGAAGACTAATTTGAGCCCACAAGATCTACCAGTCCTCCTAAAACTTAAGTCCATAATGATTACTATGAATTCAGTTTTGCCTATCTTAATTTGTACTCTAATGACAGACATTCAGGTCCACCAAAACACACACACAATCTGCTGAACCAAAACCTACTCTAGAGGGAACCTTCCAGACACAAGCTAACAATCTGGGAAAGGGAATACCTGGATACTTGGCTTTGACATAAATTGACTTCTGAGAAGAACAAGCATTAACACTCTGTAACATGAACAACAACAGCCAACTTTTAACACAAGACCACTACCATTAGCCAAGCAGCTGTAACTTCAATGATGATCATAAACTGCAAAGGTGGTTACACTGAATACAAATTTTCTAATGAAGCTATTTAGCTTCCTTTGTTTCAGAAAACACACTAATCTTTTCTCTGTAAGCAAAAGGTAAAAAAATACGCATAAAATCTTCTCTGGTTCTTCATCTGAGAAACTATTTTGAGAAGTAACCATACCTCTCTATGTAACTGTTAAGAGAGGTTCTTAAAGCAGAAAAGTGGACAAGACTGAAAACTTGCATTTCAACACGCTTCTGTTCAGATATAGGGAGTATATACCCTTAAGATAGTGTTTTAGGTCTCAGGTCTTTCAGCCTCAAGCCTCTGAGTGAAAATCCTCTAAAGTGCACATCTTTTATACCAACTTTACCATTATGTTTCCTCTCGTAAGCTTGTGAGCATCTAAAACAGTGTTTACTTGTACCTTTGCATTCAGAATTTCAGTGCATCTTCACTACCCATTGCTAATCACTGTTACTTTGAAACTGTATTGGCCAAGTTAAAAGACTACACTGGAAGCCTGTATTATTCTGGAAAATGTTTTCTGTAAACACTATCACATTGTAACAAAATATTTTTTCAACCAGGATTGGTTGGGGATATATGAGGATTCCTATTCAGAAGCTACACATCCAATATTGTTTAGAAGGAAAAAGATGATCTTCTTAAGATCTAGTTTTGGAAGAGAACTTTTGTTTGTTTGGATATATGGCGTCAACAGTAGCAGCAACAGTTGAGAAAAAGGTAAATGGCATAGTGTAAAATGGTTTGAAACAATCCAGTTCTGATGCTCATGGCTGAAAATCAGCACTTGCTAGGCCACACTGGCAGGACCTAAGGGTCTTGCTTTTGGAGTAAAACAAAAAAATCCAGATATTTCAGTAAGAAGAATAATGAGGAAGTATAACATCATCCTGAACCATCTCAAAGAGGATTTTCATTGTGTTGGCAATTCTCTTTAACAGGTCTTAGAAGCATCTTTCTAGTTTGATCTTTTCCCACAGGAGACGATCCTTGCCACAAACAGGGGAGACATAAGTAGAAGGCTAGAACAATGAGCATGTCATTAAATATGAAAGCTAGATTCAAATGAGGGATACATTACCCTACTTGCCAAAAGAATTTTCATTTGACTCTTTTCCTTCCGGGCATTTCACAAGAAGTAATGTGCAGATGGCATAGCTCAACTTGATGCATCTTTCTCACTGTCATTTAGAAGTAGCCTCACCAAAACAAAACATCTCAAAAAAAGTCTTTCTGCTCCGCCAGATTAATTACTTGCACTAAAGTAGCTCTCTCAAGAATTTTGTTTTACCAAAACAGTAAGAATTCACCACATTTTTTTATGTGCAAAAATGAAAGCTGCACAACAGATACTTATTATCAGTAAAAGCTGATATCTAAGAGAACAACAGAACAAAAATGCAGCCAACACTCAGCAATAATACCAAAGTTAAATGACAAAAGCAAGAAACTTGAATTTAGAAACATGAATCCAATTAAAATACAACACAGGCCTAAAAAAAGAACATTGTAACTTCAGACTTACTTTGGAGCAACTGTGACAAAGAAGCTGACACAAGTGGTTTGGTCAGATCTAGGTCTGACCAACAGAAAGCTGTCACATCAAGAATTAAGAATATTTTTACTTCTTAGAGGTAAATAGAAGATAGCTTATCAATAAGTTTACCTGTTTTGTGTTTTGATAACCAGGTGAACAGTGAGTCCATCGTGAATCCCATGCTGAGTCAAAGTATCTTGATCTTTTAAAATTTTTCCAGCAAATATCAATACAAGCTGATCAGTGTGCGACTTGAAACGCTTAGAGATTTCTTCCTTAAACTAAACAAAAAAGTTAATATTATACAGTTATATAATTGAATACTGAACTACTAAATTTTTAATAATTTAAGGACACGCCACTTTGTTCAAGTTTATTGTATTAACGTGCTTGCGTTGCAAGTTCTGCTTTACACAATCAAGAAATACTTCATTAAGTTCACTAAACCTTTTTTTACAAAGAAAGATAGGCAATCAAGCCATTCCTCTTCCATGCAATAAAGATGAGAAGTGTTTCACAGTTAGAGTTTCATAGACCACTACTTATATAGCTGACAGTAACAAAAAAATCTGATTCCACTTAAAGACTCTATTGTGGTTTCAAACAGGCACACATCCATGACAAACTAGTATATATACTACTATTTACTAATATATACTATATATATCTGTATATATAGCTGTATATAATCACATGTATATAATTACATATTAGCATACACCTACTAATATATAATTTTCTTTACATATATGTATTTGCTGACAGACTGAGGATGCAATGTCACGATTACAATCAATCTGTCTACAATTTCACTGGAACTGACCAAAGAAGCATCCTCTCTTCTCAGATAGTTTTGCCGCCTTCCATGCGGCAAAACTAGCACTCTTTCCCATGCAGGCAAAAGATACTTCTCAGGTGACTCTGCTTTCTCATTCAACTCGTGACATAGCCACATGAAATACAGTTCCTGCCCAGGCCATGGTGAACAGCCACACACTTCAGCTGACCCGGAAATCATACCCTCATTAACACAACTGAACATGGAAACCCATTTGTGTACCTTCCTGCCTTCTTAGCCAGTAATATCCAGGTTACGTGATGACCGAGTTCTGACTGAGGTTTTATTATCCTATAGAAAAGCACTCTCACAGAAAGAAAAATTCACAAAAGGTAAAAAGGAAAATATCCAGAAAAAATATTAAGGAATGACTTTATTATAACAAAGCCAGGTAAATTCTTAAACAAGACTAGACAGTAGGCTAATTTAATTTTTAAAGTTATCGTAGACAGTTAGGACAACCTCCAGAAGCTCACCCTATTTAACCTTTTAAAATTAAATTGACCATACTACTTTAAAAGAAAAACTCCAACTATTCTAGGAATTCTCACTCCTATAGAAAACCCAAATATTAATCTTGCAATGAGTTTATTCATAATTACATATTTTTTTCAGTCCTGCCAATTATAAAAAGAAAATCCCACAGTACTGTACTTTGAAGGAGAGTCTCTAATTGGAAGGGTTTACTGTATAGGAAGAGAAAAAACAGATGCAAAAAAAGAGTCTGACAACAGAGATAAAAAGCCTCTGTGTCTGCGTAGGAGCCAGCCCTTGGTGAAGTCTGCTCACACAGAGTTAGTTCTGGTTCTTATGGAAACGACTTCTAAGTCAGACGTCATACTGGTAACACTTAGACTTGCGAGTACTCCAGAAAGCCATTTAGTCCACTCCTTCCCAATGTGGGACACTTACCTGAAATATTACTGACATGTTTATCTAGCCTGTTCTCAGAGGTCCCCGACAATAGACTCCATTATCTTTTTTCCAAGAAACCTGCTCCAGCGCTTCACTCTCCTGTTTCTTCATCGCCCTGCCCACCACGGCCAATGCAAACAGATCGCTCTTCTCCTTAGAATCTTTCCTTGAGGGCAGCGTTTTATAAACCAATCGTTCTCACTGCTCTCTGGATTTTCAAATCCAGTCAGATTCTAAGGGTAAGACTCAAAACTGGCCACAACATTCCACATGAATTCTTATCCACTCTTAGCAGGATAACAGGATAAACCCCACATCTTGCAAGCTGTATTCCCATTTGTAAGAAAAAGAAACCCATATAGGAAAATAACAGTGCTGACTATTCAACAGCTATAAACTCTAGGCCCTTTTCTGCAGAGCAACTACACAGACAGTTGCTTCCTATCCTGCATTCTTTTGGTTAATTATTCCTGAGAATGCACATTCCAGAATTACATAAAAACAGCAGAAATAGTCACAGTTTGGTAGAAAGCTAATGCATAAGAATAAAGATACTATGCCAGACCAAAGAGTAATGCCATTTACCCAAACCCATTTACTATCATATTTTCACAATATGGTGTAACAGGGGGACCCACAACTTAATTGCCATCAGAAAGTTGATGCTGTAGTCTAAGCAATATTTAGATTACTTCATCTTAAACCAAGCCCTGTCACCCATTTCTAGAAGCAGCTATTTACCCATGAGGTCAAGGAAACAAGACACCTTTTATAGACCATAACCACATGGTATCTAATATTACTGGTATACAGGCATCAAAGGCTATACACTTCCTTTTCCCTACTTATCATGTGATGGTGATTAGGTGACCTGCAAAAACAACATGACTGTAAGACATGAACACAAAAGCCAGTGTACCAGGACCACAAAGGAACCTCTACAGAAATGTATGTGCATGATCCAAAATCACAAAGGATTTCTTTCCAGCTAGGATAACAGATCTATCACGAGTACTGAGCCAATTTCAGTTAACTGAGGCCTATTTACATTAATAGTCTAATAGCTGGGGGGAAAAAAAAAAAAGTTGGATTTTTTTTTATCCATTTCATTTGGATTCTGCACAGTCTTGAGATTTCTGAAATGAGAAGGTACTGAGCAGGACTGAGCCTTGTTTGGCATTTCATCCACAAAAGAAAACCACCTAAAACCTACGTTAACACAGAATTTATTTTGCAAATGAGTCTGCTGATTACTCTTAACAATCAAAGATACCACCAGTATCAAAACAGGCCTGTGAACAGCATGCTATTCTTTTCCTGAGGCAGAGGGAAGAGAATTGTTTCCATATTTGTAGAAAAGAATCCCACAAAACCTTTCCAATACAAGTGTTTTTTTAAAATTGTCAGCATCTAATATGTTGCTTCTGGGAAGAAATAAAAAGTTTAATATAAGCCAGTCTTCAGCATCACCGGATCTCTGCCAATACCAGAAAATGATTAGATCTAGGTTGGAGTGTTTTCATGTGACCCCACCCGGAGTGCTGCGTTCAGCCCTGGGGCCCCCAGCACAAGGACATGGACCTTTTGGAGTGGGTCCAGAGGAGGGCCACGAGGACGACCAGAGGGCTGGGGCACCTCTCCTATGATAGAAGACAGGCTGAGGGAGCTGGGGTTGTTCAGTCTGGAGAAGAGAAGGCTCCGGGGAGACCTTGTAGCGGCCTTCCAGTCCCTAAAGGGGGCCTGCAGGGAAGCTGGGGAGGGACTCTCTGTCAGGGAGTGGAGTGACAGGACAAGGGGTAACAGTTTTAAAAGAAGAAAGGGTAGACTTAGATTAGATATCAGGAAGAAATTTTCTACTCAGAGGGTGGTGAGGCACTGGAACAGGCTGCCCAGAGAAGCTGTGGATGCCCCATCCCTGGAAGTGTTCAAGACCAGGCTGGATGGGGCTTTGGGCAGCCTGGTCTAGTGGGAGGTGTCCCTGCCCATGGCAGGGGGGTTGGAGCTAGGTGGTCTTTAAGGTCCCTTCCAACCCAAAGCAGTCTATAACGACACACGTTGCTACTGTTTGCACTGTGAAATAAAGTCCAGAGAACTTCTTCCCATCCTCTGTGGGCAAGCATCTCTCCTTAATTCTCAATCTCTCACTGCTACTGGTAGCTAAGCCACAAGACCATTCCCCCACAGTAAAAGTGGAAACAAAAAAAGTTTCTTTAAATTCAGATAGTATAAGGTCAGGAAAAATGACCGGCAATTGCATTCTTGCTCCCACAGGTCTTGTGTGTGCACTTTTGATAGGAATCCTCACCACCCTAACAGGCAACAAATAATTTGGCAGATAAGGTGCTACAGCACTGTGGTAATGAAAGACAGCTCAAACTCTGGAAGCTCCTAGATGTGACCAGTAAAGACAACTATACCAATTTTATTTTCCCTACACAGAACTGCAAGTGTCAATCTAGTATATGTCACCTCAGTATCTCAAATTAAACATATGCAATCAACAGAAAAGGGAGTAAAGGAAATGAGATGGTGATGGGACGTATTTAAGCAGTTGTAAGAAAATAAACTTCAGGATTGATTACATTTTCCATTTGTACAACTGAACTAAGTAATACTATCAGTAAGCTACAGTTAATGCTTCAAAAATACTTCGTCACCTGGGAAAACCAAGAGTGGAAGAAGTCCAAAGTCTCATCAGCTGGCTACAAGCAACGAGCATTTCTGCACAATTCTCCCATTGCACTGACTCTTCCTTTTTATCAGCATGTAAGACTACAAGCAACAGTTTCGGCCAACTTCATTTACTGTTCAAAAATTCAATTCAAAATGAAGTTTTCCTTCACTATAATATTAGGCATAAATAATGATTTACCATTCCTAATACCTAGCATGTTCACAGAAACTTGTTCATTGTACTGCTCTGGTAACGGAATACAATAAAAATAAGGTAAAAAGTGACGTCAACTTCAGACAACATTGTTAGAGGAATCAGTAGGAAGAAACACAATGGGCATCAGACTGAAACACAAGACTAACATCCAGACAGAGGCCTGGCTTTCCTGAGGAGGAAAAAAACAGAAAGCATTCTTGAGTGAGTTAGTTCGAGGTCACAACCTCCTCAAAGCATAGCAACTTGTAGATTTGACATGAATTAGAGCAGATCTAAAGCTAGTTGTGTTGAAGCTCCCAGCCTGTGTTACCATTTTACCTTAACTTGTTTCTACTGAGTTTTCTTTAAAGGCCAGGAGCAGTATAATTCTTCACACTCAGAGCATTAGCTTTTTTTTTTTTTTTTTCAGCAGCACTCCAGCACTTCTTGTTTACACTCTCAATTTCTACACCAAATATCCTTAAAGTCACACTACTTTAAAATAAAACTAAGCCCAGTACTGTTCTGCTAGCAGAACTCTGCTCTTTTGTTCCACGTTAACACAAAAACAGGCTCCACAAGTTAGGCCTTCTATTACACCTGCTCAACTCGATTGCCCCTCAAGGTTTTTGCAACATACAGGTGAACACCACTCTATTGATGCCCAGTTCTGAACCAACGTGGAAAGAATCCAACTTGCATAATTCCTACGTGAGTAGTTATAGTAAATATGTTGTCGCTGAACAAAGCACACATGTCTGAATACACACGAACTGGAACAGCTGACTAAAAGAGACTGTTCTGCACAGTCACTTTGCAGAGCACATCCATTCTTTAAACCTTAACCTACTAACATCTGACCATCTGATACGCTGGCCTAGGAAGGTCCTATTAAAGAGTTATTCCAGGTAAAGTAAAAATCAAAAATGCAAACTGTATTTTGATATATTACCACCTTATGATTCAAAAGCTTTCTGCTGACTCACTCTGCCATCAAAAAAGGCAACAACGTAACTATCCATTCACACTAAAAAATGATGTGAAAAAAGAATAAAAGGAGGAAAATAAATGAAAAAAAATCCCAAGTCCTCTCAACTTTGACTTAATGCAACATATTTAAAAATTAAATTACAGTAACAATCTGAAAGAGGCCTCAGGGAATTAACATCCAATTACCACTGAAAACCAATATGTAAGAGGCTACGAAAAACTGCAGCTGCTTTGAAAATACTAAGCTAGAACTTTATCTAGGTAACAATAAAAAAGCAAAGTTGCCATCTTCCCAAACCAAACTGTTTTGAAGTTGGTCATGGATAACATGGAAGCAAAAGTCTGTATCTACATGGCAGAACTGCAATTTAGACTCCCAGCAGTCCCTCAAATAACAGTCCTATTACAAAGAAAGATTTTCAAATGACATTACTTTGTTCATAACCGCTGTTTCAAAACATACCCATGACAATTTAAACTTTCAGCTTCCATCCCTATTACAACATGTAGCTAAGAATACTAACCTAATACGGACTTCAGTCTTTCTTACACCCATTCACCGCAGTTTCAACAGAGGCTAACTTTGACGAGCTCCAGACGTCTTTTATACAACAGAATTAATGGCTACGTGTCTTCCGAACCCGAGATGATGAACCAAAAGAAGCAAATACACTCACGGCAATACAACCGCTGACAGCTGCGGTCTCCTGCTCTGATGAATCATATCTGGTAATCTTATGACTGTGAATTAAAGGGTATCAATGAAAAGGAGTTTTCATTGCATAACTCTTGGATGCTATACAGGAAGGGGGACAAGAATTTGTGGTTACGGACAGCAAAGCACTTCTGGCACAGCCTGTGGTTTGCAGCAGACAAAGCATAGCTGGAAAGCGCACCCAAAATTAGGCTTCTATACAAGCCTTTTCTGTCTGTCCTGACTTGACGGAGAGTTACTATCTGCCCATGCCCTTGTCAATTACACATGCTAGTTTCACAATCAAATTATTTCCTCAAATTCTGCCATCAAACCAAACTGACAAAAAAAGTCATTCTGAGAAACTAATTCAGAAAGTAATTCTTGATGAGTTTACAAGCCTAACAGACCAGAAAGGAAAACTAAGGCAGCGCAATCTAGTGGAAATACCCCGGGACTCATGTTCTAGCCAGTCCTATCTCTTCCAGGCAACCTCCATCAAGCCGCTCCACTCCTTTATACACTGACTTAGGGGAAATGATTAGCAGTACCTCCCTTCTCCATAAAAGGGTTCTGCAATCTACTGATGGGAATTGTTGTGCTTGCAACAGAACAAGCCTGTTCTCTGGCAAGTCAGTGAGAGTGGAAAAGGGCACAAAAGGATTACATGTAAACAGTGATTATCGCAGTAGAGCTGCTTTTTGAGAACCTACCCTATAGTTCTTTTTTCACATGAGAGCTTAAGATGTTGTATTTTTCAACTTAACTGGGAAGAGCTTGGACAACATTCATTTGTCCTGAGGAAAAACTGCCATGTGAGTTACTGCCAATAGGATTATTACTCGTATGACCACCCAGGTAAATATCTCTAAATTATTTGACTTGAGCAGCTTTAAATTTAATGGTACAGAATACAAAACATGACTGAACTACAGACATGATGGCTAAGCCTGTCAGGCATAAGGAACTATTAACCCCATCAGCAACAAGAACTCTAAAAAACAGCTTTTTTCTCCATGTCACCATGTAATCCTCAATTCTCAAAATTTTGACCAAACCTTACTTCCACTGTTAGTGACCTTCCTATGTAGCCAAGCTGTATAGTCACTAGATTCAGATGTTGACTGGGCTCTGAAATACATAGAACATCTTACCATGTTATCTCTACAACAGGTATTAATCCATTAGGGTTCCTTCTGGTTTTGACAATTTTAAACAGTACACAGGACAATCTTTTACAATTCTGCGCTCCCCATCCCCATTCCAAGACTGAAGATGACTGATGCTAGCAAAACAAACCCACAGAAAATCACAGGAGGAAGGCCAGTGTTATATGCCATGGATAGCTTTAAAAAAAAAAAAAAGACAAGACAAAAATTGAAATATCAAAATGAAACATACTCTGCATAAAAATATCTGCATACTAGATACTTCATAGTATTATTTAAATAGGTATTTATGTCTTACTATATCTGCCAGTCATTTATCAGAAAACACTTGCTAAGTCTCAGGGTCAGATAAATAAAATTCAGAAGTATCGGTTAACTAAGCCATCTGTCAGGAAAATCAAAACACCTTCAGGTTTTTATTCTACCAAATAGTAGTTGTACTGGGTTTACGTGGCAAGGGTTTGGTAGCAGGGGGGCTGCAGGGGAGGCCTCTGTGAGCAGAGCCCAGCAGCTGCCCCATGTCAGATCAGAGCCAGCTCCAGCCGGCTCCAAAAGGGACC